>VZRQ01010462.1:0-36464 GCA_013397975.1 Machaerirhynchus nigripectus
CCCTTTCTGCTTTGCCAACAATCACATTTAAATTACCAAAAAACCAATAGGGTCAATCTGTAACTCAGTTGTCAGGCAGCACAAGAAAACAGTGTTGTGTTCAGTCTGACAGGTTTCAAAACTTCTTTCTACCAAGAAATGTATGCATTTTAATATAGGCTTTTGGATATGACTCCAATTTTTGCAGCTGGCCCTGATCTTGGAATAATAGGGCCTTTAAAAAACCCTTATATACTAACATCTCAGACTTTCAGAAAGTTCAGATTTGGCTCTCAATTTGCAGATTTCTGTGTCCTACTTCTAATATGGCTATAGCTACAGCAAACTCCATGATCCAAAATATTAAGTGGCTGGCCTCTGAGGAAGATAGCAGCAAAATACCGAGAAGGAGGAAAAATAAATTGCAAGTTACCTTGTCAACATGTGCTATTAACATACACACACACATGTGGATAGACACACGCATACATACATATATTCCACATACACATGGAATATTTACTTTGTGATAAGTCAGTATTTGCTGTACTGGTATAACTTATTACCTTTTATGCCTTCCCCCTCTGTGTTGCCTCTTAACAGAAGAGTGGTTTCTTGTATCAGGAGTGGAGCAGCTCAGAACCCCCTCTTTGATAAGGAACATGTCTGCAATAAAGTGTTTTGAGGTTGTGGATGGGACTCCAGGCCAAAACTGATTATTTAGAAGGGATCTGGGTTTTCATCAAGTGAAAATGGGAAGGCCTATCCTGGCAATTCAACATTCAAGGGAGCAGAAAAAGACTCGGACACCCTCCTGTGGTCCTGGATGTATGTATGCATCATCCCATGCAGTTTCTCACACAACTGGCCTCTCCCACAGAGCAAGTACTCAAATGAAAGTAGAACATCCTCTTCTGGTAGGAGAGAAGACTTGCTTTGTTCCCGTCTACTTGCACTGATTATCACAAAAGAAGGGCCTGTTTCTGGAGAACTGCAGTTTTATGTAGGCTCTCCTCATTTGCATCTCAGATATGAGATTTAAGGATTCTTCTGAGTACCACTGCATTGTTCCATTTGGAAAGCTTTCCCTCCACTTTTTTTTTTTTTTAAGTGTAGGAGAACACAGTCCTTCAAACAACATTTTCTGTAGAAATTTTATGTGCTGTTTCTCAGCAAAAAGTAGATGAGATATACATATATATATATGTAAATATAATAAAAATTATATTGCGAAAGTTAATTTCTTGATTTAACCGAGAGTTTTTGTGGAAAACAAGCAAACCAGTTCCTGATAAAACTAATCTCTAAAATATGTGAACTGAATTCTAATATCAGGTATTGGATATGTATGCTATTACACTGATATTATTCCTACACATCAGTGAGACTATTAAACATAGAACTTGCATTGCATGCTGTTGGGTAGTGTTGTGCTTATTGGATGAATACAGGTATGTTGAACAGTTGTTTTTTCTTTTTTGTTAAGTTGAACTAAGAGGTTATGTCTGTTTTCAGGTGGTGGGTAATGGACTGGATAAAGAGGCAGTAGGGATCTTATCTAGTAAATAATGCTGGCACAACTGCTCATTCTGGTTCTTATTGCAGAAAGGTCACATAGACAGGTAGCATTCATGTTTTAGGTCAGATAAAATTGACGTACATGTGATATGAGCCGAACTGACCCCTTCCTTACAATTTATGGTAGTTCAGGAATTAATAACAGAATTGTGTGTCCCTCTACAGTTTGATGGATACTTATGTCTTACTGGAAGTCCAAACAGGATAAGCTGTCTTAGATACTCCAAAGACATTCTCTTTTCTTGTGCTGGCAGTACTATGGACCAGCACTGAGGAAGTCCGGCGGGTCTTTTTTATTCAGTGCCCATTGCAAATGGGTACTGACGTGGCAAGACAAAGATTAATGTGTGAGTGGAATGAAAACAGATTGTTAAACGTTGCAAAAGCTTTCTGGGTTACTGAAAACTCGTACAAAAGTGCAAAATTCCAGTAGAAAATGGTATTGGAAAAAAACTAAGGAAACTCTTACAAACATTAACTATCTGAGGAAGTGACATAAAAAATGATAAAGGAGTCTACTGATCTTTTGCTTTACTGATTTTTTGATGAGGTGCTCCTGTGTATATTTTCAGACAATATTAAACAACTAGAAATGTGCAACAGACCATGGAATTTCTAGGGCAGAAAAAGTCTTTCACTTTGTTGGGACTGCAGTTTTTTCAGCAGCGAGAGGAATTCTGACATAGATTCTGAATGAATTTTTGAAAACTTAAAAAATATTTTAAATAGGAAAGAAAATATGATTATTGTGGGAAACCTGCTCTTAAGAGTTCTTAGGTTGCTACTATTGTAAAGAAATGCCAGAAGGATAGCAGCACCATCTCTAGACAACCTATTTCCACATAAGGCTTAAGAAGTGGCACAGTGGGATGGAGCATGGAGAGAGAAAAGCTGTCAGGCAGAACAGCCCCTGGAAGGCCATTTCAACCTTTGGCTGTCTTAACTTGTGTGTTAAGTGCAAAATGGCTCTTGCCCAGCTTCCTGACAGGCAAATTGCCTTTTCTGCTTCCACAACTCTGCCAAATGAAGCTATGTCATTCTTGGTGACAAAACTTCAAAATTTTAAGTTGTAATTATAGATAAGGAGCATAGTGCTTTAGGAATGGTGGGGTTATGTGTGGGTATTGTGCTTTTAAGGTCTGAAACATTCTGTATGGCATACTTCAAGAGACATGTCAGTTGGCAATCAGTTGCAGCTGAAACCAGGACTGAAGACTAAACCAAAGATAAAGTGAGGAGAGGCATAGTTTGTAAATAACTACTGTGAAAATTAAGTCAATTTTGCCATTACTGTGTGTTTCTTCTTGTTAGTTTGATTCTGTTAGAGTTAATCTGATTATTTGGAAGTGTGGAGTCACATAACTCTCAAATCCAAAAAAGGCTGTGTTTGACTGTAGGTCCTGGATTGGAGCTTAATGAGGAAAAAAAATCACTGTTAAGCATGATAGCCAACTGTGACAAGCTGAATATATCAAGACAAAAAGGGTAACAAATGGACAATTTCCAGCTCAAAGCATGTATCTGGTGATGTATTGGATCTTGTTTCTAGACTAACAGAGTAGGTACTTGAGTGTGTCAAAGTTACAGCCCTGTTAGGGACAGATCATTAACTCCTTATTGTGAGGTTTATATTTACTTTATTGCCCATCAAGGAAAAGGATCAGTTTTAATGGTTTACTTTCAGATATTAGTGGAACTAAATGGATTTTAGACTGCTGTTTAGTCAGTGCCAGCTCACTGGGATGTTATCAAAATTGTCCTACATGGTACATGTTGGTAAACTCCAAATGCTCCAAATGTCACCTCCTAGTACTTCCCTAAACATGCTGGTCAGAAGAGAAATGAACTAGATATCAGCAAAAATGATGATGTAAGTGAGAATAACTGTGACAAAGAATTTTAGAGAAGTGAAGGCGAAGAAAAGCTTTTTTCCCTTTTTGTGGTGAGCTGCTTTATTTTTATGAGCAGAAAAGGAGCGTATTTCAGGATCTGGAGCATCACGACACATGTACCACATCTCTTTACAGGTCATCAAAATTTTTGGTCCATTATAAAGCACATTTTTGCTATCACAAAAACAACAGTGAATTTCCAAAATTATTTTTAGTACAAATTGAAACTATTGTGCTATATTAAGTACACGGCTCTGCATGTACCTCTGTAGACTTGTCCTACTGCAGTGCTAGATAGAGGCCGTCTAAAGTCTTATTTTGAAGTCAGATTTTTATGGAATAAATACAAATACTAGCTAGCAGTATGGGAAGGATGAAGACCCCAGAGTAATTCATGCTTTCTTTTGGGACTTATTGCATAAATTTCTTTGCAGTGGAGGCCCTGCATGGATTACTTAGAGTTGGTTGGCTTCACAGTATGTACTGTGGAAATCATCTCCCTTCAGTAGCACTAAAATTGGCTTATATCCTCCTAAAACTCCCCTGAGAAAGGGGTCTAGTGATCTCTGTGGCTCCTGTTTTGTCCACTGATGTGGTTAGTTTGAATACACTTTCTTCTATGCTTGATCACGAGGTGACTTGAGTGGCCACAAGTTACAGATAGAAAGATATATATCCAGACTGCCAGTCCTTAGAGTACAGTACCCTCTCTCCCTGCATGTCTGGGAAAAGAGGTGCATCTTCTACACACCAGGTAGCAAGTTCACTTACGGGTTTGCAGGGCAGTCCAGAATGCATGGGTTTGAGCTTCTGCTTTCTTGTCTCTGCCCTGACCCTTGCCTCTTCTCATGATCAACCTAATCAACTCTGGTTTCCTCTGGTCATCAGTGGGAGGGTTATCTGTGGACTCTGAGAACTTGCTCATCCTTAACAAGTCTTGCCATTGTACTAGACTACTGTGGGAGCAGGAGGAGTAAGCATGGCGATCATCTACATCTTAGATGAGAGGGTTTGAGAGGTACAGAAAGGAAAAAAGCTTTAGCCATTTTCCCATGTGATGTACCTATTCCATGTAACTGCGGCTGCTGCTCCAGAAGCATATGGTAACATATCTGGTAGCTTTGGACACTTGGACTTAACAAATGACATTAGATATCTTTGTTCAGGCACAAAACCACATGCTCAAGGGCATATGGATAGCCTGTGGAACAGCAGGGATAAGCCCCAGATGTTAACATAATCTGTCTCCACTGGCTGTTCTTTCTTGCTGCTGTGTTACTGTATCTCATTTATGCAGGCAAAAATACTTGGATTGGCCTCACGTTTTAAATGTGAAATGATAAAAGGAAGCTGATTATTAAAAGAAAATTTTCTCATAAAATGCAGACATTGAGGATTTGGTCTAAATTAAGTGACTGCTTTTATTTGTGTATATTACATTTACCATTGATTCACTTTTTTCTTTTCTTGAAGATGAAAGAATTAGGAGGTTTGGTTATGAAATTTGTCCTACTATCTTTCATTACAGGCAGTAGAAGGTGACAGTAGTGCAGCCCAGAGTATTCCTTGTTCCTAGCATCTTAGTTCCACCCTGATTGTGCAATCTTGAAAGTCCCTATTTACAAACTAAGACTAAATTCAGTCTCTGTTTCTTGTCCTTCACTCACTGAGCATGTGCTGCAGAGCTCATGGAACTTTCTGAACAGCCTTCATGGTGTCCAAAAGGAAGGCGAAATTCTGTGGTGGTGATGGTGAGAAGGCAGCGTAGTATCCTTTCCAGCTTTGTATATACAAAAGGCCATGTCTCTAAATTGGAAAAGTCACAAAATTGTTCTGTCAGAGCACCCAAATTCCTTCTAACCTGAATGCTAAAACAGTGCTATTTGCTATGTAGGGTCATAATCAGCAAATCTGTGAGGCTTGGCAGGTCCCTGCTTGTCTGTACTGGTGACAGTAATGGTTAACTAGAGGATGCCTTAGGCCTCACTCCTCTGACCAGAAGTTCTCACAAGTCTCTGTTTTTCATGGTTGCTCATCTCAGTGAGCTGCAGTACTGTCGAGGTCAAGTGTTCTGTATGTACACGTGTCACAAGTCTTGATTCGAGCAAATCAGCTTAAATAAGTAGTTTTTAAATCAGTTATCTGGCTTTCGTACTTTCTGGTTTCTGAGATGGCAATGAAGTTTTCATGTCTTTCTGCAGAACAATGAGATTTTCAAGTAATTTTTAAAAAATTGAAGTAGAGACTGGTATGATGTCTGGATTCCAGTATCTAGCATTTTAAGAACATCTATGTCCTTGACAGAAACACTAGATTTTCCAACCAGGAAATTTAGTCCTGCAAGGTGTGGGGCTGTGCTGTCCCTAGAAGATGTGAAAGCACAATAGCAAAAGCAGCCTATTTTGGGAAATGTGATTGTCAGAGAAAGACGCTTTTCTTCACATTCATTGACAGAAACTCAGGAGTTTTTGGTGGAGAAGCGGGGGAGAGAGAAGGGAAGGGACAGCATGAGGGTAAATAATGGAACAGTTAGAACCTCTAGAGAGGACTGTAAAGTAAAGAGTCATATCAAACTTGTGCTATTAGATTTCAATCGGTGTTCGTGGTATTTTAGCAGAGAAAGAATTTTAAAAAGTGTTCTTAGCAGCAAACAGATATAAGGAAGGTTTTGACTAACAACTGAAAATCTGGAAGTGTAATATTTTAGAACAATGTTCACTGCTCCAAGCTGACTTACAGCTACAAAGAATTCACAAAATGAGAGAGACCTCTTGAGGACTAAGAATGAATTCCAATAGCTTGAGTCTTAAGAGATGTCTTAGATGCGTGTGCAGTTTACCTATTAATAAAATAAAAAGGGAAAGAGAATAAAGAACAGCATTCCTGAGAGGGCCTAAGTCAAAACTGATTTTATATCTATTACGTGGAAAGTCTACAGCCCAGTTAGTGCTTTACCCACAAAATTTTGAAGCATGCTTTAGTAACCTGCTACAAGTAAAGCACAAATCCTTAAAAGAATTCATTCTGAAGTATCTCAAAGGTGAAGACATAACAAATCTAGGCAGTGAGAGAGCAATTTAAGCATTACACTCTGTATGCTATTTGGCTTAAACCGCAATATCCCAAAATTCAATAGTGCAAGTGAAGTAACTGACTCTTTTGAGGAAAATAACAGCATACCAACAGTGTAACTTGCAGTATCTGGAACCACTTAAAAATGAAATAAATATACTATTTTTATCCTGTCTTGTTTAAAGATACACATCATTTTTAAGATCTTCTTGAGGCCTCCTAAAAACTTTGTTTTATCCTACAGCAGGACATTAGCAGGTAATTCTTGTCTTATTCTAGGAGATTATAAGAGTAGAGTATGACAGTGTTGATTCTATTGAACTCATTATTAAAAAAAAAAAAAAAAAAGAAAGGAAAAAAAGAAAATCTCCAAAATGTTCTTGGAGCTTCTCAGAGTTAAAATCTTACGATTTTCACCAAAAAAGGAGATTAAATTCTGGACAAGTTTCAACCCCAAATTAAAAAACTAACAACTTGACACATAGATGAATGATAACAGATAAATTATGCCTGAATGTAGGGAGAGGAGCTAGATAGTAAGGATTTATTTGTAATTACTTTTTTGTCTTTATAGTTTTAATATTTTGTTTAAAGTAATAGAACTTTTGTGATTCAATTAGAGCAATGTTCTTTTAGATGCAGAAGCAAGATTATCTTCAAACCTGATCTCTCTTTTTTGAGTGTTCCTGTTCTGACAAGATGCACATGTAGAGGTGATGCATGTTACTAGACCAGGGCACACCACTTCCTCAGTTACATGGTTATTATACATGGCCTTTTATTTAAGTCATACTTTTCTGCAATAACTCCTTTTTGATGATGTAAATATATTTTCTCCTATATGGCTCTTTTATTTGTCAGAGGAGAAGAGGAATCATTCAACACTTTCTTTTGTTTTAATATCTTAGAATCAGTCAAGTTTTTGTTTCCATAGGCATCAAATTCAGGCTGAGAAAGATTTGTAGGGGGAAATTTCAAGGCTCAGAGACATAGACAGAGAAAAGGATAACATTTTGGGGTTTTATGCTTCTTAAATTGCTCCTGCAAGAAAAAATAGTGGTGTAAACGAGAGTCTGTACCCCTGTATTTGGTCAAGGACAGTTAGCACTGCACTTAGGCAAAGCACACTGCCTGCTTCTGCCGCTGCTTAGGCTTGTCCTTTCGGCATAACCCTCTAGTGGAACTGGTTGGGATTTCAGTCACTTGCGGAAATGTCTCCAGTGTTCCCCGAGCGGCGTGCCACCAGGGATGCCGTCCCCTGAGACCACTCTGATAGCATTCGAGCTCTGAAGCCCTGAAAGGCTTTTCAGAAAGAAGATGCTTAACATGCAGCAGTCCAGTTCTGCCGTGTCTCTTGAGGAGTGTTCCCATCAAGTTCACGGGAACCCCAGGGACTGAGGTCTGTGATGTGTGCTGCCCTCTCCCACGTCTTGCCCCAGTGCAGCCAACTCATGTCACACAACAGGTGGTTGGTCTGGATTCCCTCATGAAGCCTCACCTGCTTTGCTGTTGGTTTCTGAGATTTGGTGGCCATTTTTCTTTTGTGGAGACAGCAGAAAATAACAAACTTTCAGTCAACCGAATTCCTTGTAAATAAGTAAATAAGAATCACCTGCAGAGATCCCAAGAAAAAGGAAAAATGGAAATTTTACATGATTTTTTTAGGGAGATGTGTAGTGGGGCATCTTCATGACTATCAGATTGTCAGTAGGTACTTCTTTTGGTTCCCTTCTCCATGAATTTTACTGGATCACATTTTTATACTATGATGACACCTTGTATTGTTCATGGAGAGCCTTTCCTTCCCCAGGTATCTGCTCTAAGGAAAGTTAGAATTTGATGTACACAGATCGGTTGCTTTTCAGGAAATAATTGTTACCTCTGACTGTGTTTGTGAGCTACTACCAGACTTTAAAGGCTTTATTCATCCGTTTAGAAATAGCTGGGGAAAAAAGAAAGGGGTTTTATTTCTCCCGGGCCTCAGGCAGTTAAGTATTTTGCAAGGAAACCTTCAGGAATCCACTGTTAAGCAATAAGGTGTTGGATATAAATGGACTAACTTTGTATATATAATGTCAATTTGCAAAGAAGACAGATGGATTTGGGGTTAAAATAGAACATAACAGTTGGAAAATCCCTACTGGTCTTTCTTGTGTCATTCCAAGAAACTGATTTAATTTGTTTTGTTCTAGGTCACTGTAAATTTATGGTAATGATAATATACCTTCATGTCGTAATCGGAATGTAATTATGAATGAAATATTTGGTCCTGGACTATTTTGAAGCACTCCTGTCTAATACAGAATGTTCACCAGGTAGCTGCAGGGAAAATGCAATCACTGACACTGGGATTGTCTGTCTGATAACCCAGATGAGGGAGGATATGCCTGTGTGCTGTGCTGGTGGTGGAAGGGGAGCCTGCCTCTGGGGAGAGGAGGAACGTGCTGTCACATCCCAGTGCCATGCAGTTCTGGCAGCCCATGCTGAAAGACCGCACAAACAACTTTTGCCTTGAGACTGTTTTCCTCGGCTACTTGTCGACAGTCGGGCAGAAGGGAACTGGAGAAGCATGAGTATCTGTGCAGGTGAGGGTCCAAACCAAGTAAGTGGGGGCATGGAGCAGCTTTTCTTTTTGGCTCTGAAGTCAAGATAGACTGTGGCTGTAGAGCAGCTGCACCTCTGCTGTTGATACACTTACTTCTGAACACGTCCATAGCAGGTTGTTTTAAAAATGCTGGTTATTTTCTGTCCCAAGCTGCTGATGCCCACAGCTCTTTTCCCTCTCCCGCTGAGATACTCATTCCAGAGCTGTCCAGGGTTTTGCTTCTCAGTCTAACTTAAGTCAGTATTTTTAGATTTCAAGGAATCCTTGCAAAGTAGCTATGCAATTTCTTCCTATAATTCAGGGATGTAGAATATCAAGCTTGGAGTACCTGTGCTGTCATCTGCAGAGGTGTAACAGTGAAGCTTCTGGCATAAGTCACCCATTTTACAAGTTGGTCAGCAACTAAAAAAATGCAAGAAACTTGGTCAATGAACAGACTTTACAGATGCAATGCGCAGCCAGGCATGACAGTTATAATTAACATTTCAGCATGACCTAGCCACCTATATATTTCATTACACAGAACTTGTAAAGGGCCTTGTGGAAGCACCACCTGCTGATTCCCAATAAAACTGCAAATGCTGTGGAAACTTTCTGCTGCTGGTTCTGTGTTGAAATGGGCTGAGTGCTAAATACTAAGCTTCCAGCTTGGATCCAGATTTGAATTGAAATGAGTTGTTTATATTGCTCTGTATTTCCTGGAATACTTTTCTTTCCTGTACACGTTAGTGGAGAAAAACTACTACAACCTGAACTTCTCAGTGCTTTCCAGGCCATCCTATATCATCTATCTGTTACTTTTAATAATGACTCTTCATGATATTTGTAAACATCCTAGGGGACTCTACTTCCTGATTACTTATATGATAATTATCCAAAAACAAACCACCTAGGCCTAGTACAGGGCCAAGATGCAGTATGCCAGCTGACTACACTAGAGTCAAAAGGCAGTGACTCATTTACAGACCTGTTCTCCATAGTCATTAATAAACCGAAGAGAAAAAATATTGTCAAGGAAATAGTGGTTGAATGGATTTTCATAATCCTTTCTATGTAGAGTGACATGGAATACATTAAACCCAGAAATAGTGGAGGGGATGTGATAGTTTTCTGTATTGAATCATATTTGAGAAGAACCAGGGCATCTTGACTGCATTATCAGGTTTCTTTTTATGTATGAACAACTCTGCTTCATCTTACAGGATTTCATCTGAAGAGCTCAAGAGGGCAACATGCATTGTGCTTCAAAGTTAATGAGAACACCCTTAAGAAGTGGTGAGAGCCACTTCAAAACACTGCAGAATAATTTTACAGGATAGGTAAAACATGACTGTCTTCCTCAGACTAGTTGTATAAATAAAGTTTGTGGGACTATTCATGGGAGTAGAGTGAGAAATATTTGACCCATGATCTTACATATCAAATATCTTTTTGTGTTATTAACAATCTATAAAGCTGGACATAAAAATGTGACTTGTTAATGCCAAACTTATGTCATGTGGAACAGGAAGAGAAAGAACAGAGTCTTTCCTATATGGTTTGACAAGACCTTTTTCAATAAACTTGTAAGTGGCCCATGGCCATAGGTGCAGATTATAAATTAACTTGGAGGCAGGTGTTTCCGTGGCTGCAGGGAAACTTGTGCCAACATGTATTCACAGACTGTGTCCACCATATCCACACTAAAACTATGTGCCAGTGCTTGCAATAGACAGCAAATGGAAGCAAACTTGTGATGCTGGAATAAATTTTCTATCCACTGAAACTAAAACTGGAACCATAAATACTATAGCTGGAAGATTATATTTTATCTCTGCCACCATTAAGATTCTTATCTCAGATGTTCTGCTTCTAATAGTCCNACATATGAAGATAAAGATTGAAAGAAGGGGAAAAAATCCAGTTCTTTGACTGGGACACAGAAATTATGATTCTGACTGGTCTGGTGCCTGCAGTAGAATATCTCTGACAGAGATCAACTCTATCAGAAGCTTCTAAAAGGGATCAAGAAGCCCCAGAGCAGATAAATATGGAATAATGTGACCACAGAGAAGATTGTCCATTGAGGCAGTCAGTCAGTGATCAGCCTTGTGTCTGAGCTGTGCATCAGTGCTCTCGGTCCTACAGAGGGGTCTGTCTGCTGTATGTAACTGCGGCGGTTCTGACTTGTCACAGAGTCTAAGCCTTTTGAATCCTCCTAAATTCTTTGCCTCATTTTTTACCTTGTAGTAATGAGTTTAACACTTAAATAAGCAGGTCTTTTCATCACTCCTAAAAATAACTCCTATTTTGATGGAAATGTGAATTAGAAACATGTAATCTGGGACCACAGCCATTTAGATTCTTATCTCTGATCATTTCCAGCATTGAATTCTCCAGAAGGGAGTCTGGAGAAAGCTATGATGTATGGCACAAAATGTTTGGACTATTAGTTGGAAACATTGGAGCTCTGTGCTTCGGTGATGCTTGTTTGTCACTGTGAGCTGTGAGCTGCCCAGGGTGGCTGTGTGCCAAGGCAGGGTGGTGGTGATGGAGGGAGGAAGCAGGGGGATTTCAGGCCCACTTTCTGCACTGGCAGCCAGGGATTGCAGTGTCCCAAGTGCTCCAGTGGCAAGGGAAAAAGTCCCTTCCAAAGACTGGGGTGTAGTCTCCCTTGCCTGCCCAGGTTCATGTCAGAGTGGTGTCTGAAGCTGGCAGGAGGCTGGGCTGCAGAAGGGCTGGGTGTTCCACCTGTGGGAGGGCAACTTGCTCACAGATCTGAGCAAGTAGAGGTTGCTTCCCCAAGATGCATGGATCACTGAAAAGCTGCATTTAGGGCTATGTTATAGAAGTGTTTCCTTTTGAAATGGGTTCCCTTTTAAATGTAATGGTCTCCTTGTTGTTTTATGGGGACAAAGGGTAAATAAGATTATTTTTGTTTGTTATGAAATTGCCTGTGACCATCTGTGAGCCTCATTATGGCGGCCATGGTTCAAATTTAGAGTAATAGATATCTCCTAATTCTCATATCACAACATCAAAATAGACCAGAGAGTTGATGGGTAAGAAAAGTGGCAGAAAATGAAAGCAAATAGGACCCTTAATAACAGTTTATTTTATGGTGTATGCTTGCACTGTGACTGCTGGTTTTATTTATTTTCAGGCTAAATAATCCTAACATTTTAAGGCTATAGAATCCTTCTCATGTCTGTAACATTCTTATCAGTTGTCTCCAGTGACTATTTATTTCTCTTAAATGCTTCATTAGGTGGAATAATCAGAACAAAACATAATATGCAACATGAAGACATACTACTTATTTGTATAAAAGCATTCAGATATTTTCAGTAATATTCCTTATTACTTGCTGACCAAGGCAGTTGGAACAGATGTTTCCCCTGAGCTGTACACAGTGACATCTATCTGTTTTTCTTGAGTGTATGAGCAATGCAGAAGTGGTTCAAATTATGCTTGCCATTGTGTATTGCTTCCTGAATTAGTGTAGTAATTTTATTTATTATCTGCTCATGCTCTGTGAAAAAATCCTTGTTTCCCACAATGGGCTATGTTGACAGGGAGGGTAGAAGCCTTTCCCTCTCTAAGACTGCAGAAATGGTGCCTTTTTAATGAACATTTTATTATTCTAATAGATACTGTTATTATTATATGCACTATTTATTATTGAATTATTATTAAAACTTTTTTTGCTGCATTTTTTGGACATGGAGAAGTTTCCGATAGCTAGGAATGGCTATAGAGAGCCAAGACTTGGGAGGCTGTGTAATTACTACATACTCCTCATCTTTCAAAAGACAAGCGTATCTACAGACTGCCATTCTGCATGAACTAAACACTTGGGCTTGGTAACTGACTTCTGCTTCCCTTTCCCTTCTCTGGATCTTTGCCGAGGGATCATCAGCCACACTTCCCATGGTGATTGCTAAGGGTGACTTTCTTCCAGCCCTTTTTAAACAGAAATTTTGGGTAGTGTAAATGTAAACTATTTAATAGACTCAAGCCAGCAGTTCCCAAAGCTGATGCAACCATAGCATCGTGTTTGTAAAATAGCAACAAAGCCAAATGCATTCAGTCCTGAAGCTTTTGTCACTACGTACAGATGTGATTTAAACCTACCCTCACCAACCCCTAAATGATGCATAACAAACCAATAGCTCACATGTATTTGTGGGATAGTTGATCTGTAGAGATCAAGAATACAGTATAGCACAGAGAGCATTTGTTGTCACAATATTTGCAGTTTTAATTTTTTGAGAAGAATTTTGTTTGTGGAAAGGATTTATGAAGAAAATGAGTATTGTTGTGGTGTGCCTTATGCCTTATTGTCGAGTAACAGAATCACAAGTCAACTTCTGCACCTGCACATACCCTTTATGTTATGTTTTGAGGCACAGTGAAAAGAAACAATGCTGCAGTGTCCCATATTGAGATGCATGGAGCTGGCTTCAAGGCAGTACAGACCTGTATGAAATGAGAAAGTTTGAGGGCTTTGTGAACTTTTATAGAGGATCAGAAGAAAGCTGTTTGGCACAGGTGTTTCTGTAATTGTGATACATTGGAAAATTTCAGCATGTTCAAGGGCATTTATGCTGTGGCTACAGCTGTTCTAACTCATACTGCAAGGACGATGTGTTGTTTTAGTGCTAGCACACTTGGTTGTGTAATATAAAACAAGTAGGAAAGGAAATATTAGTTAAACCATGGTGGTGTTTTTTTTTTCCCCTTCCCTTTTTTTTTCCCTTCTATTTTTTTTTCTTTTTTTCTTCTTCCTTTTTGTCCCTCATTTTTGTTTTATGAATTTTTATCCCTTCACATAGAAAAGCCACAGGCAATAACAGTATCATGACAAAGAGACTGGGGTGGAGAATAGCCAGATATCTTATAACACCTCTGCTTCTTCCTGCTGTTCATATTCATGTGCACTTAGTTTCCCTGAGCTAGGAAAGATAAAAGCACAAATGCAGAGAGACCAAGGTGGAAATGATTTGAATCTCTTCCACAACACTGGAATATGGCAGTATAAGTTAGTATTTTGCTCCCTAGTTTGCAGTTTGTTCCTGTGCTTTTGAAGGAAGTCTTGAACTGCAAGGTGATGGGGTTGCAGAGAAATAGTTTGAAATCTATTGAGGCTGTGCTGTGTGCATCTGGTGATTTGAATTAATTTCAAAACAGGCCATGACATTAACATTGCTATTATCTAACCTTTCTATATATAGAGCAACAGATTTATTTTACACGGAAAATGAAGATATGGTCCTTGCCTACACGAGAGTCCAGCCTGTGCTGGAAAAGATATACTGTGCTCCGAGCTTTCAGTCTGCTGGTGTGGGTGCTGGCTCAAGAAGACCTCTCTGAGTGGCCAGTCTGATGCTCTACCCAGCTGATTTCTCAGAAGATAGTAGGTTATTCTGCAGTGTGTTTATTCTAAATGAGGTTGTGCATCTGTAGTCACTTAGGCATTTCCACAGCAGTTTAAGAGAAATTTAACAGTGGGTGGTAGACTTTATTCCTAGTGGAGCAATGAACAGTGAAGCTACTGAAATACACTTTCTTACTGAGAAGTGTTTTGTTGTTAGATCCCCAAGTGTCTAATAAGTTAGAGACTCATGCCACAACCTTTCCAGGGACACTGATAGGAGCTATTTTCTCATTCCAGCTATTTGTTTTCATGAAGCTCATAAACACTTAACATCTCTGAAAGTAGCTCTGCTCTGCCGTGTGACTTAATTAAGTGGGATAATGACTTCAAAAGCTTGGAAGAACGGCCAGAGTCAGTGAGAGAGAAATACACAGATGCATAAGCACATGTGCAGACACACATACACAGAATGCTGTGTATGTAATACACATCATAGCCAGGCTAGTAAGTCTAAAAAAAAAAGGGAGGCCAAAATATAAAAAAGGGAATAAGGAACAAATCTGGTGAAACTAATGGAGTAAATTCTGTAACATATGCAAAAACTTTAGTCTGATGTGATTTTCGTGATGCTTAGGTTTTAAGTTTGTTTGTTTGTTTAATTAATCTTGATGTGTCTGTAATCATTTCAGTGTCATTCACTGTCTTATTCACAGTGGCATAAGTGAAGGGTCAGGCAAACCCGGCAGGATGAACAGAATGTCTCTTGGTAAGGGATTCTGCTGTGACAATCAGTGGCGGGACATACGAGAAGGGAACATTTATGGACAGTTTTATTATAAAATCCACAATCATTCTGGAGGCCAAGCTTTTTGCAGGAACTTCAGTAGAATGATTCTAGTTTATGCCAGATACGAAGCAAAAGAACATTACATTCATGCTATTTGCTTATACTTTTCATTATTACTAGAGTGACCCTGGACAGACTTCATACAATGTTTAGAATTAATATCACCTGGCTTTTATTTCAAAAAGTCAGGCTTTTAGTATGCATTAATTGGCTAGCCCCCTAAGGGAAAGAAAGATGAAGAGGGCAGTCATTTTAGTGATGATTTCAGGATATAACAAATTGTACTTTGGAGGTACCTTTGTAGTTAGCCTAGACTAGCAGCTCAAATGAGATATACTGTATTTGAATTGCTAAAATGAGGAAAGATCAGTATCACCTACAGCCTCGCCAACTGTGTCAAAAAGATCCTTCCCAGAGGTTGTTGTGTTTCACTGGGCTTGAAAATTCTTACTGCTTACAAAGTACCTACCAGTTATCATGTGGTTGGAGATTTTATTCTTTTTCAAAGATGTGCAAAGTGCTGATGATGGAAGAATTCCTGTTGCTGATGTTGGCATCACTAGGAAAAGGCTCATGCTGGTAGCATGTTCTGCTTCTTGTGTAGCTACATGGTGCCTTTAGTGGTCACACTCCACAAGATATTCATGGTACCCTAATGTTTCTAAAGTTCTATCATTTGTTATTACAGGTATGAGTGGCTTGGTAGTACTTTCCCAAGAGAAGAGTTCTGAAGTGCGGAAATTCTGAGAGACTGTTTTTTGTCACAATGTTGTCTGTCCTTTAAACAGTGTTTCTCATTAGATGGTTCCATAAATCTTAGAGGAGGGTGATAACATCTTTACACAACACACAGAAGGTTATATCCATCTTCCATTTCTGTCTCATGATTCATACCATTTGTATGTGGAGTTTCAGTGTGGTTAGAGGCTGACAAACATAAAATTGGACTTTTTCTAAACAGATAGTGAAACTTATTAGTTATTCAAATCAGACAGAATAATAGTGTGTTTATTTAATAGACATTTATTTTATCAAGTATCCTGTATTTTATTTTAAAAGATCATCACAAGTAAAATTGAAGGGAAGGGAACTTACAATATCTGAAGCAAAATTAATAACAATAGTATATCACTTATTAAGCCTGTATAAAACCACAGCAGACTGGTAATCTTACCACTGATGATAAATTGAACTTTTCCATTTCTACTACTATACTAATAAAGAAGAAGAGTTAAAGACCAGTCGTTCCATATGGGTTGAATATTCTACCCTTTCCCGGATGGGAAAGATGTTATTTTCTATTCTTATTCCTTTAGCAGACATGTATGTAAAAAAGCTACTTATTTTATGAATGTATGGTTGGTGCACACATCTGTTCATTTAACTGTACTGTTGTCCTGTAGTTGTCTTTAGGGCATTACATTAAAGCAAAATCAGTCCTGCAGAACCAACTTACTCCATTTGCTTATTTCCTCTCTCTGAGTTTTCTTCACTCCCATAGCTGTCTTCTAGACTTACTGGCTTATTTAAACTCACTTGGAGTTGAACTTTATTGTCAGATATTTTTGGGCATTCCATGATAAAAGCACCCTGGTGTATTTTATATCCTTAATATGGAAAATTAGCGTTTTTTCCAGTCCAGTGAAGTTATGTAGCACCCTGACTATAATAATAGTTTCCTAAAAAGAAAAAAGACAAGAAAAAAAAATCAGAAATTGAACTTAATGTCTTATCAGACAGTAAAATCAATGCTAACTGGTCTGTAAGTGGGTTTGTGACAATTCAGATATCTATGTTGTAAGATTCCAATCTAGTAAACAGTTACGGTAGTACTAAGATATTTGCCCATGGGCCTTTAAAAGAAATGCAAATGTAGCTGACCTTCTTGTCTCCTCTTGTATGACCTGACATACAAGGAATATTCTGGAGGAATCAATGAACATTCGTAAAACCAGAGAGCAGAAATCTGACCTCAGAGATGATAAGCATGTTGTGAATGCTTTGGTAGAAAAACAGGGAGGCAGACAGAGTTCACATATAAAGAGTTTCATGGAAGGAAAGCTGCAGGCAAAATTGAAAAGAGAATCCAGAAAAGGCAATTAGGAAGAAATGTCAGCATTCACACTGAAGCTGGAGAGAAGGGAGAAGGAGATATATGTATGGGGAATGGAAAGCACACAAAATCCTGATGCTACATCTGGAATGTTCAACTGAGACTTAACTGTGAGTTGAGCATAAAATAGATCATGGATTTTCTGGAGTCCTGGCAATTACAGCAGAGGCAGGAGATGCTGGCTGGTGTTTTGCCAATGGTGTGTAGACAAACAGGATGAAATGAAGGAAGACAAGAATGAGGCGATTCTGCTATTGGTGTAATTTCATAATGAGGAAAGGGTGATTTTTTCCTTCTATTGATATTGATAAAACACCAGGGAAAAAACCCCAGTGACTGTTTGGAGACAGCTGGCGAAAGAGATGAAGATGTTGTAGTTCAAAAAGCCAGATGATGGCAGGGCAAGTGATGCAATATTATGAATGTCTTACTCAGTCATGAAAGAGCAAAGGTGAAGGGCAATCTGGAAGGAACAAGGCATGGCTGAAGACAACATTTCTAAAATAATAGTGAAGAGACAAATGACTCTGATGCTTTGCCCTTGTAACAGAACATACTGCAGTAAATGGTGTGAATTGGGGTCTGAGGAGGAACACTGTCTGAGAGGTTGCAATTTCCTTCCATGCATGAATTTATCTCAAGCTGCTGGGTCTCAAGTTGTACTGAGACATCCAAGTTCATCTTAACTAAACAGGGGTGGGGCCTATCTGTGACAATGGCAAACATCGGTTCTAAGTCAGGGATCTTGCATTCCCTTTTCAGTCAAACAAAGTGAGAGTTTACAGTCAATGTCAGTGGTTTAGGTACAAAATCTCAAGTCTACATGGAAGGGGCATGGACAAAACTTGAGACTGTGCAGTTGCCTGTCACGCTTTAAGGCAGGTCTTGATGTTTAGTTGTATCTTGTGGTGTAATAATAATTATCACAGCAATAATTGAGTTACATGCTTTGCTGTCACAAATTTTGAATCTATAATTGATTAGAAATTACCAAATACCAACATGTCACTTCCCAAGTTGCAATAGGCTTTTCCTGTTTCCAAAGGGAAAATATTTTAGGTTGAAATTAGCAGAAAAGAGAGGGGAGAAGCATGGAGAAAATATGGAGAAGTAATTCACAAAGGGGTACCAGCCATACAGCCACAAAAAGAAATCTGTCCATAGCAGATTACCAGGGTCCTGCCTTATTTTTGAAGGCAAGGAAGAATAATATTACACAACATATTTGTTTTCACATGTTTAATTAAATTTTGTAGAAATGGAAAAATAATTTGTTTTTATGGAACTACTATCAGTCTGTAACCCAAAACTTCTTTCAATATTTAAATGTTTTAATATAAACCATTCATACTGGACTAAGTAAAAAAATATGTCCAAAATGGAAATAATCCAGATAATATGGTCTGCTTTCTTTTACAAGCCTCAAATAGCTTCCATTTTGCTAACAGTTTTATATCTGTATAAATGTAGGTAGGAAATGTTTGTAACATAAAGATGTATGGCCACTTTTTACATTACTGAATGAGTTGTATGCCAGCAGTGTGTTAGGCATATTATACCTCAGTTTGACTGACTGTGGTGTTTATTTCTTTGTAGAGTCATCCGAGAGTTACAAAAAACCATCTTCTGAAAGCCATTGAGGACTACTTCATCATCAGAGCTGTTGGATCTCATTTGGACTTCTTGTCATCAGCTCTCTGCAATAGTTTATTGTGTTGTCGCAAGCACAAGCAACCTTTTCTGAGGTTTGGCCTTTAGCTGATTGTATAGGATTCTCTGTTAATCCAGTAGAGGATTGCAAGAGTGCTGAACTGAATGGGTAAGCAAATAAAGATTTGTATTGAGGGGAACATCAAAAGGTAAAGACATGCTAGACACAATTTTGCAAAACTTTTAAATGCCATTCTCTGGAATATCTCAAATCACAAGACAACATTAAAAAAAAGCCACCCCACATAACATTGTCCTATTCTGAATGCAGTTCCACTGAAACACATGATATTGTTTGTACAGCAAATTGAAAATGCTGTAGAGCTGGCTGGTGGGAACTGTGCAATCATCTATACATCTTCTTATAAGGTCGTTAAACTGGCTCTCACAGCTCTTGTGGGTGACACAACTGTAACTATATCCATGTGGATTCACATTGAAAACCATGCCTGGAGTCCTGAATGTATTGTTTCCTGTTTCAGAAAGAGGACTTCCTTCTCTAAGCACAAACAGTATTTTTGTATTTTAAATCATGTACCTGACTTTCTGGTCAGACCTGGTGAACCTACCAAATGAATAGTTGAAATAGGCACTTTTTATTTAAGAGAGCAGCTACTGTCTACTTGTCATCCATTTCCTGGGCACGTGCAAGGCACGACAGTGCTCAGTGTTGTCCCCAAATGTCACTTGCTTGTCTGTTTGGATTGCCTTGATTATCTGTATCCCTACACTGGATACTAAGATTATCCTAACAAAAAAATTAATTGCTTAGAGATTATAGGAACCAGTCATTCTCCACAATGTAAAATATCACACTGTAAAAGGAGCTCTACATGAAAACCCACACATTGTTAGGTAGGAGAAGCCAAAGGAAGTGTTCAGGTACATGTGGAGAAAAAGGTGTTTAAAAATCTTTCCATAGACAGAGCCTTCTAATTGCAGTCTTGACTGACTCTGGAGTCTCAGAGAGTGATCACCATCAGAGAGGATCTCCGACAAGCGTGGCTTGGCCCAAGAGGACTACTATAGTCCATACAAGTTGCAACACCAGGAATGGGAGGGCCATCTAATCCAGATGAAGGGCTGTGACAAATGCTTCTTAGTGATGCTAAATAGCTCTGAGACCTGGCCAAGTTCAGATATTAGTACTGTCTTTCATCTTTCTCCTTTGTTCTTCAAACACCTTTTTTCCCCCAAAACCCAAATGCATCCAATCACAAATGTTAAACCACCTCTTTGTGATCTATTCCCAACCTACTTTAAAGGTGAGGAAATGGTAACTTCCTCATTTATCTGATTGGAACAGAATGTGTGGGAGCAACAGGCAAACTGGGTGGATATAGGTTATGTTCTATCCAACACCACTGTTAAAATCAGTTTAGAGACACAACTCCTCTACAGGAAACAATTTCCTACTGTTTAACTTACAGCTGCAAAATCTTCTGAAAACTCCGGCAAAAAAATCTCTGTTATAAATAATTTAATGTGTAAATCATAGTATTATGAAATTCTTGTGTTTGAAATACACCAGTTGTTTAGGGACATCTGTTTAGAAACACCTTTCGTCTTTAAACTTCAATGATTTTGTCAAATATGTGTCTTTAACTGCTGTATTATCTTCAGAAGTTTTTGTTTTTCCTTGTCTATGTTTTCAGGCAGGGAGGGCAGGAAGTCAGACATGATTCATGCCATTTTGGGATGTGCTGCTTTTCCTGACAACGTCTGATTACAAAGCTGAGCCCACTTGTTAGCAAGAACAACACAGAGGATGTTTTCAGGTCCATCCTCTTATTAATCATTTCTTAGTTCTTGTAAATAATCTGCGCAAGTACATCCTTAATACGTCATTTGCACTCTAATGAATAAAGTGCAGCAGAGGCAGCTCAGCTTTGAGAAATGTAGCCCAGAAATTTTTATGTGTGTTTTCTCACCATTGTGGCCCTTTTTTATTTCCATTCTATTTCATTCATCTGAGGCAATAGTTTTGAATTTTAGGCCTTGAATCCAAACACTTATTTTTTGCAGCTATTTTAAAATATATTTCCACCCCCCCAAAAAGGGCTTATTCAGAGAAGCAGGCTTTTAAAAATCAGAAAACATGTATAAAAAGAAAACCAATAAACAATGTGTGTCTGGGTTTCCACTGATATTTTTACTGCAATTACAGAATATGTTGGTATTTTAATGAGGTTTTTTCCATCCATTTGCTTCTTCAGCTTGATTTTTGCAGTAAAGATATAAATCCTGCATTTATGACATCATATTTTTTTGCCATGGAATGTAATGTACTATCACAAACACATTGTTATGATTACATGACGATTTCAAATCAGACGATAAAATGCATTCCAAGTGAGAAAACATGTCTTTAAATCAAGAATATATAAATGGGAGAAAGAAATAATTCTTCTCAAGTGCTGAGCACTGGTGTGATGTTACACAGACACAGAATGAGGCATTTTTTAGCTTTACAGAGCTCCCAACCTGATGCAGACAGAGGCATTACAAAGGAGACTTGTAATGTGCCTGTCAGGGATTTAGACTTGAACCAGTCGTGAGACTGACAGTTGTTGCAGGTGTGTTGGAAGAAGGGGCCAGACTAAAACAGACAAAAGAGGTTTTGGAGAGCCACTGGACTTAAAGGTACTCTATGCACTTCAGAAGCAAGATGAGCTAAGATAAAATAGGGTGAGTTCATATTTACAAAGTTGCTCCTTCATGAGCAGGTGACTGGATCATGGAATGTACTTAGAGTGAGTTAGAGAGAGCAGCAAAGCAGTTGGAGAAGTCTAGGCAGGGCAGAAGGCACAGAAGGAGAATCAGTGGATATTAGTGCAGGGGTGTAAGCACAGCTGTATTTTGCAAATTTTGAAGGGTGGACTGTGCCCTGGCACGGAAGGGATAGCAAGGAATTCAAAGGGATGAGCACTGTTTCCTTGGATTGTGAGAATAGGAACTGAGTCTGAGCAAATGAGAAGAAAGAGAAAGAGGCTAAGGTAAAATATTGGGGAAGCAGGTATAATGAGTGACTAAGGTACAAGTAAGTTTTTTTGTGGCAGAAATGAGAAACAAAGAATAAATACTGGGAGAACACAAAAGAAAACCCAACAGGATTTTTCAGGAGTTTGGTTATAAAGGGGTTTCAGGTAGAGCCACAGAGAGCATTAAACCTCTCATTCAGATACAAAGCTGCAAATCTATAAGCTTACTTAAGGCTTGCAATCCTGTCTGGGAATGCAAGAGAGAGGAAAAATATAGAGAAGTGTGAAAACAGTGGATGGAAAACAAAGACAGGCTGCATTTTGATGGTAACCAGGAATTAATCAGGGAGATATCAGTGTGGTAATGGAGAAAAATAGAAATGTTGGGAAACTAGGAAAGAAGATACTTGAACATCAGGAGGAGCACCTGTGGATCCAGCCACCCTCCCATGGATAGAGCTTGATGTCTGTGCTGTTTTCTGCCCCATGCTTTTTCTATTGTAGTGAGTCCTGCAATTCCATTGGGGCACAGAGTTCTGAACTAATGAGTTAAAAATCTGCCAAGGACTGACATAATTGAAAATAGGAAGTGTCAAGACAGTACTGTACATATACACTGCACACACATCACACGCACATACACATGCCAGGGAATTGATTCTTTTTTCCTTTCTTTTCATAAGTAGGTTATAGCTAGGTTTTCTCTGTGGCAGACGTTTTCCACCTTGGTGCCAGGCAACTTTCTTTAGTGAAGAATGATGAAAATATTAGCTAATACTTTTTAAGCAGACAACCCAGAAATGTGTAGCCATTTAGCATGAATAAAGCAGGCTATTCCTGATTAAAACCTCTGACTTGGTTCAAAGCATACAGCCCACTTTATAGTGTCAGCCTTTCCCTAGATTCACATGGCAGTGGCACTGCCAGGGACATACAGGGACATGTAGGGACAGCTTCTTGCTGCTGTGAGCTATTGATTCACCAACTTTGGCTGTAGCTGTGCTAAGTCAAAACAGGAAAGAATCAGATCTGCCCTAAGTATCCATTTATGGATTTCTCTGGTGGGACACTGCGTATGCTGCCTCCAACTAGGAGCTCTTGCTATGGGCTCTGTACAGACAGTGTTCAGTTCTTGTAATGCAGCCTCAAAGACTTATCCTGAAAACTTACTGGAAAAGAGGTACAAAATTAACTTGCCTGTCCTTTCCCCCAAGGAGGGTAATACATGAAAAAGAGTTATGTGCTTTATCAGTGAAAAAAATACAGACATAAAATTTTGTAGGGCTGTTGAGACACCTCTGTAATAACTGTGCTTATTTTTTTAAAACGCATTCATTGTACTCGATCTTATGTTAGCAATACATTCAAATGCTGGCACAATTTATTATTAATTCCTTTGGTGTTTTTGTAACAATGTAAACCATGATGAATTAATTTGGTACCAATATGGATGTCATAAGTACTTTATCAGATTTCCAACTCAACTCATGACTAATTACCTTACCATTATTTTAAGGAGTTACCCAGATGTGCTTATGATAGAATTAAGGTAAACAATGACTGATGCTCAGACGTTATGATTAGAGCAGCTCTACACAATTTGACAAAACCTCATGTGCCTTTCAATATAAAGCACCTGCCAAGCCACATGTGCACCAGATTTCTCAAATTCCTTGTCACTCATTAATACAGATGTAGACCATATTTTAAAAGTCAATGTGTAGAACGAGGCTTTTATCAAAAGGCAGGCAGGTTTTCTCTTCAAAACCCACAAACCCTGTAACTGAAATTTTTAGTGACCAACTTGTTTGCTGGTTACAATACTGTTGTCACATGGTCTACAGTTTTTTTCCACCCAATTCAGAATACTATGCCACCATAGAAATAGCATGCCTAAAAATGTATTTTCACATGGTACAATTTAGGTTTGAGAAAGACTTTTTACCTCAAACTTTCCAACTTCTTGCCTTTCTCAGGTTGTTTCCTACTTTAAGGTAAGTAGAGTTTAGTGGGTTTATTTCACTCGTTTTGAAAAATCTTCGAGGAACCTAACCACTTCTCCAGGGGCACTATTCCAAAATTTAATATGTCAAAATATCAGTATATAATTCAACCTAATTACTGCATTTTTGGTGTTTACGTCTTTGGATATTTGAAGCCATTTACCATGGCTGTTCTGCTTCTTATTTCTGCAGACAAGTGGTGGAAATTTTAATAAATTATTTAATAAGCACTGGAGAACTTGGTTTGCAAACTATCTGGGGTATATCTGATGCCTTTTGCTAACTACATATTTAGGTTCTGTGGTCGAAGAACGTCAGGGCATTAAGGAAAGACTACAAGGGGGTGGAATGACTGGTTTTCTGCACTGGAAAGAGTGTATTCACTTAATTTAAGATTGAACAAGACAAAATGCTTCTTTGTTTACTTTGGCCTTTGGTCTTGGATTTCAAAGGTGCAGAAGTGTACACATTGCAGGCTGTCTAACTTGAAAGGACTGAACACAGCCCATCTAGAAACCTGGCCATCATTTTCATTTTGAGCTGCCCTGAAACTTCTATTATGAGTCAGAGAGGAAGAATTAAGCAATAGATTTAAGAAATAAATGTGAGACTGTGGTACTGATCAATAGTCAGTGCGAGCTCATGGTGATCCAGAACTACATTCCTATTTCAGCATGTACTATTTTGCTCCCAAAATTAGAGTTACAGAATTTCTTGTTCCTAAAGTCTTTAGGTGCGTATTTTATCTGTGCTCATAATACCTGTAAGTCACTTTTCACCTCTGACTACATCTTCTACAGAACCACAGAATTACATTATTTTTTGACATAATATTGACCAAGTGAGTAGGGTTGTGAGTAGGGTTGTGAGTACTGGGTGCAAGTACTACAAATGAAGCTGATATTTACTTCAGTGTTCTGTTTTATTCTTTTAGTAATATCTAGGACTTATGTGGCAGTCATACCAACATTTCAGTTGAGGCTGTGTGCTTTGATGCTTTGGAAAACCCTTTGTCTGCACTTTTAAAGGCTTAAAAATTTAGAAAAACAAGTCACAACTTAATTGAAGTTAATAGCATTTTTTACGTATTAGTATGCTTTGATTTCTTTCCCAGATGTTTTTTTTCTCTTTTTCTCTTTCTCGGTCTCTACACAGGCAAAGGTAAACTGGAGTAAACATATCTGACAGGATTCAAGATTGTTCTGACATTTTTGCTTCATGTGTCCTTTTCTGTTAAAGTGCTGCCTCAGCATCTAAGTTTATTGAATGAAGCAGGTAAATATGAAGACTTAAGTGATCCATAAGTTAATTTTTCATATTTTAGCTTTTGAATGGAACAATTTAGCTTATTAGATGTAAAAATGCTATTAATACTTTGAAAATGAAGCGTTTTTCAAATTATTGTGCTATTATACCATGGGAAAGCAATTGTAGTTCAATTTTGCTACACCATTTCCACGAACCATGAGTCTGCTACCAATACTATTTCTACACAATGACCCTATCAGCAAATTTTCCCTCAAACCATACTTCTGTAGGCAGATTGGAAACAGGAGTATAAAACCAACAATGTTGTACCATTCCATGAAATCAGACTCTATTTTATAAGAAGTTTTGTGACGTAGAAAGAGTTTTGCTCTAAAAAACCACAACCAAATATCCCGAGAAACAAAATCCTTCCTCTCTGTGAGTGCTGGAAGTAAGGAATTGACAGTTTATTTTTGATTTACTATGTCTTTTATTCAACCACTCAGTGTTAAGAGACAAGGAAATTCTGTAATGGAAGTTATGTCAATGTTGCTCCTTCTGGACTTAATGCTCTTCTCACTGCCTTGTGTATTTTACTTCTGTGTAGCCACAGCTGGGACATTTACCTGAGTAAGCATGAAGACAATTGGACTGTTTGTTTTTATGAACTTTATAAACATAGAACATAGAATTTTGCCTCTTGTATTCATCTCTGATGTTTGTCTGTGGTCCTGGTGAGTTATTTTCTCCTTGCTCCTTTCTCAGACCTTTCTATGGATAATTTTAGAGTCTATCCTTGGACTGAATTGTTAAAATGTGGTTTGAGGTCTAGAATGGTGCTTGCTTGTGGCTGTCCACCTATACTCCCCCATCTTCTCATGATCCTGATGTCCACTTTGCCTATGGACTTCTGAGCAATTGTAGTGCCTGGCTATGCAATACTTGAAAGACTAATGGGATCTGGCCATATTCTTGCTACTGCTCTTCTGAGCAGGATTACACAAGCCTAATATCTTGGGTTTTTACACTGCCTCAGCTGCCTCAGGGGAACAGGCCAGGTGGCCAGGTTTTATAGCTCCTTTACATGACCTTGTATCTCTCTTCTCAGTCATTTTCTTAGTCTGTCCCTACTTTGTAATAAGCAAATGTTGTAAGCTTATTTAAAATTGGAGACTGTACATTTCTGAATAATACAAATGGTCCTAATGCCATTTTTCCATTCCAACAGTTCCCGCTGCAGCTGTTCCTTAGCTTGCAACCAAGGTTTGGAAGGGTTAGGGTATGTTTTGTGCCCTGATGGAATGTGGTGCTAATAAACCACCAAGGAATGGGATGGGCTGGTACTTGCCCCACTCCTGATGTTTTAAATGCTACCCAGATGTTGAGGCTATTCACTATCCCATCAGACTCAGAGATGGTCTTGAAACCATTTTATTGATCCCTTGACTCTTGAAAATCCTGATTAGTTGGAATAAAGAAAAAAAAATCCTGTCTGGATTTCTGGGTAATACTTCAAAAAGCTTAGATCTGGTTACTTGTTAGGAACTCTGGTACTATTATATCTTACTGATTCTCATCAGGCACCTTTTAAACCAGTCCAGGAGGAGGACTATAATGATGTCCTCAAAAGTCTAAGTCTATCAAAGCCCTAGAGTTTTTGATGAGGTGTGGAAAGTTAAGGCAAATAGAAGCATCTGACAATACAAATTCCCCCCTCTGAGGTTTACAGATGTACTAGAAAGATACTGTAATTAGTTTGTCTTCCTACAGTCCTCTGCGTGGATCAGTGCCATTTGAGGCGGCTGTCTGCCAGTGAGGTCTGTGATCTTTTGATTTTTTTCTCAGTGTGAACCATATGCTCTTTGAGTCCTTGCTACAGCTCAACTTTTTAAGCAAGTTTGAAGTTGGCCACACCTTTCTCAGCCTCCCTTATTTTCCAGGAAACCCTCTAACACACAAAACCCAGATTGCTGATTGCCTCCTGATTTCTCTGTACTACTGAACGATGGGACCATTTGTTACTGATTCTCCTAATGAATCCAGACAATTTGTCACTGACAAACTGAGGTATTTTTCCTCCTTTTTTCTCCAAGCCCTTCCTGGGAAATTTCCAGATCCTGTTATAATTCCTTTTGTGAAGTTTCAGCCTCTGACTTGAAAGCATCTTTGGCTGTCTTGGACTTTAGTATACTCAACAGGAATCTCAGTTCACTGTTTCTTCCCCTGGGGAAAACCTTGATTTCCTCCGCAGAAAGGATCTCACTACTAACACCATTGTTACTGTTTTTATAGAGTAGGTAGCCAACACTGATAGTTGTTCAGACTCATTCTGTTTTAAGAGCAGATGGGTAATATAGCCATGTATTTTTTGACGTGATGTTCTTTATTTACAAGGTGTACCAAAAAACCTTTCAGATTCCAAGAAAGGTCATGCAAGAGAAAGCATTTTCAGTGGTCACAGATACAAGTGTTTTTTTCAGCCAGTGTTCTGTCCCCCAGACTCCATTAGTTGGCTTTCTTTCAAACCCTCAAGTACTTGTCTTGATGTCTCTTTGGCTTCTTTGCTTGCATCTGGCTGATCCTGTCCATAAACATGCAAACTTTTACTAAACAGTATATATATTAATTGAATTTATAGACATTTTCCAGCAAAAGTTTTTCACCATCTAACTCAGTCTCTTATTAAACTTGCATATGGCTAGAATTTTGAGTAGTGACTCACAAGTTTCAGCTGTTTTATATGCATTACACTAAGAAGGACTACAATGGCTTCTTCTGCTTCCCGTATATGAGGGAAACATCACTAGTGTTGTCTCACTCAGCCTTCACCATAATAGTAAGTATATGTCCAGGAGGGCTGCAGCAGATCACACATGTGTAGTCTGCCGTAGAACTGCAACGTAATTTAGTTTATGCCTTAACGCATTTTCATTCTAGTGGTTTTCTCAACAGCAGTCCTCAGGAAAGAAGTTCTGTGCATCTCGGGAGTTAAAGTTCACCCTTTACTTGTTCTACAAGGCATGGGTTGATGGACACAACTGTCCCCTGTTCAGCCAGTTCCTTGATCAGTCAGTGAAATGTGTGATTATGAAAAAAAGCAGCTTCACACTGTGTTTTCATCACCTCCTGTGTCAGTAAGGTATTGTGTTGGCAGTAGTTGGCAAAGTCTTGAGAGAGATAGACTTCAGGGTGTCCTCTGTAGCAGGAAACCAGGGGCTTCCCTGGGCCCAGCTGGTTCCAATGGACCCATGTCAGGACAGGGCTGAGCCCAACAGTCCAGCTGGTGGCACCTCTGGGAAGCAACCAGGGTGTGAGCAGAGGAGGAGTGAACAAAAGAGTGAGAAACAGAAGGTGCAGAAAACACAATTCTCCTGTATGTGAAGACAAATAATCACTGTAGGAGGGTCCTGGCCAGGACACAGGATCTAACTGCTGTCAGACTGTGGAAATATAGATCCATAGACATCTTTATCCTCTTCTAACTTACCTTGTAGTTATAATCAGGAAAAGCTAATTCAGAATGTTACATGCCAAAGAGTTAGATATGACACAGAATAGACTGAATTTAACACATATACTTAAGTTAAAATAAATTATATAATGAAAATGCTATTCATTGATCAGTAGTCATGTGCAGCTACTCCTTCCCAATAAGATTACACTTTTATAGATTATTTGAAAAAAGTTGTATTATTAAGCATTAATGTATGAAAACATTAATATTATTTTTCAAAGAAACTTTATGGGTCATCCTTGAAGCTTTATTGAAACTGTTTTCCTGCTTTCTCTTCCTGAAAACACACACAGACACAGAGACACACACTTATTTGTGATGTTTACCTCCAATCCCAATATGACTTGGCTATCACTATGAAGAATTCAATTGCACAAGTTCAGTGGGAACCTAAATGAACTTTCCCTGCAGATGGAATAGTTCTGAGAGTGTCTTTATCCTTGAGCTGGGACACCATGTAATTTTTTAAAATTTAAATCTGTTTACTTTTGCCCTAACTATTCTGGAACTTTTGTTCTGGCCAAAAGCAAATCAACACCATTCAGTCCTTTTTCATTTCATTTTCTGATGGACTTGTAATAGTACAGAAAAGGCTTTTCAAAAATGTGTTTGTTATTATAACTTCACTCTAATTCCTCCCATACAGGAGATGGATCTTAGTGTCTCAAAACACAAAAAGTTCCAATATATCTCAGGAATTTAAAGGAATTAACACTGCTTTTGAAAATACCTAGCCAGCCTTTCTATACAAAGAAAACAAAAATAAACAAAGTGCTTTAGGAAGCCTATAATAATAAAAAAATTTGTCATTTATTTGTTCATCATTTATCCAGACTTTACCCTATTTGTTCTTTCTAAAAAAACTGCTGAAAGAATAACATGGAAAATATTTTTTTGTTACCTTAGCGAACTCCAAACTTCTACAGAGCAAAGCACAATGTAAGGCATGGGAGAGCAGTTCAGTTTCGCTGTCCCTTTTGTTGCTGCTAGGCTGCTTCCTGAATCTATTTTCCCCAACTCTCCTTTCATGTTCTGAACGCTAGTAGAGTATTTTATTTAAATTCAAGAGACATACCAAATAATTGTTCAGAAATTCTAATATCACTGGGCATCTGTGGTACCGCTTTGATTGTCCACTTAGTACACCTATCTAGATCAAGTATGGGTCAGTCTTCACAGTCTGTAAGACAAACACAACCAAATGATGGCAGACAATTTAGGGAGTCACTTCAGTGATGAGACATAAATAAGCTACTATATCTTCCATCATCAAGACTTGTGGTTAGAGCAGTGATAAATCTGCTCTTTTTTCAGTTTCATGGTGTTATGAACTAAATATTTTCACTTGTATTATACAAATTTTGAGTTAAAGAAGAATCCTAGAGTGAAATAAACCTTAGTTGAATTTTACTAATATTTCTTAATTAAAATCCTCATGATCAACTCATTTAAAGACAGTTTCTAGGTCAAAATGAAGAATAATTATCAGGCGAACAGATGTAAAAGACTTTATGATTTTTGTGTTAGAGGTCCTCTGAATTCTGTGCATGTAGTGCAGAAAAGTATATCCTTTTAGCCTGCAGTTTTGGTGAGCATTTTACAGATTTTGCAGGTTTTGACAAGGAAATTACAGCTGCACCACTTGTTTTGATGGGATAATTTTAAACATAGTTTCCATATAAGTTACACCAGGAGGTGTCAAGGTCTTTCAATATTGATGGCCTGATCTATTATTGATTAGTATTGTTGTACAGCCCTCAGGGAATTTCATGGCAACTGTATGATTTTGTCTTTTTTTGATTTAAAAATTTTATGGTCAAGTTTTCATATTTCTCATATTTAGTTGTGCATCATTCCTAAAACATCTCTACTGGTCATGGTGATTTTCAGTAAGGTGATTTTCAACATGAGAAATGGCAAAAGAACCAGGCCTCAGCATTGAAAGCAGTTATACAATACAGACCTAATTAATAGAATGCTAGAGATATATGAAAACAATGTTTGATAACAGTTTATTCAAGAGAAAGTAAGCAGGTAATTCTATAAAGTTCCAATGTATCCCAGTTAAGCAGCTTATGCTGAATATGTTATCTATAGATAGATAACTAAAACGTGCAAAATTTGAAAAAAAAAAAGAATAATTCACTGTAAAAATTAAACAAAACATTTACCCAAAGCAGGGACTGCTTTTCACTGGTTCAGTTTTTACCAAGACAGTGTCTTCATCTCTGATGTGGTTGGAAATGCAGTTAATTAATAGCAATATATAAATGAACTAAATGGGTTTTCTTCACATACAAAAAAACCCCCAAGCAGGTAGTACCCAAAATCCTATTATAACTGGAACATACATAAAAGATCTGACTACTTTGCAGATAACATAAAAATCGTTATGTTTTTCTATCATTGTTGAGGGGCATTAATATATTCTCCTAACTGATCTGCAAATTCCCAGTTGTCTGACTTCATTTCTCTACATCTGCTCACAGATATGCTAAGGACCTAGGTGCTCATGGCTTGCTCTAACACCACTGCTGTGTTGGCTCCAGAGGAGGAGGCTGCCTACATTTTTCCCAAGTAACTGAAGAAGTCTGGTATGTTTGCATGACTTTGTGGTTGATTTCAAAAAGTGTCTTTATAAAGTGACTGTGAGAAAATGAACTGTTAAGGGATAATGACTCAAAACATTTTCCCTGTTTGTGGAGATGCCAGGGCGCTTTGCTGAGGTGGAGGGGAGCTCTTGGGTGTGCACTGGCTAAACCTCTGATCTGAAAAGACAGACGGTGAAGGATGGGCCACGAGTGAGATAGGAGAGGGTCCTGTGGAGTTGGGCATGTGCCTCTTGCCATGCTAAGTTGTCCTGCCTTGCACAGAACACTGGGTTGTGGGGCTCCCTCTCCTCCCCACCCCGGGGAAATACTGGGACATTGACTGTGGCCTGAGAGTGTTCATCTCTGTTAATGGCCATGATGGGCCATAATCGACTCAACTCTGCTGCTGTGATGGGCAGCTGTGTTGTCTCAGGGATTCACAAAGTGCCCCCAGCCTAGGGGAGGTACCTGGGCATTCCCACCCAAACCTGAGTGGATATAGCCCCAGTAGATTTTGCGTTCGGTGGATTTTCCTGAAGATTTCTCCCACAACCCGACGGATCCAATTTGTGACCACCACTTTGACCAAGACTGTGAAGCAACCAAGTCTCATTATGGGGCCTACATCTGGTGAGATCTTCACTCTTGTCCTTTTTCTCTCTTTCTTTTCCCTTGGGCATGTTCTTGGGTGATGCTGTTGCTCTTTCATATTGCAATGCTTTCATGTGGGTGTATTACAATAGATAATAATAACCAAAACAGCTACATGCCTGCTTTCCTTTGCAACCAAATTGTTCTGTAATAAACTTGCATGTGTATATTTAGAAACACCAATTATTTAGTGATTGCTCTAACCTGCCCCAAGGAATCTATTAACAAGAATCTGAGTTACCCTCACCTTCTGCAGTGCGTCATAACAGCAACCTCTTGCTTACAAGGTTGTTTTCATGCTTTTCTGACCCTGAGAAGGTGTGAACCATTGCAATGCATAGAAATTTGGGTGTAATGCTCATTTTTCAAAATTGAAAATGTACACACATATGGGACTAGAAGAAGATCAGCCTATACGGCTCTAATTCAGACTTAAGAATGGACAAAGCCTTTTGATACTTACCCCTAGCTGGATTTTTTGTTGTTGTTGGTTTCGGTACATATACATTCTCCTCTCTGAGGGGAGAGACATTTGTCCTTTTTGCACATTTACTTTTGCAGTTTTCAAAAGGTGGAGAGTGCATGTTTGAACCTGCTGGGTAAGTGACTTGCCTGACCCATGAGAGCTGTGACTCAAATCTTTCAGACTGGCATGGGTCCAGAACCTTCCTTACGGTCCTCCCTCTGGCTGGAAACAGGTCCTGTGGGACCACTTGCTTATGTGCTCTTCAGAATCAGTGGAGACAAAGATCATGTAGCTGGATGGAATCTCTTACAGGATGTCTTCAAGGCCCCAAGTTCTCTTAAATGATTTTATAGGAATGTGGGCAGTTTTTCTAGAATAACAGGATCATCTCTCCTGGAACTGAGTGACTAAGATGTAGGCAATTCCTAAGCCAGGCACATATCACTGAATCCCACCCAGTGCTAAGAACATTAGTAGAACAGGAAGCAAATACTGCTTCAGTGTGACACATTGCATCATTATGACTGAGTCACAAATGGCAAATGTTTAATTGTGCCTTTCAAAAATCTGCTTTCCATTTTAGTCCTGGTTTATGATAATTTTCCAAATTATTTATTTCATTATTTGCTGCTTTATTTTCTGAATGAGGAAAGCAGAGGTGGAAATCCCTCAGCTGATTTCAGCAGTGACACCTAATGAGCTGTCAAATTTAAAATGTACAGTGAATGTGCTTCAAATGACATATCTTTTCCAATCCCTCTCTTGGAGGTAAGCTGGTGACTGGATGATGGGTACAACACCATAAGATCTCTGATGGCGAGAGCCCTTCCCTGTGCTGTACAGCACGCAATGTGTAGTGTTGTCATACTGTCTGCTGCCTTTGATCTGCCCTGGAACATGAAATTCTCTATGGACAACAACCAGATGCATCATCCAGCCTCCAGATCTGGATCTGTAAAATTCTTAATTAGGGCAAAATATTCTTTTGTGTTCACCCTATGTGATGCATCACTCACTGATGTAGATGGGTGCTGCATATCTTAAATGCCTTATCCAGTGAGTGAGGAATGAAGGCAGAACCCCTTTTCCCTGGCTACTTTATTTAGCAGATACATGGGCTGCTGTATGACACCAATTGACTGACTCAGCTATTGTTTGAACTTGCATTGACCCTATAGTTCTCAGTCTGAAGAAAACAATTAATAACTAAAATGCACATGAAGTGTGTTTGCTACCTATTATTTTGCCTAAACTTATAGTACTTAGAAGCCATGAACCATTTTATTTAAAGAGAGGGATACAATTATATTATTAAAACAAGTAGTGAAAGGTCCTTCTTTCACAACCTGTATAAGCTTTTTCCCTACTGTTGAGTGAAATTGAAACAAGAGTAATAGTCATTGCTTGGCCGCAGTTTTTCTTTATGTGAATTTTTGTAGTTTCTTTGTGTTGAAATTAGGCATGTTGTATGGAGAGACTGAGGGCATCTGATGCTTTCTCTTTTGCCTACATGGGAATTGAGGTGGCAGGTAACAGCATCCCACACAGTCAGGGAGCACATGAATGGGACTGGGTGAACTGGTTTTGTCAGACAACTAGACAAAAGCATAATTATCATACGAGGGAAATCATATACCCTTAGCATCAAGGAGTAGCACATAACAGCATCCATCTGTCTCAAAGGGGAAAAAAGATCTTAGCGCAGGAGTTATTAGGCCTGTTGAGAGAGCTTTAAACTAGATTTTAAGGGGGATGGAGACATAACCAGGCTTGACAGAGATAACCTGTGGCAAGGGAGGACTATTGTGGCCATGCTAGTAGCAAAAGGAGACTTATGATGGAATACCGTGAGCAAGCACAAGCAGACAAAGAGAAAGAACAAGACAGGACTGTGGAGTGTCCCTTTACACCCCTACTGAGATACTGAGACAATCAAACATCTTTATAAAATACTTGTACGATATATGGAGTGTGAGGAACAGACAAGATGAACCAGAGATCCATGTGCAGTCACAGGATTTCGATCTCATTGCAATTACAGAGACATAGTGGGATGTTCACATGACTGGAATGTTGTCAGGAAGGTCTACACCCAGTTTAGGAAAGACAGACCAGGAAGGCGTGGTGGTGGAGTTGCCCTTAATGTGAAGTAACACTTGGAATGTCTTGGGGTGGATGATGAGTGTATCAAGAACTTATGGGTTACGATAAAAGGGCAGATTAATAAACACCTACTGTTATGAGTGTTTGATGCAGGCTACCTGATCAAGAAGAAGTGGATGAGGCCTTCTACAGGCAACTAGAAGCAGCCCCCAAATCACAGGCCCTGGTTTTTGTGAGGGACTTTAACTATCCAGACATCATCCTGATGATGCTTGTGTGTCCCTTCCAACTCAGAATATTCTGTGATTCTATGACATCTGCTGGGGAAGCAACACAGTGATACACAAACAGTCCAGGAGGTTCCTGGAAAGCACTGAGGACAACTTCCTGTCACAAGCAGTGGAGAGTCTCACAAGGAATGATGTGGTGTTTGACCTTATACTAACAAACAGGGAAGGTCTTGTTGGAGATGTGAAGCCTTGGCTGTCGTGACCATGAGATTGTGGAGTTCAGTATTGGGTGAGGAGGGAGCAGGACAGCAAGTAAGATCATGGACTTCAGGAGAGCTACATTCAACCTCTTCAGGGATCTTCTTGGAAGAATCCNCCAGGAGGTTCCTGGAAAGCACTGAGGACAACTTCCTGTCACAAGCAGTGGAGAGTCTCACAAGGAATGATGTGGTGTTTGACCTTATACTAACAAACAGGGAAGGTCTTGTTGGAGATGTGAAGCCTTGGCTGTCGTGACCATGAGATTGTGGAGTTCAGTATTGGGTGAGGAGGGAGCAGGACAGCAAGTAAGATCATGGACTTCAGGAGAGCTACATTCAACCTCTTCAGGGATCTTCTTGGAAGAATCCCATGGAAACAGGCCCCTGCAGGGAAGAGGGTACAAGAGTGGCAAGTTGCCAGTGAGACAACTCAGCATACTAGAGCATGGTGTTAATAATGCCATGGGGTTGTTGGTTCAGTCCCACATGGGCCATTCACTTAAGAGCTGGAGTTGATGATCCTTGTGGGTCTCTTCCAACTCAGAAGATTCTGTGAGTCTCTGATATTCAAGGATTATTTCCTCCAGGCTCAAGAACAATGCATTCCAATGAGAAAGAAATTGGCCCAAAGAGGCAGGAAACCTCAGTGGATGAGTAGAGAACTCCTGTAGTTTCTGAAGTATAAGCAAGAAATACAAAGGAGATGGAAGCAGATCAGGTCACTCAAATGAATATAGAAACCATGTCAGAATAAGTAGAAATGAGATGAGGAAGGCCAAACCCCATTTGGAATAAATCTCTCCAAGGATGTCAAGGACAGTAAGAAGGACTTCTTCAAATACATCAACAACAAAAGAAAAACAAAAGATAGTGTGGGCTCACTAAATGGAGGGAGGACCATGGTAACAGAGGATGAAGAGAAGGCAGAGTTATTGAATACCTTCTTTGCATCAGTCACCACTGACACGACCAGCCCTCAGGGTTCTCTGACCCCTGAGTCCAAGGTAAAAGAATGCTGGAGTGAAGACTATCCCTCGGTCCAGAAGGATGGGGTTAAAGAACACCTGGACAAACTTGATATACATTCATGGGTGCTAATGAGATGCATCCATGAGTGCTGAGAGAGCTGGGGACACCATAGCAAGGCCACTCACAATCATTTTTCAAAGGTTGTGGTGATGCCTTTTCCTGGTCTTAAAATCAAGAGGCGAACACGGTTAGAAGGGGAAAAGGGTATTACCTTGGTATTTATTGTAAGGATCCTT
>VZRQ01010462.1:36505-70012 GCA_013397975.1 Machaerirhynchus nigripectus
CCGTGAGCAAGCACAAGCAGACAAAGAGAAAGAACAAGACAGGACTGTGGAGTGTCCCTTTACACCCCTACTGAGATACTGAGACAATCAAACATCTTTATAAAATACTTGTACGATATATGGAGTGTGAGGAACAGACAAGATGAACCAGAGATCCATGTGCAGTCACAGGATTTCGATCTCATTGCAATTACAGAGACATAGTGGGATGTTCACATGACTGGAATGTTGTCAGGAAGGTCTACACCCAGTTTAGGAAAGACAGACCAGGAAGGCGTGGTGGTGGAGTTGCCCTTAATGTGAAGTAACACTTGGAATGTCTTGGGGTGGATGATGAGTGTATCAAGAACTTATGGGTTACGATAAAAGGGCAGATTAATAAACACCTACTGTTATGAGTGTTTGATGCAGGCTACCTGATCAAGAAGAAGTGGATGAGGCCTTCTACAGGCAACTAGAAGCAGCCCCCAAATCACAGGCCCTGGTTTTTGTGAGGGACTTTAACTATCCAGACATCATCCTGATGATGCTTGTGTGTCCCTTCCAACTCAGAATATTCTGTGATTCTATGACATCTGCTGGGGAAGCAACACAGTGATACACAAACAGTCCAGGAGGTTCCTGGAAAGCACTGAGGACAACTTCCTGTCACAAGCAGTGGAGAGTCTCACAAGGAATGATGTGGTGTTTGACCTTATACTAACAAACAGGGAAGGTCTTGTTGGAGATGTGAAGCCTTGGCTGTCGTGACCATGAGATTGTGGAGTTCAGTATTGGGTGAGGAGGGAGCAGGACAGCAAGTAAGATCATGGACTTCAGGAGAGCTACATTCAACCTCTTCAGGGATCTTCTTGGAAGAATCCCATGGAAACAGGCCCCTGCAGGGAAGAGGGTACAAGAGTGGCAAGTTGCCAGTGAGACAACTCAGCATACTAGAGCATGGTGTTAATAATGCCATGGGGTTGTTGGTTCAGTCCCACATGGGCCATTCACTTAAGAGCTGGAGTTGATGATCCTTGTGGGTCTCTTCCAACTCAGAAGATTCTGTGAGTCTCTGATATTCAAGGATTATTTCCTCCAGGCTCAAGAACAATGCATTCCAATGAGAAAGAAATTGGCCCAAAGAGGCAGGAAACCTCAGTGGATGAGTAGAGAACTCCTGTAGTTTCTGAAGTATAAGCAAGAAATACAAAGGAGATGGAAGCAGATCAGGTCACTCAAATGAATATAGAAACCATGTCAGAATAAGTAGAAATGAGATGAGGAAGGCCAAACCCCATTTGGAATAAATCTCTCCAAGGATGTCAAGGACAGTAAGAAGGACTTCTTCAAATACATCAACAACAAAAGAAAAACAAAAGATAGTGTGGGCTCACTAAATGGAGGGAGGACCATGGTAACAGAGGATGAAGAGAAGGCAGAGTTATTGAATACCTTCTTTGCATCAGTCACCACTGACACGACCAGCCCTCAGGGTTCTCTGACCCCTGAGTCCAAGGTAAAAGAATGCTGGAGTGAAGACTATCCCTCGGTCCAGAAGGATGGGGTTAAAGAACACCTGGACAAACTTGATATACATTCATGGGTGCTAATGAGATGCATCCATGAGTGCTGAGAGNACAACAAAAGAAAAACAAAAGATAGTGTGGGCTCACTAAATGGAGGGAGGACCATGGTAACAGAGGATGAAGAGAAGGCAGAGTTATTGAATACCTTCTTTGCATCAGTCACCACTGACACGACCAGCCCTCAGGGTTCTCTGACCCCTGAGTCCAAGGTAAAAGAATGCTGGAGTGAAGACTATCCCTCGGTCCAGAAGGATGGGGTTAAAGAACACCTGGACAAACTTGATATACATTCATGGGTGCTAATGAGATGCATCCATGAGTGCTGAGAGAGCTGGGGACACCATAGCAAGGCCACTCACAATCATTTTTCAAAGGTTGTGGTGATGCCTTTTCCTGGTCTTAAAATCAAGAGGCGAACACGGTTAGAAGGGGAAAAGGGTATTACCTTGGTATTTATTGTAAGGATCCTTAGGTGCNGGAGAGGTACTTGAGGACTGGAAGAAAGCAAACATGATCCTGGTCTCCAAAAAGCTCACGAAGGACAACCCAGGGAACTACCAGCCACTCAGCCTCACCTCAATCCCTGGAGAGGTGATGGAGCACCTCATTCTGGGGACCATCTCTATCCACATGGAAGACAAGAAGCTGATCGGGAGCAGTCAGCATGGCTTCAATAAATGTAAGTCAAGCATGATGGACCTTATAGCCTTCTACAATGAAGCAACTACTTGGATGGATGGCAGAAGAGAGGTGGATGTTGTTGTAAGGGACAGGACTGAAAATAGTTCATGCCTCAAACATTGATATAAAGTTTTAAAGAAGCTACCACCACAGAAATCCCCTTGAAGAACTTTGGACTGTAAGTCAAACTACTGAGATTAGATAAAGGGAAAACCAATCCTTTCAACCTCAGGCCTGGGGAGAAACAAACAAGTAAACAAAGAAAAGAATGTGAGCCAAACCCAGCAGCCGTGCTAAGATTCATCCCTGGCTGAGTTTGGGGTGGGGGAGACCACAGCCCATAGAAGCCAGGTTTACACAGACTCCCCCCTGAAATGAGGCGGGGGGGAGGAGGTTTTAGGTGTAACCTCTGCTCAGGAGCAGTGAACACCCATCCTCCCTTTTACTCAAACTGGCCCAGCTGTGGAACCCCCAGCCCCACAGGCCACATCCATGGGACATTCATGTGAGAGGCTGTGCGCCCCCAGACTGCAGGTGATGCAACAGATCCAGGGTCTGTTGTAAGAGACTGCCCCCCCTCCCCAGGGGGACATGCCCGGAAATTGCCACCTGGCTCGAAGGTATATAAATCCATTGGATTCTATGCTTTTCAGGGGGACCTTCACCACCAAGAGAAGAGCTGAAAAGGATCAACAGAACATCGTTGGGAACCAGGGAGTGGTGATATTTTCCTTATTCTGTTCCTGTCACTCTCTTTCTGTCCCCCCCAACTATTGTCTGATTCCCTCTTTTTTTCTTTCTCTCTCTTGCTCTCATTTCTACCATCAAATAAAACCCTCAGTATTGACTGGCATATGGTCTCCTTTGCACCTTAATTGGGGCAGAGGAATTTCCTAAGAACCTTAATAATAACTGGATCCTAACAGCTGTCTACCTCAATTTCAGCAAGGCTTTTGACACTGTCTCTCATAGGAAAACTCAGGAGGTGTGGACCGGGTGAGAGGAGAGTGAAGTGGATTGAGACCTGTCTCAGTGGCAGATCCCACAGGGTTGTAATCAGAGACGCAGACTCTAGTTGGAGGTTTATCACTAATGGTGCCCCAGAAGGTTCAATATTGGGCCCAGTATTGTATAACTTGTTCATCAGTGGCTTGGAGAAAGGGGCGGATATCTTCCCAGCATGTTTGCTAATGATACAAACCTGGGAGGACTGGTCAATACCATGCAGTGCTTTGCAACCCTTTGGAAGGACCTTGATAGATTGGAGAGTTGGGCTGAGAAGAACAATCTGAAATTCAACAAGGGCAAACATAGGGTCCTGCACCTGGGGAGGAATGATCCCCTGCACCAGTACAAGCTGGGGGCTGACCTGATTGAAAGCAGCTCTGCAGAGAAGGACCTGGGAGTCCTGGTGGACAACAAGCGCTCCACAAGCCAGCAGTGTGTCCTTGTGGCCAAGAAGGCCAGTGGTGTCTTGGAGAACATTTGGTCAAAAGAGCTGATCCTGCCCATCTACTCAGCCCTAGTGAGGCTGCAATCTGGAATACTCTGTCCAGTTCTGGGCTCCTCAGCACAACAGAGACATGGAATTCCTGGAGTGAGTCCAGATGAGAGCAACAGAGATGATCAAGTAATTGAAGCATCTGTCTCACAAGGAAAGGTTGAGAGAGTTGCAGCTCTTCAGCCTCGAGAAGAGATAGCTGAATAGGGACCTCATCAAGGTCTGTCAGTATTTGAAGGGAAGGTGTCAAGATAATGGGGCCAGGCCTTTTTTGGTGGTGTCAACCAATAGGACAAGAGGCAATGGGCAGAAACTGATGCACAGGACTTTGCACCTGAACATGAGGAGGAACTTCTTTACATTGTGGATTACCAAGCACTGGAACAGATTGCCCAGAAAAATTGTGGAGTCTCTCTCACTAGAGATACTCAAGAACCAGCCGGGTGCAATCCTGTGCCATGTGTCTCCTACCATCCCCTCAGGTCTCATTCTGGGCAGTGTGAGGCAGCGCAGTGTAGAGGTTGCAGCGTTGGTGGCCCAAAGATCCCAGATCCTGAGAAGGGATTTAGTGAGAGAGCCCGGCACACCCCATGTGTCCAGTGCTGAGTGGGGTCTGGCTGCCCTGTGCGTGTGCCTGTGTATTCCCAGCCACCAGACAGCACTGCAAGGTTCTGCTGTGCCCTTTCATTAAGGATGAAAGGGTTCTGTGAAAACTTCTGGGGTTCTGTGATAATTTCTTCTGAAGCAAGAATTGCCCACACCTGTAGGACTATGGATTTTCCTTAAGCAAAGACAAAATACACAGTGAAGCTTTCCCTCAGTAAACTCACCCAAATCAATAGCAATATTTGCATCTATGAAGTCTTTAGCTGACTGACTATTGGAGGTCTTATGGCTGCCGCTCTGGACTCTTGATAGAAAATACATTTTCTGTGTAATGACACACTCACAAACTGTGGGATGCAAATCCCTCCATATTTTCCTCACCAGAAGCTTGACTTGAAGAAGCCAGACTTAGGGGTTACTTCATTCAACCCATGCCCTCCATGAATCTGTGGTCTGACCTCTTCACTGAAACTGTGAACAACAGCTCAACTAGCTATGTGAATCATAATGATGTGACTGAAAAAGGTGTAGTCTCATTGTATCAGCAAATGCTATGGACGACTTCGTAGTATGGTCATATGTAAAGTAGGCTTACACTGCCAACTTATTTCATAAAAAGCAACAGTGATTTATATTCTTAACTCAAAATCTGCAGAAGCTTAAGTGAATGTGTTGATAGAAGTGCAGCTGCCAAGCACCCCTAAGTCCCCATGGCTGCTTGGGCCGCTGCAAACCACTTGATGTCAGCTGGCACTCCACAGCATGTATGAGACAGAGACAGCCTCCATGGGGCATGGAAAGGTGCAAGGGACCCCATTTCGGGGGTTCTGTATAAGCTCCCACCTGCTTGCCTGAATATTTGTCCTTCATTGATTTCTGGAGAAATTAAGTGCTTAGGCATCTGTTTGTGTTTTAGCAGCTAAAATACTGAAGAAGAGGACAAAAGTTTCTCATCCTGCAGTGATGAGCAGGTTGCCTGGCTTCCTGGGAGGGATCCTCAGATAATGGTAAAGCTCCATGTAGATGAGAGAACTTTGCTAAATATGTCTACACAATCAGGGCCTCTGAGGGGGAAGAGCTGGAGGAAAGGACTGGACACAGTACAAACAGGGAATCCTACTCTCAGCTGCCAAAACTGCAAATCTGGAAGTATTATTCGTGACTCAGAATTGCTCATTATCCAGACATTCTTCACATGTGCTGCATATACTCCTAGGGTGGAGGTTTTAAAGTGGGGAGAGAGAGAACTGAACATTTCTTGGGGTTCATTGGAAATAAAAGGTTATTACAGTTTTTATTTATTAGTCCTGAGTAATACATATTTAGAAAAAGTTAGCCCTGAAAACACATTAAATGCAAGCAATGTATAAAAAAAAAATAAAGGAGAAGGAACAGCTGAAAACAGCCTAGGTCATTGCAGCTGTGTTGGAATCAGAATGGTTCTGTCATCGACTAATGAAAGATATGTGAATAATTCATTTCGTATTTATCTACTTTAAGGTCATGTACAACATCTATTATCATAACATTTGAGTGTCTCACAGTCTCTGTTGTTATCTTCACATTTCCCTTGTCAGATCCTATTATTTCCATTGTACAGCTGGGCAATCAAATCAGCCAGCAACCCAGAGAGGATTTACCCTGCTTTTATGCCATTTACAGCACCTAAGTCAGAAACTGAGCCCTTGTGAGGAATGCCTGTGCTCAGGAGGGAATGTCAGGTCTTGCCAGAAGGTGTCTGAGACGTACCTGACTTAAACAGCATCCAGGAGGACTCTAAGTGCTTTGAGCTGGATGAGATGAAAGTGAATCTCTGGGATTTGCCCACAATCTGACAAGGTGCTTGAAGCAGGCCATGAAAATATGCTGCCTCCTAGTTCCATATCACTGACCTAGCTGCTTCTGCTAGCTGTTTTCTGAGAGAAGTTGTGTTGCTTTATAAAGCTCAGGACAATCTATGTGTATTATCAACTTGCCCAGATGCCTTTGAGTTGGCACAGATACACAGTTAGAAGATAATAAGCTGTTCTCCAGCCAGCAGCCTGTATGCTGTTATGTTATCCAGTACAGTCCAGCATCTCACTACAGCTGGAAGTCTATTACGGGCTTGCTCACAGTGTGTCTTTTTAAGGATAAACTGTAGACTGCTCAGATTTTATAAACATGTTTTCTTCTTCCCAGCTGAAATAAAAGCTGGCCAAAATTCAGGCTTACAGAGGCACCAATTTAAGTCCAAAATAAGTCTTTAAGTTATGTTATTTAAGATTTGCATGCATGTAGTCAGGAGCAGAATTTAGATTGTTATGTTTAATCTAGCTCAACTCCTTCTAATTCTTTCCTGGTGGGAGGATATTAAAGCTTTCAAAAGTCAGTCTTCGTTCCAGTTTGTTGGTGTATCCATGGTGGCTTTATAATTTTTATGTTTCATCAAATTGGAATGACAACCACATGCTGTAGGATTTTTCCCCTCATTACACAAACCTTCACTATGTACTCTGCTGAGCAAATACCTAGATTATCTTGTATCAGGTGAGTAAAACTGAATGAGTTTAAGTATAAGTCTCAACTTGCTTAGATTGATTAGAACTCCACTTTTCCAATTCATTCATTCTGGCTTCGGTATTGCTTGAGACTCCAAAATTCCTATGAGTCTTGCAAGGCTGGACTTCTTCTCCTTAGTGTTTTTATTGATGGTTTTGACATAGTAAAAATTTTATTTTGAAAAGAAAAATATTTTGCATTAATATAACTCCTAAATTTTTACTGTTCTTAGTTTAGGTCTTCAGTGACTTGCCCAAGGAAACAGAAGGAACTAGAGACAAGACAAAGTCTTTCTGGCTCACTGACTTAAGCTCACACCTTTTCTTTCCAGAAGTAAAGGCAAGGCTTTTCTTTCAAGAACAATAAAATTCCTCTTTCAGGAGTTTCTAATACTCTTTCAGTATTAGAAAAGATGTCCTGTAGGTAAATTTCTAAAGACTTTGAGTTGAGCTCATTGAGATTTGACTTAGAATTTCCCAGGTGGAGATATATACATTGGCATCATTCTGTCCTGCCCAGCACTTGGCTCTAATTTAATTTGTGTCTTTTTATATTGTCATCCTTGTTTTATATGGTGCATAAATATGTGACGTTAATATTCGATTGATTTTGTAAAACTGATGCCATTTTAATTATCATCACATAGACTGTGTTATTTATTTCTATTCCAGAATTTCTTCTGACCCCTAATGCAGCCTTTTAGACTAGTATCTATTAAACTCAAAATCTAAGGTTAGTGGTATGTTATGGATATGATTAGATTAAGTCTTAATTTTCTTCTGGTTAAGCTGAAGAGTTAAGCAAGGCTCCTACACTCCCTCAGTGTAAATTTCCGAATTACCTCTTTATTTTCAAGGTTCTTTCTGCAATCTTCTGTGAAGTATCTACCTATTTTCACAATTGTGTACACTGGAAAAGACGGAGGGGGTGGAAGGAAACTGACCAAAGGTGAACTCTCACTCAAGAGCCCCATATGTCACTGATGAGACAGCCACTTTGAGGACAGAATTCATTTTGCAGTTTCAGAAGTCTGCCATAAATGAATCACACTATAAAAATGCTTATTTCTCATTCCTTACTGTAAGGAAACCCATGGTGAACAATTCTTTGTGGATGATCTGATTTAGGTGGTATTTACCCTACTTAATATTCCAAAAGCCAGGCAAACTTTTCAGAAGAAATGAAACAACTTCTTGGTGGAGATTTCTTTAGTTAAGATATACAAGGGTCAGTTTACTGTCCTTTGGTGTAGTGGGGAAGCTCAGCCCATGATTTGTGAGCTGTTTGCAGCCTTAGGGGGTAAGTTCAGTTTGTGGCCCTTCAGTACATTCTGTGGGGCAGCTTCAGAGCTAATTGGAGGCTGGGCAAGTTGTGCTGGCACGAGGGCACCATGCTCCCCAGTGCCACCTCTCTGGGCAGCCCAGAAGCCATGTAGCCCTTTGGGACAAGACACACAGCCAGATTTAACTAGGGAGACATGGAAGCTGAATGCTGCCATGTGTGAGTGCCTCCCAGCTCTGCTGCATGCACAGTTGCCCAGCACTCCAAATTCTCGTGTGTGCTTGTCTCAGCCTACTTGCTGTGCACACGCACGCTCGTCCCAGACATTTGGCAGGTAAGCCAGCTGTAGTAGTGCTTCTTTTCTGTCATCCTCAAAAAGTATGCAGCCTGTCCAGGCAGATAACTTGGATACTGGTTGTCTATCCCAACAGCTGATTTTCTTCCAAGACCACATAATATCTTCTCTAAGTTGTTGCTTACCAAATTGAGCCTTCATCCTCTTTAAATATGGCCTGTGTTCTTCTCACACATGCTTGATTTTGTATTTGTATACACACAGTTTTCTAGCCTATGAAGCACCAAATAACTCAGAATTTACTTGCATCAGTGACTTTTTTCTGTCTTCTATCACTGCTCCAATATTTGCATGGACTGTAAATTTTAATGGTAGGAATTTTATGTTTCACTTCAGGTTAAGGATAGAAGTTCAAATAGAGAGGGATAAAGAACAGGCTGTAGAGCAACTTCAGAAGGAATGGTGATACTCTGATTACAGCTTTAGGTTAAGGCTTATCAGTCAAGCTATTTTAACCTGTATAGGCCACACTTGCTTGGAATCATAGAATCATTAGGGCTGGAAAAGACCTCTAAGATTATGGAGCACAACCATTAACCCAGCACTGCCAAGTTCACTACGGAACCATGGTTCTTAACACCAAATCCACAAGCTTTTGAACATTGGCTGGGACGGTGATTCTACCACTTCCCTAGCAACCTGGTCCAATGTCTTTCTGTGAAGAAATTTTTCCTAATATCCAATCTAAACCTCCCCTTGTGCAAGTGAGGCCATTTCCTCTTGTCCTATCTCTTGTTACATGGGAGAAGAGGCTGACCCCCACCAGGCCACAGCCTCCTTTCAGGCAGTTGTAGNGCCACTGGCCTTCTTGGCCACCTGGGCACACGCTGGCTCATGTTCAGCTGCTGTCACCAGCACCCCCAGGTCCTTTCCAGCCCCTCAGTCCCAGCCTGTGGAGCTCCCTGGGGTTGTTGTGACCCAAGGGCAGGACCCAGCACGTGGGCTTGTTGAACCTCACACCACTGGCCTCAGCCCATCGATCCAGCCTGTCCTGATCCCTCTGCAGAGCCTTCCTGCCCTCCAGCAGATCAACACTGCCATACAATTTGGTTTCACCTCTGAACTGATTGAGGGTGAGTTCAATCCCCTTATCCAAATAATTAATAAAGATACTAAAAAGAACTGTCCCAAATACTGAGCCCAAAGGAACACCACTGGTGGCAGTCCACCAGCTGGATGTAACTCCACTCACCAACAATCTCTGGACCCAGCCATCCTGACAGTTTTTACCGTGAATTGTGCACCTGTCCAAGCCATGAGAGCCAGTTTCTTCCAAAAAATGCTATGGGAAAAGGTGTCAAAGGCTTTACTGAAGTACAGATATAAAACATTCACAGCCTTTCCCTCATCCACTTTTTCACATTCCATCCCATTTCTGAAGTGGTTCAGCTTGTCACAGAAGGAAATCAGGGTGGTTAAGCAGGACCTGCCCTTCCTAAATTCATTATGGCTAGGCCTGATTCCCTGGTTGTCCTGATATGCCATGTGATGGTACTCAAGATGATCTGCTCCATAAACTGTCCCTGCACTGAGGCTAATCTGACTTGTTTGAAGTTCCCCAGATCCTCCTTCCAAAGTGTCTTCCAGATGAATTTGTTTTCTCAATCACAAGTTCATGTAGCAGCCTATCAAACCTCCTCCAGAATTATCACACAGAGCTCTTAAGTTTTAAACAATTGCTTATGAAAGGAAAGTAGACAGACACAAAATATTCACATTTTCTTATGATAACTCTGATTTGGAAGAAAAAATTGTTCAGTGACTTTTAGTAGACAAATTACCTTTTTTTCTTAACAAGCAACTTAATAGCATCCAATTGTATAAACCAGAAAATAGTGTAGACTGTGCACAGATGAAATCTGTGTAATGGAACTGCTGGTTGGATTTCCACAGTCTGGCTGGCACAGTCATTATAAAGCAAGGAGTAGAACTGTAGTGGTAAACACAATTTTACTTCATCTGTGATGAAGTAAAGAGATGACTGAGATGACTTGAGTCCTCTGGTTCACTGAGATTATACATTTGAAGACTTCCATCTGTCCTATTTTACCTTCTGGTTGCATTAATAGAGCTGCTGAATACAACTAACATCTGAAACTACTTGGCTAGCCAGACATTACACAAATACTTTCAGTGAGAATCTTAAGTCTTTACACAAATTGTAGTTCTGACTTGTTCTACCTAAAGTGCAACAAACTGTGTTCCATGACTCTAATTTCCATTAGCTGAAGTGTGAGTAAATCAAAATAATCATAACCTTTCAGATAGTGTTAAAACTTTCCCAAACTAGGAAAGTTGTGTAGCGTCCTGTAGGTCTGTCTCCCATCTCACCAGAAAACTGAGCAGGTGAGTTGAGGACTCACAGACATCTTTATTTTTCTAGAGGTTAAAATCTTTATAAACATTCTTTCCCATTCTCTTGCCTTCCCCGCTGATGTTGTAGTTGCTCATTTTATAAAGTCTGTCATCTGGAAAAGTTATATAGTCTACATGTAAAAGCATAGCCCTGTCATTCCTAATGATATTGGAACTAATCAGAGCTATTTCCCAAAAATCTCTGAGCATGATTAAACAGAGCACACTAAGGAATTTTTCATGCAGATTGGGAGACTGTTCAAAGCACTGCCAAAGTAAAGATTCTACTTCAAAGAGAACAGATGGGAAATGTACATTTGATTTCCACATGGAATGGAATGAGGAACTGAACTGTCCCTGGACCAGCCCTAAGCTAGAGGCAGGATCGATAGCACTGCACTTCCAGGTATGTCTGTCTGACCCACTTACAGTTCCCCTATCTTTTCTCCATCTGCAGTGAGAGTGCTAAGGAGTCTGGTATTATTTACAATATGTTTGCTACACTTCTCATAGATTCAGTCGAGATTTAATTCTAATACAAGCCAGCACAGGTAGAATGTAAACAGGATAGAAACGTACAACTGGTTCTTGTTGACAGACAGCCTCCAAGTGAATTTGGATAGCTGTCCTAACTCAAGCCTGATCCACTCAGAGCAGAAGCTCAGTAGTGACACAATAGCAACACACTGTTTAAGAAAGAATGAAAAAGAATGAAGTGAATTCTGGCACTTTTTTGCCACTGTGCTCATTACATCAATGAAAATTATGGTTTGGGTTGGAAGGGACCTTAAAGATTACCTAGTTCCAACCCCCCTTTCATTAGCCTACGTTGCTCAAAGCCCCATCCAGCCTGGCCCTGAACACTTCCACAACTTCTCTGGGCCACCTGTTCCAGTGCCTCATCACTCACACAGCAGAGAATTTTTCCCCAATATCTAATGTAAACCCACGCTCTTTCAGTTTAAAGCTATTCCCACTTGAATCAAAAGTTCCCAGTGCAGGAGAGATGGATATAAAGATGATTTAGACTTTTGGTCATTTATGTAGTGACAACTCCCTCTCTCCTCTTATTCCTCATTCCCTAATTGTTCTTCCCTGGAGGTTCCAGAAGTATATCCATCCCAGTGCTAATTTTGCATCTTTTGGCAGGATCTTGCATGATGCAGTCTACATTCCAGAAAAAGAAAAACACTGGTATTCATAATTGCAATTTTGATGAGCTGTGTGGCAGCTAAAATCATTATGGGTGAAATCTGATCTCAGCTTCCAGACCACAAAAATAACATGTCTACATTTAAGTAGGGAGGGGAGCACTGATTCACATAAAATGCAGCTTGAATCATACAAGAATGAATGCTTCCTGAAGGATTACAAAGTTAGGTTAATTATTTGCTTTTAGAGTGCATTTTGATTTCCCATGAGGCTAGGACAATGTAGAAATCCTGTCCTAACCACAATAATACTTGTCTTCACCATGTTTCTAGCCTGCAGAAATGCAAGAAGTTTCCTTGAGAATCCTTATCCCACCAGACTTCCAGACTTGTTTCCAGAGAGTAGAGGGCAGGTAGGTCTGCTTAACTTTCAAAGTTTGTACGCATGTCAAAACCAGCTGCAAAATCTGTAAATGATGTAAATCAGCATAATTCCACCAATTTAAACAGAGATGCATCAACATTCACTGGCTGAGCATCTGGCTCCTCATCCTAGCTATTGTTCCAGACATGTGTGCACTAAATATTTCACTGTATCTTTCTGACATTAATAAAGTTTTTCCTCTTACCCCGTCTCTCACTATACTTTCTAAAACAATTCTCATACATGTGTTTGTACTTTACAGCTATCATTTCCATATAATACCCCTTATTTGTATTTTAACTATCATGCTGTTTCTAAGAGTACATGAGTCATTTACCTGGGTGGGGAGAAGTGTCATATCAGATTGTGTTATTGTTTTTGACACTGATGTACAGCTTTAAGTTATATTTCTGTTATTCTTTCATTAAAAAAAAAAGTAGATCATCTTTTTCTGGCACAATACACGAGTGTTTTCTTAAAGTCTGTATAATTGCAGACCAATACAATTATATTTACCAGCTGGCCAGATTTTCAGATAACAATAAGTAACTTTCCTTTAAAATGTCTTCACAGTTTTGAAACACACTTTTTCTCAGCTGGTCTTACCCCTGTGGAAGACTAACTCATCTCATTTCATACCCTGGTTACAATACTATTTGGATGGAGTTCAGGACCAGATTCTCATTCTTAAGATCTGTATCCCAGAGAAGCACTCTGACATTAATGTGAAGCATGTGGCTAAATCCCTTGAATGGCTCTGAAAACATCAACCATCTTTTCTTTTTTTTTTTTTTTTTTTTTTTTTTTTTTTTTTTTTTTCTTTTCTTTTTTTTTTTTCGTGTTGTTGTTGTTTTGTTTCCTGGCTCAGCTCCTACTGTTAATCAGATTTTTTTTTTCTAGTACTCTTTTAGAAAAAAAAGAATAATGGGAAATACAGATCTGAATGAGATTTGTCTGATAGTTGTCAGATTCTGTTCTCCAAATTTCTTTAGAAGCCCTTAGGAATTTAGTCTGCGCCCAACTCCACGCTACGATTACAGTGCTAACAGTACATATAAGCTGACTTGGTTAAAGTCATTTCAGTTGGGCTGTCAAGCTTTAATATCTCACTTTGACTGCAATGTAGGCACACCCACAATGTGGGAGAGGAAACAGAAGTAAACCAATATGCCCAAGATTACAGAGGAAGCCTGCCGCTGAGCCAGCAAGGAAATCTAGACTTGTGGCTTCAGGACCAGAGCCTTTTCTTCCCTTCTAGGAATTTGTAGGAAGTATTCTACCTTCCAAATTTCAGGCATAATGGGATTTATAATTTTGGAATTTATTACTTATTTTGTTGTGATTCCTCTCAAATTCTGCCCCTTATTTTTTTTTAACATATGAACTGTTTCATGGATATCATCTGCCTAGCTTCTCTTGTTGTGAGCTAGGGATGTAGAATGCCTGCAGATTTTTTTCCCTGTACTTTTAAAATTATATACATGGTTAAGGCTGAAACCTTTTCTTGCCATTTTTTATATTTTCTAGGCCTAAGGCATCCTGTAATATTCTAGTTTTAGGTAGTAAATAATAATTTCCTTCCTTTTCCAGCATGATCAGTAAACTAGAACCAGTGTTTATGTCAATTTAAAAAGAAGTGATAAAAATAAAACAATCTATAGTGGTGCTTAGGGCTAATAGGAAAAAGTAGTAAGGAATCATCCTCAGAGATTGTTCAAGAGTGATGTAATTTTGCTGGTACTCAGACACCATGGGAAAGAAAACCTTGGAAATACTTAAATATAAAGCTCCAGTTGATTTTAGGAGAGATTGCACATTAGGGTGGAATTTGGCCTTTCTAATTCGCAGTGGTCCTATGATCAGACTCAGGCTTATTTCAGCTCCAGCTACACACTCTCCCTCTCCAAAGGCTCACTGCCATGATCCTTTCCAGGACTGCACAGGAGGGGCATTTATAATGCAAAGTGAGGCACTGTGGCACAGTTTATTCCCAGAGCTGCCATTGTCTACCTGAATGACCTCAAAAAAGTTATTTTACCTCCTGAGTTTTTCCATCTGTACAGCACTTTTAGATCTGCAGAGGAAATATGCTATATAAAAGTACGGAATTATTATGGACAAGGTTTAATGAAGTTATTTGTTTGCAATCAGTTGCTTGTATCTCACAGTATGTTTATATTGTCTCTTTACACTTTGCACCATCTTCAGTCTCATCAGTAGTAAGAAGAGGGAGGACGTGACTATGAAGATGAGTCATATGATCCTCTAGGATACAGAAATTATATCAATTATGCCTGATAATCCTTATTATACCTGTCTCAGCCTTCTGGGAAAGAAAGCTCTTGTTTTAGTTGGTCTTTTCTTAAGCAGTGGGAATTTCCCAAGTAATGTTATTTAAATACCATCTCTAAATATCCATGCTAGTTCTCAAGACTGCCATTTGTTCTGAGGGTACAAACAGCACAGCACATGCATTTCTCTGGATCAAAGCAAAGAAGTGCCTAAAGGTTTAGTTTACTGGCAACACCTAGGTGGTTGTGATTCTCCACTTTCCTTGGAGGCTTGTACTCGCAGTAGACAGACTACCTGGAAGACCACAGGATGTGGAAATACACAGTGCAGAGTAATGTTATTGCCACACAACCGCTGTCCTTTTTACTTTTATTTACGGATGCTGGGCAGGCAGAGATTTCAGTGGCCTGGTGTTAAGCCATTCACCTTCTTCCTAATGAACTCACAGAGCAGCCAGCACTAGCAGAGCACTGAGGCTCCACTAGCCAACAGATCTTACTCAGAAAAAGAAAAGGTGTGTGGCTCAACAAAAAATAAGGCCTTCATAAAATTATTTTATTTGGATCCTTGCCTACAAAATCTCAAAAATAGTTAATATTCCCAGATGTCCCTTTGGTCACTAAGATAATATCCAATCTTGTTTAAAGTTGTTCTCACTAGGAGAATGTTTTTCTTCTCATCTCACAGAGGTCCATTTCACAGCCTGATACACCTCATTCTCACATTCATCCTCCTTTCATTTTCTTAGCATTTTCTTTGTCCTAAAATAATTCCTTTCCTATCACACACCTTTTAAATGTTTATCCATGTGGTCTTCTTTCCCAGTTATGACAGACTTAGTGCTTAAACTTATATATTAAAATAAATTCTGTTCTCCCCTACTCTTATTTTATTGTTCCCTCAATCCTCTCCAATACACTGATTTTTGTTCAGGACATAAGTTCCTAAAATGCAGTGGAGTATTGCAAAAAGAACTTTTGCCATCCTGCCCACTGAGGATGTAACCCTTGCCTATGCAATTCACAGCTGCAATACCCTTTTGGATGTTATATCATATTCCTAATGCATTTCTTACTTTCTGTCCACTCTCACCTCTGGACTTCTTTAAAATTACCATTTTCCAAATTCCTCCATTTATCTGAATGTGTTTTATCTTGAATTCATTAGCCTTATTAAAAACTGACCCTTTATTTATTTATTTCGGTTTTTTTCCAAATCTCCTCGGATCTGTTACTGTTATTTTATATCTTCAATATTTGCAACACCTACTCTAATATTATTTGGGCTCATATAGGAGTTCCATTCGACAGAGATGATCAATAGAGAACAAAAGAATTCAAGTTATAAAATGCAATGAAAAATCCTAATTATGTTATCTTTGATGAAGTTTGAAAGTTTGCAAAGCTCATGCTACAAAAATCAGAAGGATGTTTCTTCTCACTACAGACAGGAACACTGATATTCAAAACAAATCCTCTGTGAAAATGGTTTGAAGCAGAGGTATTTTCCTGATGAATGCTTTCTGATTAGGGAGTGGTTTTGTGAACATGCAGCTCTTGTTAATCTCCTTGGGACACTTCTTAAACTAAAAGCAGTATGGTCAGACAGTTGATATGTCAATTACATTCATATTGAGAGATTTTAGCTTCTGGATATTTCCAACATATCCAAAACTAAGGAACAGTTCAGAAGTCTTTGTTAAAAAGGTTTGGAGAAAAGATCACATTGCATGCAGCAGCTGTTTGCGTGGATTACCTAGTCTAGCCATTCTGTCAAGGCTAAAAAAAATACTGTCTGAACTGCAGGGAGCAAACAAGTCACTGAAATATCAGTGAAGTAAGGGCATGTTACAAGCAGCATGGCTGGACTTCCTCTGTCAAGCTCCAGCTTGGGCAAGTAAGTAGGACAATTCTAAACAAAGGCCTTGTTTGGCTGTCCCATTTAGAGGTATTTTTGGAATGAAAAAGCTGAAATGGTTATTTTCTAGCTCTGTTGTAGAGTCTTCAGACACGTATTGCTTTTCACTGTGTATTTATAACAAATCATACAAATCGATATGCAAATCTTGGAGTTTCATTTTTTTACAATGGTGGAGTTGGCTTTGCTGGTCTCCCTGTGGCCTTCCTTCCTTCCTTCCTTCCTTCCTTCCTTCCTNACTACAAAATTCAGCAACAGCTTCCTAGAGATATCTTGCTTTGTCCTTCTAAAGTCTGCTAAAATGCATATTTATCCTGGAGGTCCTCTGCACTCTGATTACTTTATTCCAAAACAGAACTTTTTGGGGTTTTTTTAATATCTCTCTAGCATCCTGGTATCCATTTCTAAGCACTGGCTGTTCTTATTTTCATGAAAAAAAACCATTACAATTGATCACAGAATTTCTGCAACAGATCTAGACCATCTGCTGTAATGACCTGAAGATATGACAATGACAAAACAATAATCAAAATATGCCCAGTGACAGTCTCTTGAACCTAGATGGTGCATGGTGAAGCATGTGGGTAAATATTCTCTTTTATAGATGTTAGTTAGTCAGAAATACAGTAATCAAGAATCAAATTTAATTCAGAATATTTTTGAGTTTTTGGTTTGGGTTGGGATGTTTTTGTTGTTTTTGCTTCCTTTTTCTTTTTTTAGTTGGTTTTGTTTGTTGGTTTGTTTGTTTCGGTTTCTTTTGTTTTGTTTTGTTGGTTTTTTTTTTTCATTTCCATATGGAATTACATATTTCACTGGTTTCAAACCCTCTTTACTGAGATAATGTGGAGGGTGTGGCTCCCTGGAGTCAGTCAGTGCTACTTCTAAGCCAGCTGAAGCAATTTAAACAACCCAAGATGCTCTCCTTCCATCAGAACATGACTGTGTGATACACTGATAGGACACATAAGGCTAATGTGCCTCTATGGCTGTCCTGCTGTGAATCTAATTAGTCCTGAACCCCCCAGATGGGAGCGGTTATATCAGATCTATCAACATTTTAGTCAGAAGGAGGAGAAGGCATGGAATCACTTGTCTTTTGCAAGGTTTTATAAAGAAAAATCCATTCATATTTTCTACTAGCCACTTTTTGAACCTGAATCACCGACAGAACCCTAAAATTCTAAATGAAAAGGCTGCAGCCCCAGAAGAAGCAGCAAGGACACTGCCTTTTGGCTTGTGCAGGAGCAGGAGCCAAGGACTTCAGTCTTTCATCTCTGCATATGAAGAAGAGTGATTTATATTGCCTGTCTTATGTGGGTGCAGTTAATATATGCAAAAGTTTGTCAAGTTTAGACCAGCTCTTAAGCTTTCTGGATTTGCAGTCTGCTGGAGATCTCCCAGTGGACATTCAAACACTTTGGAAAAATATCCTTTAGTAGGTTTCCAAGTCACCTAACAGCAGGCTTATTTTTCATATTTGCCTTTTGCTGACCCCTCCCTCCATCCCAAAACTCCAGAGGCAGCAGTATGAGCATGGATTATGAGCACCAGCATATTTTCTGGATACAGAAAAATAAATTAATTTCAACATCGATTGTATCTGATTTTAGGTACTGGCACAATGTTGCCAGGTAGAACTGACACATTTTTTCCCTCTTGTCTAAGCCTCAGTATCATATTCATAAAATGCCATGCGCCTAGGAAAAAAATGTAAACTTCAGGCACTGATGAGTTGCTTGTAAAAAATCAGTTATTTTCTTAGAGATGCATTTTATCAACTCCCTTCCTGGGGTTTTTGGGGCACAGATCACTGATGTCTCACTAGAACTGTTAGGACACGTATAGATTTCCCTCTTATTGTTCATTACAAGATAACATAACTCTAAATTGGGCTGGTGATTCACCTCTCCCTGAGGGGCTGCAGTTATAGGAGACTTAATTATTCACCTTCCAGTTGTGGAAAGATTCCATGCAGCTGTTGGTATTGGTCTGTCTTTTCTTCACCCAACCACACCTACTGAACATCAAGGAAGTCAGAGGGGGAAGGGGTTGGGGTTCTTTTTTCCTTTTTTTTTTTCCTAATTGACCAGGCAAGATTCTCATCTGTGTGTGACTCAGTAGCTTGACTATGAACTCAGGTTTCATGAATGTGGAGAAATCTCACTGAACTTTCACTTACCTCCCTGAACTTATGCTCCCTCTCTCTATTTTAAAAGAAACCAACCAAAACAAAACATATTTTGCACTGGATGTGGCTGACATTCCCTGATCTAATCTGGTCTGCAGTTCACATTTTGAGTAAGACATGTATGCAATATTAAGCTCCACTCAACAGCACTTACCTCTAGGTCTGTAAAGTCATGCATTACCACTCCTCCATTTTCCCCATTAGCTGGCCACTTAACAACTCATCAGATCATTAGTAGGGTCCCCCCGCCCCCCACTTTACACTTGTGTTTTAATTTCATTTGCATTGCACAGCCAACTGTCCCTCCTGAGCCCTCATTCAAAGATACAACGTCCTTCCTTTCTGCTTTGGGTTTCCAACAGCACCATACCAGCCCAGCACAGGTAACTATCACCCTACATGCCCGCGTGCACACACCCACGCACACATGAGCTCTACATTGTTTTGTTCTTCCTATTTCTGTCTTTGTCAGCTGTGTCTGCTTTCACTCAGCCCTTAACTCTTTCTCCATCGACAGCAAACCTAATGATCATTTAACGGCAAGTGCAGAAACAGGCCTGGGAGAAGAGGTCAGAACCTGTAACATTCTCCTAGGCACCACGCTGCAGAAACGTGTTTTCTCTTGTGCTCTGCATCCTTGGCCGACTTGGTCTTAGACCCTTTCTGAGTCTGCTTAGTGACAACAGCTTTTCAAAAACAACCATTTCCGTCAAAGTGATTTGTGGTTTAAATCTAACAGCTAAAGTATTGTCAAATACGGTTGCCATCACCAGCCTCTTGAGAGACTGAATGAAAGCATTTGTCTGGGAGAAAGGGTTTTGGGGAAGATGGCTGCAGTGTGAGTAGTGGTTTCCCAGTCCTATTGTCTCCTGCTGGCAGACCTCACTCACCTCAGCACACAATCCTCTGTAAACCCCGTTTCTGGTAGTTTGGCTTTCCCCTGATCTTCACGGGCTGTTTGATGTGTCTCCTTGACGTGGTGCAGCGAGACAGGCACGTACACACTTGGTGTCTCCTGCCTGGGCTGTGTCTGGCCCCCATGTCTCAGCTGTGCCTGTTCCCTGGAACAAAACCTGTCTGGGCTGTATTCCCACATGAGACATAAACCGAGCATAAAAAAGGAAGCTTAAAGTGTTTATTGGAGTAGGACAATAGCGCACTGAGATTTAAACAGAGAGGGAATTGAGATGAAGACGGACTGAAGCAGAGTATTAGATATTTCCCTGGGAGTCATACTCAAGATGTAGCTCCCAAATCAAGAAGAGAGGATTTAAAAATCGGTCTTCTATATTCCTATCACAGACCAATGTTTAATTAACTGTATTAATAGTTAAGTGAGCCAGAAAGTCTTGCTTCTGGCTGCCTTTTGTGCCAGGACTGGTCCCATCTGTGTGCTTTGAATGTATCTGTCTGCTGGGCCCTGCATAAGGGGAGGAAGGGAGAACATTTTTAATGCTGGGTTGAAGCAGGTAGCTCAGTCTTATTACAAGTTTTACAGCTGAGCATAGCCCCACTAGTGTGTGATTAAGCACCTGCCCTGGGATTTTGAAGATATACAGTGATACCTGTATATTGTAATTGAGAGTTTAACTTGGTAGGAAAATATCAAAGTATTTATTTTTTGAAAAATTGATTACTTGGAGTTAGATTTTCAAGGGTATCTTGGTTCCTGAAGAAACAAATAGACCTTTCATGAGTGTCAGTTGGGATTAAATTATTTGGAAACTCCAACATTGTATGAATCACTTAAAATGGCTTGTTGTCACAGAGTATTTTTGTATTAGTAAATTTTTTTTAAAATATTTTTTCTGAATGCTGTTAATTCCACAAGAGTGCATGTACTATTCCCTTTACACAGGACCTACACATGGCTTTTCACCATTCTAGTTTTATTAGTTTTGTTTATTCCTACTACCTTCTGTTAATAGTTCCAGTGTAACCTGTGAGGAGAAGCTGAATGACTATCTACGCTGACTGTTAAATACTTATGGGCACTTCATTGTAGAACCCTTGTAAAATCATGTTCTCTCAGGACACTATAAAACATTGCCTGGCAGCTCCTTACTCTGGTAACAGAGCATAATAAACAGAGTTGGAGGGCATCGTATTGATTCCCATAAAAATGCATCCAGAGAACATAATATGAAGGTTGCCATAAAATATGTTCTCACTTAGCTTCAGTGTCATCTTATTTTCCATTTCACATATATAGATAGTATTTTTTTCTAGGCAAATAGAAATTTGTATATGGAACATATGGTCTACTAGGAAATGTAAATATAAATGACTGTCTATGTCTTCATCATTATTATACTTTCATTGGAATGTTCAAACTCCAGAAAATAGAACATATAAATGGATAGAAAAAATGGAACTTTCTGCTCCAAATTAACTTTAAGCTCTAAATAATTCTATATTTTCACCATCTGGATCAGGCTGAGGATCTGATTTATCAAAATACTTCGGCTCTTGACTGACTCTAACTTTGTGACTAAAACTATTGACTCCTAAGGAGCTATTCACATCTATGTATTTGTATATACATGTACATATGTATAAATGTTTATATATACACACAAGTACTTACTAAATGTATATATACAATACACACATATTTAAACATACGTATTTAATTATATCCACTAATAAACATCTAGATGCCTTATTGTATTAGCAGAATTTGAGCCTTAAAAGAAACAAGGGAAGTTAATATTGTGTTCCAAAAGGAAGAATGCTACTTCTTAGAAGTTAGAGGACAGAGATCCCCAAATATTTTAGATGAATGGTGAAGGTTCACAATAAGCATTTCTTGCACTGCACAACTCTTTTTTGCTGCAAGTACTGAATAGGGACCTCATTAAATTTGCCCAGTGATTCTGACTTTTCTGAGCTGCAGTGAGACACTGTGTTAATATGATAGATTTTACTGTTAATTACGGTTGTGGACATGGTAGAAAATAGCTTGGAAACTGTACGTGTAAAAGGTTTTTAAACCTAGACAGAAAGCTTGTATGACAAAATTGTAAATGGAATTTGTGTTACCAGATGTGCATAGAGCTGCTATTATTTGTTCTACATTTCTCCTGCTGTAACAACTTCTGCCATAGTGCCACTTAAAAGTGACTCAGTTAATGATGATTTAGAGGGTGACTGGCAAAGTTAGCAATATGTTTAATCTTGTTTTTATTGTAATGATTGAAAAGTGCATATTGGTTTATAAGAATACTGTATATCACTGCATTTTTCCAGTTCAAAGGTTTAGGGGTAGGCTGTGCCCAGTCTGCATTATAAATGTTATTCCCACGTAGAACAGGTATCTCTCTTGACCTTCCCCAGTCAGTTCCATGTCGAGAGGGTCCATATATGATTTAGGTGCTCATACAGAACTTCTGAGTCATCCACTAGCTGACCTGTGCAAAGATCTTAATCTCAAGAACTGAAATACTGGCCCTTGATTCAAGCCCTCTGTCAAACAAATATGAGTGGTTTTCCTAAGACCTGTCCAGAATGCACTGTTTATCAAAGATTAAAACCAAACTGCTTGCTTCAAGGTAGTGAGTGGAAGTCCTGCACAATGTCAGTGTCTGGTCAATGCAAGACATCTTCTTTACAGGTAAGTGCAACAGCAACTACTGAGCAACAAATTCTTCTGCCACAGACTTGTGTCATGTGTCCTTTATTTGCCTCCCTGCACAGGCTAGATAAGTGTGGTGTCTTTATTTTTTTCTGCTTTCTTCTTATGATCATGACAAATTTCCAATGAATTGTTTGTCAGAGGCCTCCCTACCAGTCAAGAAATAGGATCTTCACCACAGGCATCCCTCTACAGTAACTCAGTCTTAGCCTCTACCTATTATTAATGAAGAATTAATTACTATCATAAGTAGTAATAACAATACAGTGATAGTAAAAGGGCTGATAATGATGATAATAATTAAAGAAAGAGTAGTAACAACAACTGAAAAGTGCAGTAAGTAATAAAGCACCAGCTGTGAAATAACATTATTGCCAACCCCCCTATATTTTCTTGAAAGAAGAAATTACTCAATTGGAGCTCTGCAGAGGTTTGAAAAGAACTTGCCATTTGCTGAAAATGAGAATTTATTAATTTCATCCTATCTGGAAGAAGAAATGATCAGCTAAGGAGTAACTCAAGCCCCAAACAGATGTAGAATAGAAACAGGAAATATTTATGAACCACTTAAATCTGTGTTTAATAAGAAAATTTCCCAGCGTCTCTGTGTTACCATGCAGTAGGATGGGTTGTGCCAGAAGTGAGACCATAGTACCAGTGTTGCATGGGATGGTCACTACCAGCTGAGCACAGATGGTCAAAGGTAGATCTTTGTTGTCAACCTGAGCTGGTGCAAGGCCAAGCATGAGTTACAACAGGTCTGATACAAAACTTAGGGAGGTTGCTTCAAAGCACAAGTGGGAAGTTTCGTGTATCTCTGCTCTGAATATTAAAAAGTATAAACACCGAGCTTAATTAAGCACACACATCTTAATTATGATGGCAGGTTTCCCCTTCACATACGTGTTGCACTATTCATGTAATGATTGCTTGAGGTGGACAGGGAAAAATTGGTTTAGATTAGATAGGCTAGTTAAATTATAGATATCACAAGGTCCTTGCAGGCTACAGGAGATGGCAAGCAGACAAAATTAATCCTTCTTGGTTTACGAATAGGACTTTATTGCAGTCAGGATGTGGAGGTTGTAAACATACATATGGAACCAAACATACATTAATTTGGTAAGCCATGAAGGTGTGTTGACACAGACTTTAGCTTAGGCCATGCAGACTTGCCTGGGACCTCCCGTGCTTATTCGAGTGGGTAAAACATCCTGAAGTTAATGATGCAATGATTTCACTGCTACTGGTTCAAGTAACACAAAGCCTGTCAGTCAGCCAGGGCATGACAGGCTGTGGCTGGGACATACTGCACCCCAGTGACACATAGCTAGTATAAAACCCTGGTTAGAAAATAGCAGCACTCAAATCACACTGCATAAAAAACCTGTCACAACAGTACAGAGACCATGGGAGGAAAAAGGTGACTTAGACTTATCCCTATTGCTGTCTCACTCTTCTCAGATATTCCACACACAGTCCAAAGTTAAGGTAAGTTTAACAGAGCCCAGAACCACTATGAAGATGTAAAATCAACTAAAAATGAAAGGCTCTGACACATTATGTGAAATATTCTCACTGAAACCTGATGCAATTTTCTCAAAACTTGTGTGTATGTATCATTCCTATTCTGCCTGTTTTAATTTTCAACATTGCAATTGAGCAAAGAGTACAGTGTAAAAAAGCAAAAAGTTATTGAACATAGCAAAACAGTGTTAGTTTAGGTTTGGAAACTGTGTGTACACAAAGTAAGTTTCAGCCTCACTTATGTTGTCCTCCCTGCACCAACCTCTTCTCTTTCTTTCTTATGCTTTCACAAGTTGTTTTTCTGCTTATATCAGTTTTCTTGTTTTTAACCTTAATATATATTTGCTGAAGTCTGGACAGTCCCAGTACACTTGCACATGGTAAACACGGCATTTCACAATTCTCTCTGTGCCTGGATACAGAAAACATGATATTTCCTGAAAAGTCAGTTTCACTAAACTAAACTCTGTGGGTTACTAAAAAAAACTTAAATGGAAGGGCCCTCAGAAATGTAGGTCATACTAAAAGCTTTATCCTCTACTTGTTATTGGTCGAAAGTGCCCTCCTTGCAAAATACTGTTTTTTTCCTTCTGCTGTGTAAGAAGGTATAAACCAGAAATATGCTAGCCAACACATTACTCTTCTGTGGGGGATTTGGCTTCTGTACACATCTACAAGGCAACTGTGAATCAGGCATACATTAATAGTTTGCAAAACATTTATCATGTTTTTAACTGATGTGTTCTCATCAATGATTTGAAAGAGACAGTTTTTGAAGACTGAACCAAACTATGCTTTGGTTTTCTGGGGCTTGACATAAACATACTCCTTCTAGTCTGCTGAGTTTCTTTTTTTTTTTGGTGTTTGCTCAAAGACACATCAGCCAAAACCTGCTGTATTTTTCTGATGTGAAACAGAACCAGTGAGAAACCTCTGACAGCTGCAGAATTTCAAGCTGGAAGAAAAGCTGGGCTAAGTGCTGTTCTGCAGTCCAGTGCAGGCTGGTGCTCCTTGGGGCGGTGGCTGGGTGCTAGTGCAGTAAGACACCTTGCACCTTCATTGGTATGGGTCCTGCTTCATTCAGGCACCAAGAGCTTTTTTTCCTCAAGCTGCACACAGAGCACAATGCAATTTAAAATCTTTTGTTACACATAATGAGTTCTTTTGTTTCTTTTCGTTTCTTTTCCTACTGTTCTGCAAATACATAACAGTGCTGCTCTTCAAGGCCAAGGCTGATACAAAGAGCTGACTTTCTTCCCCCAAAAATGAACCTTGACGCGTGAAAAATTCCCTTGTCCTTCCTTCTGTAAAGCAGGGATGGGCACACAACTGTTTGTAGACGAACTTTTGCTTCATTAGTAGGGAATAATAATAAATGCAGAACTGATGCATGTTATTGTATCCAGTCAGTAGTCACATTAGCATTAGTATCAGGATAAGTGGTCTATATTTTACAGAATTAAGCACTGGGAATATAGCAACTTGCAAAAAAGGGAAACTTGAATATGGTCCAGAATATTAATCTGACTTTGCTTTTTTTAGAAAAGTGAAACTTTGCTGTATTTCAATTAATTGTCCCCAGAGAATGTTCCTAAATAAATGCTAACATTTTCGAATCAGCAGTTTAAATGCATAATAACGGGGAAATAAATAAGAATGAGATCATGAGATCATATGAGGTATGTGTCCACATAAGACAGAGTTCACACTGAGCACAGCATTTGGAGAAGGGACACACTTGGATAGACAGTGCTTAACTGAAGCTGGAGGTTTCCTGGACCATTAATTTCCTCTCATTCCTCATTTGTCCTTGTCCTTCTCCAGGCTGTCATGCTTTGTCCCTAAACCCTTTGGGGATTTCTTTCCGTATCTGAGGTGGGTGGACTGAGCATAGCAGAATAAGACCCACATCTGGGAGAAGCCCTCACACAAATGGACGCTTCTCACTCTTCTTGCAGTCTAACAGCAAGCAGTTATTTCTAACACACTGTATATCATAAACCTTTGATAACTGTTTACAAGTTATGTGTTTTTGTGACTCCTGGACAGGAATCTGGCCACGGCCTTCAGATGAAAAGACCCATTTCTTCCTGCTGAATCCACTTTATCCTGAGACTGAAGGTAGCCAAGTCTGATAATCCCTGGTATATGTTATTTTAATTGGAGGAAGATCAAGCCTTAGGCACAGGATACTTCTTCTAAGACTGTCAATATAATTTCAGAATCTCAACCCATCCTTTTCCAAATTCCTTACAAGGACTTTCATGCATCTGTATTTTGACTAGAAGGGAGTAATTATTTAGGAGTACAGCAGCAACACAGCACTCAACAGATTAAACACCAAAACAAATCAAATAGTGCATATCCAGGCAAAATTTCTGGGAGTATTCAGCTGTCAGAACTTCTGCTTGCAGACTTTTCTGGAGGACCCAAATGAAGATCGATAGCTAAACTGATGAAAATTCCAGTGACAATGTTCAGGACTGATTTGTAAAACTGAGTAAAATGCGTAATTTCAAGATGAAATGTGGGTTTTTTTGAAAATCCCCAGACTATAGCTCATCTTGGAGCAGAAGTTTTCTATATATCTCAAATAGTACAGCAGTAAGAGCAGAGCCATTCTCCTGAGCCCTGCAGATGCCAGGTATGAGGGCTCAGGCTCTGAGGAGAAGGTCAGGCTGGGGGGCCACTTGCAGCTTCTCAGCATATTTCCTCCTGAGGTTCCAGCCAGATACAGAACAGCCTGATCACTCCCAGCCTACAAAGCTGATCACAGATGATATAAATTCCTGTAAGAGATGGATTCTGGTAACACTTAGTGTGTGCTTGGGCCTTTCTAAACATACAGCCACACACAGACCTGTCCCAAAGGCACTCATCATCAAGACACTGGTGATAAGGCATAGTAAGAGAAAATTAAGCATCAATTAAGAAAAGGGCAGTGGCAGCATCTTGAACCTGCCACTTTACTGGGAAGGTGGTATATTTGCAGGTTAAGAACAGTTATTTTCCTGTCTGTTTAAAATAGCTTATTCTGGTACACAGGAGAGATGCCTCATTTTCTGCTTTCTTTCGAAAAAAGAAGGTAGGCTGTTTCTATTTTGGGAATTTATAGTTTTTCAAAAATAGTGACTAAGTTCACCAAAAAAAGAGCATATTGGGCCTTAGATATAAAAACTGAAAAAACTTGGAAAAGAAAAAGGAAAGGAATATTTCTGTCTCCTTGTTGCCAATGTTCTTCTGGAGGGGACACTTAATGAAGGTAAACAAGGATTTCCAGCACAATGTTTCCAACATTGTGTAGCCTTGGAGCCCAGTGTGTTGAAAGTGTCTTGGCAGTAACAACCACCTGTGGGATGGCTTTTAACATTTATCTGGAAGAAAGTGCAGATAAGAACAGCACCCATGTGTGCTTTGAAGGCAGAACAGTTCTTACCCTTTGGGGCATATTTGTTCCTGAGGTTTGCCTAGAGATGGAGTCCCTTTTGCACTATCAATAAGGGTTTCTAGTGTACTACTTACAGTTATTCCAAAGGACTAATTTATGCTTCCAACAATACTGAGCCCAGTTTTATTTCCTTGGAAATCTAAGAAATTCTAATAATATTCTGTAGTTACCATTCTCATCTCTATCAAAGTTTCTTTGCCAAACAAAATAACAGCCTCGCAGAGCAATAGAGTTAGTAATGGAAGATAAATCTTCATTGAGAATCATGCAATACATTGTTTCTTTGAAGCTTTGGCCCTAGCCAAACAACATACACCTGATCAGGATTTTGGAAGACATAATAAGAAAATCTCTGGTGATAAAGATGAGATAATTTTTACAACGTTCTGTAAAAGCAAAAATGTACCTGGGAAATAGCAGGTAAGAAGGAGGTCCTAAGAGCCAGTTTTGTGGCCTTTTTTTCTTTTGTTTTTGTTCGGGCTTGGTGGGGGTTTTTTGTTATTTTGAGGGGGTTTTTTTTGTTGTTTTTTAAAGCATCACAAAAGGAAAATGGATTCTTTCAGTTTGGAAAAAAGAGGTTTTCCACATCTCATGTGGGAAAGCCTTTGTGCTGTGTTCTAACTGCTGTTTTCATGACAATGACTTAAAGAACAGTTAAGTATTTCTTACTCTGAAAACAAATTATTTGCAGAATTAGTACTTTTCTTTTTCCCAAAGCAAGCTGGTAGAACATCATAAACTGGAGTTACATGGTTTAAAGGCTTACAGGCAAACTCCCTCATGCAGATGTATATAATTCACTGTAAGTTTTTGAAAGACTAGTTGATTTAGCTATGTGTCTAGGAAACATCTGGCAAGTAGAGTATTTCAGTACCCATGCCAGGTGAAGAAAGGAAACCCAGACTCCAGACAAGAAACTAGAAAAATACCAAATTTCAAGCATTGAGCAGGGAGTTAGAACATTAGATTTTAAGCATTGCCTAACCTAGTGAGCCTTGATCATGGGTGAGAGCTCTGGCCACTTTTCTTTAGCAATTAAAAAGTGACACAGGAAAACAGAAGGTGGCAGGAAGCTCACCACACAAAGGGATTGGAGCAACCTGTTCTCATTGCTTGGGAGCACTGCACCAACAGCATGCAGGTTGTCATGTGAGGGTGGACAACAGATCAGCCTGCCTACACACATGACAGGGAGGTAGAGAGGCACTTAAAAAAACATTCTTCTGGTGGCCAAAATATTCTAATGAGGCAATCAGAACTTCCTGGTAATGGTGAAAATATGTCAAAGCCAACTTTGTGGGATACTGTGTCTTGGCAAGGAACTTACAATGATTTTGCAGGGGGGAATTAGCAATATGCCTAGCTGCAGTTAATGATTATTTCATATGACAAAAGTGGTACAAATGACAATGATTTTGGCAGATAAGAAAATTGAAAGTATACATGTTCCATATGATTTTGCATAAGGAAATCATACAGGACTGTGACTGTCATTTGGGGCTCAATATGTTTTTGCTGGGAAATATAAAATTTTCCCCAAAGGTCTCTGTCAGTTTAGCTTATTGCTTAGCACTGTACGTTAGCAAAACTCACATAAAGGCATGAGCAGAGAAATACAGGTAGAGCCCTTCAAATGCTGAAAAATTTCTTTCCCAGAATGGTCAGTATCATGTATCACTAGAAAGAAAATATCATCAGCATAATTTTTAAATTATAGTAGTGCTTTAGTTTTATATGGTAAGACCACACGCATCTAAAAAACCCCACCAGACCAATAACCAACAGAAGGAAACTCAATGAATGAGAAATTCACAAAATAATCTTCTCAGGTATAAGCAAAACCGTATTTTATTGACTTGTTTTTACAAAATGAGCAATCTTTTGTCTCATTTGCATCTTAGTCAAAGCCAGTTTATGGCCAAATACAGCACTTAAAGAGACTGCTGAACTGAAATACTGACATCAAGAGCATCTCTCAGGAATGAATGTTACGGTCAGCAAAAGAATTGTTTAAGAAACATCTGAATATTCAGGTCAGAAAAAGACGTGTAGCCATGGACTCATTTGCAAAGTTCATAATAAATCAGTCTTGAGGTCTCAGACCTTCAGCATCCATCACAATCCAATTAGACAGTCACATCCTTCCACAGCATAAAGCACCAATTTGGAGCAGTGGTCTCTGAGGGCAAAGCCTTCTTCTTTCAGGAACTTGTTACTGAACTCTATACTGGAAGTGATCAATCTGAACCCAAACTGACAGTGTTTATATCAAATCATAACCTGTTCCAGGAACATGTTTTATCCTAGGAAGGATGTCTGAGAATAAATTCCATCAAATTAAAGACTGCAGAATGTAATTGTTCATGCATGACTGTATTCATCGCTTAAAAATGAAGGTTATTGGTAGCTAATAAATGCCTGCAAGCAGTTTGGAAGGATTCAGACAGAGATAAATGATTTCCAAGTATTCTTTGATTTAAATGCCCATATAATTTTTTTTTGTAATTAAATTTAATTAATTTTGTAACTGCTAAAACTAAATATTTCTCATACTTTATTTTGTATTCTTACCATTGTTTTTCTTCTTAAAAACAACCAAAATTCATCTATCATTGAACCAGTCCAGGATCACACCCCAAGCCTTGAGTGAAGGTTGTCTGGTGGCTGATGTGGTAAGAAAACACATGAACCTTGCTCTTCAACAGCCACCAGGCAGGCTTGAAGACAAACAGTCCTTGCATAGGTGGAGTAACTTACTTAGTCTTTTATTTTCCTTTCCTCCTGCAGGATTTGGGCTCCACATCCCCATTAATCACCTCTGGCTAGCTGTCTCTTTGGTGCAGAATCTCCTTCCTTGTGGCTTGGACTTCCTGAACTCACACTTTGTTTCTACTGCTTTAGATTACACAGTGACTGCTTGTAAGCCAGTGTGGAATGAAGCCGTTATTAGAAAGAGATGCTCTTTCTAATTGTATTGCTCCAGCAAGTGACTAAAAGCAGGCATTTAAATGTGCAACAGATGAATGAATGTGTCTTGGGATAAATATCTTATGAACTGGAAATCATCATCCTGTCCTTTCCAAACAAAATTTCTATCTGCTTATGTGGTGAACTCCTGTGGTTTGTGGGCAGCTGATTTGGTAGGAGTTACGTAAAGCTCACAAAGTTAGCATTTAATCTTCATTGCCTCACAGCCTTTATACAGATGTTCATTCTTACTTGTTGCATGGATACATGACCAGTGTACATGCAGCACTTGAGACCAAATGTCTATGTAAATATTAGGCAATGAAAATTATGTTTTGAAAACAGTTGACACCTTACAAATGTTAAATGGAAATTTAACACTGGATTGCAAAGATCACCAGGAGCGTAAAGCCAATAGCAGACAGATATTTTGTTTTTATATTCCTGTATTCTGGAATCTCTGAGATACTTTACTTTTTGAAATATTACTATTTTGTGGATTTTCTTTCAAATTAACTAGTTGAAGTTGCAGTCTCCATATGCCTTTTGAGATTATATCTCTGCTGTATACACATGTCCAGATCCTACTGCAAATTCGCTGATGTATATGGACAAATTGCTTTGAATTTTCAAGGCTTTTAGATACTTACCACATAAAGCAGCATCTAATTAGATTTTCAAAAGCTCCAAAGTCAGTTTAGGATCTGACTCCTGCTAGATACTGAGCCCCAATAAGCTGCACATGCATTTTATGTTATGTGCCATTCCCTCTGGTTCAGCCTGCCTGTGCTCCTAGGGACACCAGGGTTAGCCACCCCCTGGAGACTTTAGCAATGTGTGGGGCTGAGAGTCACATAAATACTCTGTTCAGTTCTCTGCCCTGCAGCCAGCTTCATCATGTACTTCCATGCATTGTGAGATTCATCATTGCCAGTGAAACTTTTTCACGTGCCCAAAAGGAAAGAGGAGAAAGTAGCAAAGAAAATAGTGTGTAATTATTGTATTTACTAAAGGAAAGAGGAGAAAGTAGCAAAGAAAATAGTGTGTAATTATTGTATTTACTAAAGGAAAGAGGAGAAAGTAGCAAAGAAAATAGTGTGTAATTATTGTATTTACTAAATACTAAGCACAGCATCATTTTAATCTAAACTGCATTAATAAGAGACTATAGTATAGCTATCAAGTTGTAGAATGATGCTATAATGATTCTAGTTTCCAAAATAAATGAGAGAACTTATAAACTAGTTTTACCTTTGCCCTACAAAATATACATTGAGCTGTTTCAAATGTTCTTCAATTAATCAAAATTTTGGATCTTATATCTTTGTTAGAGTGATTCATACTCAATACTTTGAATCAATTCTAAGAAATTAATGCTTCTCTGGTACTTTGTTGTGAGACAAGATATCAACCACAGTTACATCATATTAGTGATTCATTAGTCAGACTTCTGATGCTGAAGCCAATCTCGTGACATTTGTATGGAAAACTTCTGTTCTTTGTTGGTACAGTAGCTCAAACAGTTCAGTACTCTCAAGTTTTCATTTAACATTAGTGACTCATTTGTTTTTTCAGTTTCAAGTCTGTTTGCCAGGAATTCATGAATTGTATTCTTCTTACCTAGTAATTCGGTGTCTCTAAATTGCCTTCTGTCATTCCAGGCAGTGGTTGTTGTAATTTAACCTGACTGTCCAGTGTTATGTTGGAAAGAAATCCACCATTTACCAACCTGTTTGAAGTAGGGGCAGACAAGAGGGGTCAGCAGTGTTTTATTCCAATGCCTGGAAAGGGGTTGTTTGGAGTAGCATTTTGACTACAGGTCCACCAATTTACTAAAATGTAGAAGCTGTAATGGCACCAAAGGCAGGCCAGGGAGTCACAAAGATGATAAAAAGAAGACAGAAGTTTCTAACACTCAGAAGGTTTTTTTGGTTCAGTCTTCTTCACTCTGACTGCACGAAGGTGCTTCTTTGTGCAGAGCAGACACACATCAACACAGATGCAATGAAAGAGGGGGGCTATAAAAGGCATAAAAGGAAGAGGAGAACATGCTGTAAGGCTGACAAGGATGTGTAGTTTTGCATTAGGCACATCAAAAGTACTAAATGCAGTCAATAGAAGTTTATGGCAATCCATACAGAAGCCTGTGACTTAAAAATTGGGGTTTACTTATCTGGGCTTCCTACAGGTATATAATCTAGAAAAGGCAGGCCAAAGAAGACATACCCCCCCTGCTCTGTTAAACAATTCTGGCAAACTGGCAGCAAGAGATGAGGAGAAGGCTGAGGTACTCAACAACTTTTTTGCCTCAGTCTTCAGTGACAACCTCTCTTCCCACACCTCTCAAGTGGCTGTATTTCAGGACAGGAACTGGGGGATTGAAGTGTTTCCCAGTGCAGGTGAAAATCAGGTTCATGACCACCTGAGGAACCTGAATGTACATGAGCCTCTGGGAACTGATGAGGTGTGTCCCAGAGTCCTGAGGGAATTGGCTGATGTAGTTGCCAAGCTGCTCTCCATGATATTTGAAAGGTCATGGCGGTCAGGAGATGTGACTGTAAAAAGGGAAGCATTTTATCCATCTTTTAAAAGGGTAGAAAGCAGTACCCTGGGAACTGCAGGCCTGTCAGCCTCACCCTTCTGCCGGCAAGATCATGGAACAGATCCTCCCAGAAACTGTGCTAAGACACATCAGGGACAGGAAGGTGATTTGGGACAGCCAGCACAGCTTCACCAGGGGCAAGTCCTGCCTGACCAACCCAGTGGCCTTCTGTGGTGGACTGACTGCATCAGTGGACAAGGGAAGGATTACAGATGCCAGTTATCTCAACTCTGTAAAGCCTTTAACATGGCCCCCCAGACATAGCCCCCCAGACATTGTTCTCTCTAAACTGGAAAGAGATGGATTTGAGGAGTGGACTATTATGTGGATAAGAAGGTGGCTGTACAGTCCCATCCAGAGGGTGGTGATCAATGACTCAGAGTCTCAGTCAGTGACAAGTGGTGCCCTCAGGGGTCTGTGTTGGGACCACTGTTATTTAATGCCTTCATCAATGACATAGACAAAGGGC
>VZRQ01010462.1:70049-97644 GCA_013397975.1 Machaerirhynchus nigripectus
ACGGGGATTCCACCCCTCTGCTCTGCTCTGGTGAGACCCCACCTGCAGGGCTGCATCCAGCTCTGGGATCCTCAACATAAGAAGGACATGGACTAGTTGAAGTGAATCCCAAGAAGACCACAAAGATGATCAGATGGGTCGTACACCTTTCCTAGGAGGAAAGGCTGAGCGAACTGGGCTTGTTCAGCCTGGGAAAGAGAAAGCTTTGAGGTAACCTAATTGCAGCCTTGCAGTACCTGAAGGGAGCCTACAAGATATATGGAGAGATAGTACTTTCAAGAGCATGTAGTGGTAAGGACAGGCCAGAATGGCCTTTAGCTGATGGAGGGCAGGTTTAGATCAGATATTAAGAAGAAATTCTTTACTGTGAGGGTGGGGAGCCACTGGAACAGGTTTTTCAAGAGCTGTGGATGCCCCATTCCTAGAAGTGTTCAAGCCAGGTCTGATGGGGCTTTGAGTAACCTGACTTAGAAAGTGGTTCCCTGCCCGGGGTTGCGGGGTGAAACTGGATGATCTTTAATATCCCTTCCAATGCAAAACGTTTTTTGATTCTATGAGAGTCAAAAGTTCCAGGTGTTAACAATTGCAGTGTGCTAGATAAAGCAAAGTATTTCATTTTGATCCCTTCAAAGACCAGAAAGAAGAAAGGTCCAATACAAGAAGGGTGTCAGGCCCCCATGTGGGGTATTTATTTTGCTTTGGTTAGGTTTTGCTCTGATTTGACTTTTTCAATGGGGGTCTTGGAAGGTGATACCGGTATTTACACTGTCATTCAGGGTGGACTATCAGTTTTGTTCTAACTGGCACAAAGGGTCAATAATTCAGAGGTTATTGTGAAAAATTGAAATAGAAAAACTCAGAACAAACTGAGAAAAATGGAAAATAAGCGGATTTGTCCTTCAAAGTTTTCTGGACATGGAACCCGTAAACCTAGAAACTTAAATGCAGTTTTTGTGCTTTCTCTGGCATTATATAAAACATAACACCAAATCTATTTTATATTATACAGTTCATCCAAAATATACCCTAAAGCAAGTAATAAAGTGGAATGCACTTAGACACACCCAATTACACTATAAAACCAGAATGCTATACAGCAATTAATCCAAGGTAATTCATAAATCTAAGCAAAACCACTGAGAATAAAGTAAATTAAACATGATAATTTTGATTTGGCATTTAAAATACAGTAAAAATAAAATATGAAACTCTAGGGGTACATTTTGAAAACTCATCCTTCTGACTTGTACCTGTAAATTACAAAACCAAGTTGCTGTAGTAAATGCAAAATTCTACCAAAATAAGTTATGTCACAAACACATTTCCTTTGAGTGTTTGCCTACTACACTGTGCTGACATGTCAAATACGTAGATCAGTAAACAGTAGACGTGGCAGGGGCTTTCTCTTTTACTGATTCCTGCCAGAAGCAAATGTCCCTTTTTGACATTTGCCAACCTACATGCTCCTGCGAATCAGAAACATCTGAAATCCAGAGATCTGTGTGTTTGGGCCAAAGTCCACTGGAGTCAATGAGCCTCCAAACATTGACTTTTAGAGGCATCAGATCAAACCAGAGGTGACCTAAACAGCTAGAGCAAGTCACTTCAGGAGCAGTGTTGCAGCCAGCAATGGTGAAAGCTTCAAAACATTCCCAAACACCAGGACATGGACACAGCTGTCCCGGGCATGAACCTGACCTGTCCACCCTGTGCTCTCAAGAGCAGTTCTGAGGCACAGTTTGGGAGTTCAGTGATCCAGAGACTGCTTCCAATAGACAGTTTTCATGGAGCCAGCTTGTTTTGCAGGCAAAGGCATAGTCTTGAGCCACGTGGTGCCAGTTGGCTTTAGTGCCTGGAAGCTCCCAGGCACAAGTGTAGATGGAGTTGCTGTGGGTCAAGAAGTGACTTTCACTGAGGGTATGATTAGATGGCCATGGCCCAAATCTTGCTGAAGACTGCATCTCAGGGTCATACGACCAGTGTCTCATCAATCCTGGCTAGGAAATAGAGTAGAACTTATGAGGGAAATACTATCCCTCTCAGTGCAAAAGGTACAGTAAAAACAGTATATTAAGAAACTGAGACAAGTGACACTGAAGTGAGCAGCCTACTTGAAAAAGGGCTGTTTTATATCTTCATATAAAGGAGGGGGAAAATTAACATATAAGTGTTCCTTGGTTCATCATGCAGCATGCAAAGATAAGGAAGTATGAAAAGTGTGTGGTGACGGGGAAAAGCTGATCATCACATGCCAGTTATAAAACAGGGGAGGTCTGTAGCACTGAATTGGTTGCATTTGCACACTAAGAATCTTGTGATAGCAGCAAGTTGAACTGCAGTGATCAAGCCTACTTGTCTCAAAAAGCTTGCAGTGGTAGGTCCATAGCAACGCACAAAACCTCCATTTGGTGTATGTATGAACTACATCAAGCAATCCACAAGCACAACCCTTAATAACCCTTAATATTATCTCTGGCCCTTTTGTGTGGGTATAAAGTAACCTTTTGATCACTGTAAGCAAGCAGCAACAAAAGCAGATGAACACATTGATTTAAGTAGCAGCTAAAGAGACCTCTGTGAGAGACCACTCTGCTCACTTCCACTGGGGGCTGCTCACTGCAACCCCTGGGTTGGAGGCAGCTCTGCTGCAGTGTCTTGGGTGTCGTGGGCTGACACCATCAGACCTTGCTGAGCTTTGCAAAGGTAAAGCCAGTGCTGCCATGCACTGTGGGGTCTACATGTTCTTTTGGAGAATAATGGGACCAATATGGCAAATGCTGGAACTTGATCACTTAAATGGGGTTTAGAGATTTCAACGCTTCAACATGGTAAATGAGATAAGATGGTAAAGTCTGGCTAGGCCTGGCTGATATACAAGGAGCTCAGATACAGACTCAGATTTACCAAATTAGATGGTGAAGACAAATATTGCATGATTCTTCCTATTTAGCTAGGACACCCAATTTTTTTGAAAAATTCATTACACTAGTAGGTTGGGGGCCTAAAATAAAAACATATTCCTTGGCGAGTGGTTGGACCTGGGTAGAAAAACACCTGACTGACATCTGCTATATTTATTTTGGAGAGTGGTTCAAGAGCACCCTGCCAGATACTGGTGCTGGCTGGCACTCAGCAGTAGCAGTGCCAAAATGAATGGAGCCATTTTTTTCTTTCCTTTTCTTCTTCTTTTTGATATTTTTTTTATGTGAAGGAATCTTGGCAGTAATTGCAGAATGACAACACGAGAAATTGCCTTTTGAATTCAAATGATCAATCTGATCTATTGCTTTGTTGAACAATGATACACTTAGTATTTTGAGCAGGTAATATGATGAGAGGAACTAATAGTGCTGTTGGGAATAAAAAATTATGGCTGTCTGCAGTGAAACAGGTGGTATAAATATGTTTCCAGTAATTCCATGGCTGTATAAATTGTAATGTAATTACAGAGTTCTTTAGATTGTCACAGCTCTATGAACTATCACCTGTGGATTCATTTAAAACAATGGTCTCCCTCTAGTAAGGGCAAAATCTTCTGAAATAACCAGAAAGCACACATGTCTGCTGGAGTCTGCAGCAAATTAAGAGATTACTGGGTTAGGATTTCATAGGTGACCACTTTGACAAAGGCATCAAGCCAAAGTTTTGACATTTTGTACCTGACAGTGGATCCTTTTGTCTCCTCATTGCCATGAAAAGTTGATGAGTGGTGACAACTCAAAGTCACTCCTGTGTCTTCTAAAGACGTGGAAAAGGAGACGAGGCATCACTGGCAACTATTGTGTTGATACCAAATATCATATAGCAACCCCAGCTTTTCACAGGGCTTTTTGTCTCTGTTGATACAAGCAGTATGTACGTAATAATTACTTAAAACCCTTTCTCTTATGCAGTTATTTTGTGAGCGCTATATGAACTGGCAATGTGCTAGTGAAGTGCACAAATTAGAGGAACAGCAATTTAAACTAAATTAGGACCAAGGCTTCAGGGTGATGCTATATGGCTGCAGCATAGTCTTTATGCAGGCATAAACCTGATTTTGCTAGGCTGTGCTATCTTGGTATCACTGTCCCCCTGCCCTACACATAGGTGTAGCATCAGTGATATAGAACCCCTCTTCATAGTTGCTCTTCTTACAGCTGCTCTTCAGCATAGCTTTTTATTTAAAAGAAGAAGTTTTCCTCATGCTAACTCCTTGTACCACTTTGAATGTAAAGTTTCTCCATCCCTGAACTAACTATTAGCGCTGAGGGTTTTGTCAAAAAGATAAAATGAAAAGTGAGAGTTGTTCAGAAAGAGGAAATTGCATATTTTCTCAGAAAAGGGCCTTTGGCGGCCTGTGGGATTGTCTCTCTAATCTAGCAATGTTATCTGCTTTTGTCAGAAAAGGTAAAATAAGGTCACCTCTCCAAGTTCCTCTTGCTTTCCTCTCTTCCCTCCCTTACTCTCTAACAGAGGAGCTTTTGCCAACCTTAACAGACACTTATTTAGTAGAAAGGAAACTATCATCTGAGAAACAGACAAGTGATTTTGACCTATTGTTCTCTTAAATGCTAAAATTAACCTTGAGTATTTCATCTAGTTTTCTAAACTCTGTCTGCTTTATATTGATTTTGCAGTGTGGCTTCGGGGTTCTTTACACATGTAGATGTCATTAACTGGCTGACTGATATGGAAAGAGTGGGAAACACTCACTGTTTTTGTGGTAGCTCTCCGACGGGTACACACAAACTGCTGTACCCATCAACAAGGACACCAGAGCCAGGCAGGTCATCAATGTTTGTCTTGTCTGTGTGGGATATCTTGTAATGATTCCAGGAGAGGAGGCTTTTATTATGCTGTCCCTTCTAAGATAAAGTAATGGGTATATTCTGCTAGCAGGAACTCATGCAACAGGAAGTGGAAAGCAGAACAAGCATGATGCAACACAAGCATCACCCATCCTCTCATCACACCTTGCATTGGGCATCAAGTCCACTGGTTCAGTAACCCAAATGCTCTCAGCAGAGCCCCAACAAATGCTGCAATATGGATTTCACTGGATTACCAACTCAATAGCAAACCACTAATTACCAAGAGTTTGTTTTCACAGGCACGAAGTACACGGCTGTATACTGCCTACACCGCCCTACATATCTCAAACCCACAAAGACAAATATTCAATGAACAGGCCAGAAAAGAAGTTAGAGAACAGGAGGGTTTTGTAAAATTACCTTGAACCACACTGTAATGCAGAGATTATGGCAAACACATATATTTGCCATGAGTAGAGGTTAAAGACCTGGACAAAGGACTAGAATGTGTAAAAGAAACAAACAAATGAAACCGATAGGGAGAGCAACTAGTACCAGTTCTTGGTTTTGGCTAAGAGCCAATGTTTCTCCTCTACAGAATAGTAACTCTGGAGAGGCAGGCAGCAAGAAGACTTCTGTAGGAAATGTGGGGTCATGGGAGACTGAGGAAGGAATTTGTCACACCAGCCAGATGGAAATGCCTGGTTGGAGCCACATACAAGTTGTGATTTACTTAGACACAAGTTATTGGGCTTAAAACAGGGTAACTAGGGAAAGTTAATGGCCTGTGACATATAGGAGATGAATCTAGATGATCTAATGGTCCCCTCTGGCCTCCAAGCACTATGAAAGAAAAAAAGTGGAAAATTTTACATTTCTGTATAAACTTTTTATCTGGAAGGATATCAGATTTTTTTATTAATCATAGTAACCATCATGTTTAGCACTTATGGTGTTCAGTGTGCTTTTAAAGAAGCACTGAAATGTGAGCTCTAAAAGCATATGTATATGTGTGTGGGTGCCTCTGGAAGTACCAGAGGCATGAGTTAACTGACCCTTTAATGCCCAACACTTGGTTCTCTTTCAAGGATGGACCCGTAATGACCACAGAGCAGACCAAACCTCTGTGTTGCACCTTATCCAGATGAGATACGCTGCCTCCAGTACACAGCTGTAGTGGGTGCCATAAGACATCAGTTGAGCTCTGAATCACTGACACAGCTTTGATACAGCCCTATGATACAGACTTCTTGTATTTCTTCACAGTTCACATAGGCTGGGAGTGGGAATTTATATTTTTCTGGCCCTTCACAAGAATACAAATTGCATCCTGAGGTTGCAATTACAGACACAAACTTGTGTGCAAAACCAAGAATTAGGAGGCAAACTTAAGTCTGTTTATTTGTTTTCAAAATCAAATACAAGCAAGAAACTTATCAGAGAAAACTGGAAAGTCAGATTATGTTGCCCAGGATTTTTCCTTTGTGTGAAGACAACACAAACCTCCAAGTTATGCTCAGTACTGAATCTTCAGTGTTAACAAAACAGGTGTTGAAGAGCATTTGTAACTGGACCAATCTTCTATGAGCAGTTTCAGTGAAAGAGTGCAGAACACCGGCCTTTTCCTCATGACATCAACAATACCCCATGGGCAATGAGCTGAAATACATATGTCAACCTGCACCTCTGTAATTGTGACATAAGATACCCAGTCACCTGAAATATAAGAAAAATATCCGAATTTCTGAATGTAAAGGTTAAAAGGTCTGCATCTAGGAACAAAGTCCTGGGACATTTCATCTATTATGCAGAAGCATGATGGAAAAAAAAAGTTACCACAAGAAACTCTTGTTAAAAAATAATTTTTTAGAAAAAGCTCTTACATGTCCTTTTTATTGTGCCAAGTCTAATGCTGCAACTATTGGCTTGCTCTGAGTAGGGTGGAAATTCTGCTACTTTTAGCTAGTTGCATACAGTAAAGTATTCCTATATATAGTTCTTACACAATTCTAAAAGTATGAGGAGAAAAGAAGCTAATCCAATCTAATACAATATTGTGCTGCATGTTTCTAGAAATCTTATGAAGAGACTTGGCCAAAGGATTGCACTATCGTGTTAATTAATGGATGTGAAAATGATTATTTTAGTTAAATAATCACTTAACAGGTAATTTTTTTTGAATGCTATGTGCTGGAAAAACAAAATATGTGTCAGAAAAACCAGATATATGTCCCTGACAGACAACAATCAGAAGTAAACACTGAATATCTGTCTATTGGATTCTAAGTCTTCTTGTGCTGTTTGTTATACTGAAGCATACTAACCAGGTCTATGTTGAGTTTTTCCACTCCTAAGTTGTTTTTTTTCAATAAAAAGTTTGTGAAACATCTCTCTCTTTCAAATCTGTCTGGCTAAAATGGTTCAGTGCACTTGTAAGGGTAAATATGTCAAACATTGAGTAAAGTGATTCCAAGGTGATTCCTGAGAGAATTTATCATTCAAATTAGAGCATTCATGCAGAGATCAGAGGCAATGCATACAACTGACTGGGGACTTCAGGAAGGCTGCTATGGGGAGCTGCAGTATTTGTGGTCATGAAGGGAGGCACACAGGCTGTGGAAAAATTACCAAAATGGATCTGCAGCTGGAACTGCTTCACAGATCTGCAGAGCTCAGGGCAGTCAGTGACCAGCACGAGCAGGACACATGCATAGGGAGAATGCCTGGGGCGGATCCATTTCCAGCTCACTCCTGCCTGCCTAGAAAAGAAGGCTAGATTTGGATGGGAACAGTTCATTCATGTCAAGGTTTTGCAATGGTTTGAGTTCAAGTGATTAGTGATGTTCTTAATTAAGTCTAAAGTAAATTAAAGTAATTAAGTAGTAAAACCCATTAAACATCAGACAAGCCTTACTGATCTTGTATTGGTGCATTACATGGAGCAGGATGCAGACTCATTTGGGAAGAGACCTCTTCCAAGTGCAGGCAACGGCTCAACATAAATTCAGTTCTGAACTATAACGTCTAGCATCCCCAGCCCACCAAGAACATACCCCAGCTATTGAGGACCTTCAGGTTTAAGCCACCCGGAATGCAATCCTGTGCCTATGCAGGTAGCTGGACACAAATTACAGAAGTTGTTAATTAGGCTGTTGGAAGGAAGAAAAACATTAATATCCCATCATAACATGAAAGAAAAATTGACTTGTGGTGGAGGAGAAAAATTGTCCAGCATTGTCAAGAACAAGCCAACTCAGGTACAAAACTTACGGTTCAAGGTTTGACTCAAAATAGCAGGAAATTGCTCTGTTATTGAGTAATGAAGGGACACAGCCAGGAGTGTTAAGAGCTAAAGGGAACATTGATGGACAAATTTAAAAGACCAAAATTTAAAGAAACCCATGGCATAATTAGAACTCTAAGAGATAAAAACCACAATAATTTCAATAATTCTGAGCTTTTTTTCTTTTCAGAGTAGGCCATATTGAAAGCAAAATTTTCATATAATTTTGCGGAACAGCATCCAGTGTCAGCAAATTGTGAGGGTCACCAGTCTTTGCTTAGATGGCAACAGAGTGATTTACAGTAATTTAGATAGTATTTAAGAGTGTCTGAGAGAAAAAACTATGGATGCATTTTACTTTTTCAAATAACATGATTCTTAGCTTACTTCTAATGTTTCAAAGATACTCAAGCTAAAGTTCAGCATCTGCTTTGATGCGAGTGGCCCCCCTCACTGTTTCTTCAGGTGTATTATGTTGCCCAGCGTTTGCATCAATAACATGTTTCCAATTTGTCTTGGCAAACATTGTTTACATTATTTATTATTATTAAGAAGAGTCACTTTTCTTTACTATTTTGTAGGTCATGTCCTCATGACTTTCTGCCTTAAATACACCACCAAATTCTATCTTTCTTACGCTTCTAAAGCACCTAGCACTGGATCTAGTCCAGCTCTTCACTGAAATAGTATAATGGTTTCTATAGACTTCAGTAGACTATAGATCATAGCTACAGGATGCAACACATGATGATTCTTCTTCCACAGCATACAGAAGACTAAAGTAACATTTGCTTTTGGCTGGTGTAGCCATATTTTCTTAATATTCTGAGGGAAGACCAAAGCTATGAGATATAGCATGGTGCACAATTTGCAGATGGTATTTTAGGATTTTCACCTTCTATAAATATAAGCATAACATCATTATTTTTCTTGTCACTTCATAATTATTATTTACTTGGTTTCATGTCTCACACAAAATTCTATTGAGGAAAACCACTTCGGTGTTTTTTTGTTTTGTTTACAAGTAGTAGGAATGAAAGAATGTATTACTGGTGAGACAAAAATAATGTTGCATTATAAAGTGTCTATAACACCTTATATAAAAGGTGTTACTGTCTAGATGGTAGTGTGTATTATTCCTCTGTTGTGGTCTTGTAGCAGAAATTGAGTGACCCCAAAAGAACTCGACTGTAAAATGCCATATGCACTAATGCAGGGGATTAGGACTGTCCACATCCTGCCTGGACCAAAGCTGTTGTAGGGCTGCTGTCCTCTATTTGAACAGATACTCCAAAAAAGTTTGTATATGGGCTTCTTCCTCATAATCACTATGGACTCAGATCTTAAATCCTTCTTTTCTTCCTTTAAAATGTAATTTGATATTGTGAAAATAACCCCTGAAGTAGTACTCTAAACACCTGCTGGAGAAAGGAAACAGAGGAAAAAAGCTATTAAATGGACAGTTTTGGCCAAAAAAACAGATATGTCATCAAATAATTTTCTATAAACTACAGAAGAAAGTTTTAAAAATTTTGTAATTCCTGTAATTTCTGTATGAAAGTATGGTACTCCTCTCTAGCCTGTACTTAAAGTCCGTCCAGTCTAACCTGAGATAATTTTTTGCCTTGCCTGACCCTAGTAGAAAAGGCTATGTATGATTGAAACACAAAATAACTGTGCGGCATTTGGGGTACACATTTTACAGTGGTGCTACCAAATTCAGCGCTAATGAGATCAAGTGCAACTCATTTCAAGCGGTTGTGTCTCCTTGGCTGCAATGAAAGCATTTAAAAAATTACTTTCTCTTGCATAGTTTTCATTCCACACCTGAAATGAAATAATAGAATACTTATTTTAACTCTTCTAAGGACATTAAGAGTGTAGAGAGTTATATCAGAAGTTGCTTCATATAATGAATTCTGTTGCAGTTCTTGCCTCTAAATGGGAGTAAGATGTTATTATAGGTATCTCCAGCAGCATAAATATATTTGCCAAGCTTATTGTTTAGTGTATACAGATTTTCGATGGTTTTTTAAGCATTTATATAGTTGATATGGTTTTTCTGGTGGTCATATTTTTGAATAATTTTATTTCATTTTTAATAACAAGTACTGGCATTTGTCTTTTCCTCAGTACAACATGCTGATAATGCACTAATAGATCTATTGTGAAGTGCTAACATCCCTAATTTGTTTTCTAAGTTTTTATGCCTCAAACCAAACAAATTCAAAAGAAAAAAACCCGTCCAAGTAGGATAACATATAACTTTATTTAAATTATTCAAAATAATTCTTTGGAAAGCTTCACTCCAGACATTCTTCATTTAAACAGACAACTAGGAGAAAAAGAAAAGGAAAAGAAAAAAAGAGAAGTGTCTACATAGGGCTCTCCTGTTCTTAATTTTGGTTGAAACCATGCATACCCCTTTGAAGTATTGGCTCTAGTAATACACACCTTATTCCTCTCTGTGCCAGCCATATGAACCTATTTACATTGTAGGATTCAGCCAGAGGCCAGGAAAGAGATATGTACAGTAATTCCAAACACAGTCTATAAGGAAGTGCCTCAAAGATTTTCATAAAAGTCAGTGACACCTATCAAATGGCATTAAAAACATGTAAGCAGGCATGGCCATGATTACCTCAAACTGACATGATAGTACCTGTCTCAAAGAAATTGCACTTTATTGAATTGTCTTTAAACATTTATATAAAGTAACAAAGTCAGCAAAGTAGTTTAAACTTCCACCAAAACAGATGTCTAAGAGTGACTGTGCTTTGAAATATAAATGAAGTCAAGGGTCTTCTGTTGCTTTTGAGTAAGACAAGCTGACTGAAAAGCAAAACAATTTAAATGAAAAACATTGTTTTTCTGTTGTGGTACTTTTAGCCATAACTATCTGTCTGTCTGTCTGTCTGTCTGCCTACCTAATAAAAGTAATCTGTGCTCTTAAAGGTAGAGAAACAAAACTGAAAATGCACTCCAAAGACAGCCTTCAGTACTTTGAAATAACAGGAGTTATTTTCCATCTCTGAATCCCTGTTCAGTACCAGGAACCACATACCCTTACAAGGAATTACATAAATTTCAGCAAAACTCACTGAGTACCATCAACACACATTCTAGGTATGATGCTAAATATTTTGGAGATTACTTCAGCTACCTAGTTATGAAGAATGACAGTCTGGTGTATGTCATCAATCTACAGTAATCATAAATCTGACACAAATCATCGTAGTATTTTATGAGATAAAGCCATACACTTTCAGTGGTAACAGCTTTGGATCACCACAGAACATATGCGTGTGCTTGACTTTAGGTCCTGAAACCATCTACATTCTTCAAGGGAAATATGCACTTGAGAGACTTTTTGCTTATATCATCAAACCTTTGGAAAACCTGTGTTTTTCAGATTTTTCCAGGACTGAATTTTCTGGTAGGGAAATTTTTTTTTTCTTCACATTATACAATATTGACAGCATTTGTCACTCTGTCATTGTCATCAACTGATTGGGCATAGATCCCTGGATACTCACACTGCAGCACTATTCTATAGTGATCTCAGTCTGTGTACGAGCATGTGTTGAACGCATTAAAATGAATCATCAAAAGGCACCAGGTGCATGGAGTGAACAGAGACATATAAAAAAGCACAAAAGTCATAAGTAAGTGCTATCATGCCTTGTTTTCCATGAAACAAACAAGGCAATGTTACACCATTCCATATTTATTACGGTTAAGGGTTTATTTAGCTCCCACAGTAATCCAGACCATCCATAGGCCAAAGAGTTTCATGTACTAAGGTGGGGGAGATGGTGGAACTAACTTCAAAAGTGCTAAATATCCATCAAATAGTTTTGCTGTGGGCTATGTCCATATGCACTTTGTAACCCTTTCCCAAATGCCAGAATTATTTAATGGTGTTTCTGCTTTCACTATGTCTCCAACTGAGATGACAATTTTTGTTCTGAAGCTTGATCTCTGGTGTTTGGTGATACTTGGTTTTCCCAAGGCTGAGGCCATTACACAAATTTTGGCATTCCTGAACATTTATATGGAAATAAATTTGCCAGACTTCAAATTCCGTCCAGAAGCATCTCTTGCTTTTGCTCTGCATACATTGCTGTATTGCAGAGAGGTATACAGGTCTCTTGGGTCCTTCTCTGGGTCTCCATCCTTGTCTGTTCAGCCTCAGCTTTGGGTTTAAAACGGGAAGAGATTGTGGTGAGAGGATACTTTGTGGATTCTCTGAAGTCCTGACCAAACCTTTGTCCTTTCACAGAGGGAGATGATCTCCCTCTGATACCTCACCTCGTCTAATTCTGATGTTCCATGTAGAAGCCAACAAAATTCAACAGCCAAGATCATGGGGAAAAACTGTTACACCAGGATCTGTGCTAACTTTGTGCCAGCTGACTGGGACATAGGTTCCACTCTTTATGCCAGAAGCTGTGGAACTGGTTTCAAGTGCTTTCTTAATAATTTTCCTGTTTACTACCTCTAGCATTACTAAGATTTCTCAAATGCCTAATCAAAGTAAAAACTAGAAGTGCAAGATTAGTTGTTTTCTGAACCTATTCTCCAAGTGTAAATAATAAAGTGTCTGGCAGCGAACAACAGTTTGACATTTTGTATGCATTACATTGATATGCAAATCTCCTAAAAGCAACCAAAGAAAATGTTCTAGCATTACTGCTGGAAGATGAGGTCATAGCCTGTTCACTATGTTGAAGGCACAGTGAAATTCTCCATATCTTCACACTGAGCAGTGGTTCTGAGAATTCTGCTGGAAAAAAGACCATTCCTTAGTATTATTACCATCAATTATTCCTATTACCATCTTTACTGTTAGTGCAATATGTTGTCATTGACAGCTGATACCATGGGCCTACTATCCAAGCTCAGAATATCAATTCCAGAATACAGAAGTGGCTAATACACTTCTGGGAGTTCTCTCAAAGTGCTCCCTTTCCACATACACGCACCACAGAGGAACTGTGCTGATGGTCTCCAGCCTGAAATGAGCTGGATGATGGGCAACCCTTGCTGGAGAGATGGGCAGCAAATACCAGCTGGACAATTCACATCAGCCACTCCTAGCAAGAGCTTTTCTGGACAGTCTTGTCTACATCATCCCTTCCTTTCTTTCCAGCTTTATGCTGCCAGGTCTTGCTGAAATATTGTCAGTGTAGTGGGCTTGCTGGGGAATGCTTTAAAAAAGTGAACCAAGTCATGCTCTCACAAAGTGATATCTGGAACCCCAGAAGTTAGAAATCTTGCCTTTCTGCTGGCAGGCAAGCTAAGATCCCAGCCCTGGGTCAGGAAAGGCAGCGACCATCATCCTAGTGTTGTGATAGCACAGCCAGCATCTTGCCAGCTCCTTGCCAGCGTGTCAAGCTTTGTGTGCCTCATGCAACTGAAGGATTTGGCAGCCCTGCCTCATCTATCCACAGCTCCATTGCAATATTGAGAGGGTAACCAATAGCCTTAAGAATGAGGCACTAGCTGAAAATATAAGGTTTCAGTTTACCACTACAAAAGGCTGACAACAATCCTGTGTGCATTACTAAACATATTTTTGACACTTCAATATTTTTATGTCCCTGCTGGCAGAAAGCTATTGTTCTGACCCTTCTCCTCTGCTATGCATTGCACAAGAGCATCCCACCCACCATGGGGAGGGGTCCCAAGTGTGACAGATCTAGGCCTTGGTCCCATTGCTTCTCAGAAGGAATCAGCCAAATTCAGAGCTCTGCTTGCTCCATGCACATTAACAGACAGGGTCTGAACTAAGACATCTGGATGCAGATATGACCATCTCACAAACAGCCCCACAAACTGGCCGTTTGTTCTGGGTCCAAGACCTGAACTGGGAGGATGCCAGGGGAAAAAGCCTTCTTTTGTGGTCCTCTATAGGGCTGTATTGTATTCTGTGGTGCATCTTCGCATCTGGGATTTGAGGAGACAACATTTGTAATCTGATGAAAGATGCGTAATAATAGGCTGCAATTGTAATGGACCACTGTTGCACAGCAGTCTTTCCCCACATCTGAACCAATTTTCTTAAAGCCCAAGTAAGTCTGCAATCATAAAAATTAGCTCATTAAAAAATGGCTTCAAAATCAGACAGGGAACTGCACAAACCTGTGGCCGCTAAACACTATCTCTGCATGATCCCATCAGCTGGCAGGCAGGGCTGAAGCAAGCTTGCTACAGTCCAATACTGAACAAAAAAAGAAACAATCTTGTTGCACTAGGGTGCACTTTGGAAAGAGAGAATGTGAAAAAGAAGTATTCTTTGACAAATTTCATTTAAACAGACTTCAGTGGAAATTTAAAGAATTCCTTGCATGTTGCTAGCAGAAATATGTGAGTGCTGTATTCAGTCATACACCTCTCATTACATTTCTATTTCTATCACTTCATTGTTTCTCAGACAAAGCATTAACATTTCTTTCATTTCTAAAATAAGAAAATACAATATTTATTACTAAGAGATAGAGACTAGAGATGGAAGGTGGGGAGCTTTCATACAGGGGGACAAGACAAGTGCTCTGTATGAGTATTACTTAATGTGGAGCCATGACTCACACACAATGTCATTTTAACAACTTTCTGTGTTTAATTTCCTTTTCTTTAACCAGTAGCCTAACAGAACAGCATTCAGACTGTGGTCTATGGACCACCAGTGGTTTGTGGGGCTCTCCCAGGTGGTCTAGGAAGTTAAATGTTTTGGGAACTACGCTATACCCAACAGATCTCACGGAAAAGAATTGAGTGCTCCAGAAGGTGATTTCTTTCTTGCTGTGTGAATGGACTCCAGAGGAAAAAAAAAAAGCTGGAATACCATTGGCTAGAGAGTGTGCTTTAATTTTTGGGGGAAAATTGCTAACAGTTGAATTTTGGACACTATTTTACATTCTTAGTGTTTATAGCAGTCAGAAATTTTTAGGCCTTTGCAAGGGGAGACAAAATAGAGCAGCAGATGATGCAGAACAACACCACCGAATTGCTGCAGAGAGTGCTGAAAGCCAGGGAAGTTTCATCCACCTGACATTTCAGAGAGATTTTGAGCAGTTGGATCTCATTACTTAGGTAAGATTTAATCTTGGCATTGTGTCTCCCAGGTCCTGCTATGTCCCAACATCCTCAAGGGAGAACTGCCCTGGGTTTCTTCTCCCCTGATCCTTAGAGGGTTTTGTCTGGCAGGTGGCAGGTAGGAGGTGGTGGAGCAGATGGACCTTGTCACTTCCAAGCCCACATGGTGTCTCTCTCCCAGAGGAACTGCGTGGTGGCATGTGTCAGTGATGGACACACTGCTCTGATGCCTACGTGGGGCTGAGCAGCCATTAATGCTGACCCTGTGAAATGGGGCGACCCTTGGCACTCTGCTTGTGACCTTCATAGACCTGGGGGGCACCTTGAACTTGGGTTGCATGTGTGGATCCCTCCAGCACGCAGCAGTGTCATTCTGGGGTGACCTCCAAAGGAAAGGATGCCACCTACTGAAATGCCACTCACATTTCCTGCAGCACCCAACCCCTGCTTGGTGATCCTCTCCGGTACTTGCTGACCTAGTGTAACCCTGCCATGGCTTATGAGATCCAGTGAGGTCATTGCCTGGGGGGGTAGGCTGCAGGCCAGATAGGAGAAATGTAATACTTCATACTGTGTCTGCTTCAGTGTTCAAAAATGCAACAGTTTCCAGAGGGTAGAGAGAATGGGGAAAAATTGGAAAGCTCTTTGCATGTCCAAAATTAGACCTTGCACTAGAAGAAAGGAGGACAGTATAACTAGTTTACAGGGAAAAAATACTTCCAGTAAGTATCATTTAGCCTATTTCTAGCAACAAAGTCTGCGCTGGGAAATTTCCATTGCATTATAATGGGCTTAATTAGAATTGTTGTAATCAAATAAGTGCATTTGGCAGAGGAATGGGAAAGGAGAATGCTACCATTGCAAGGTTAGTCGCGTTGCCTGTCTTTTTATCAAACGGTACCTGCTCAGATGCTAGGCTTTAATTTTCCTCAGGTACAATTCCAGTGGTTTCCCAGGCTCAGAATCAGTTTGGGGATGTTCAGTTCTGAGCATTAGTCCCAAATAGCCAATAAGTCCAAGTAGAACTGGGGCACGCAGGTCTTAGACTCATTCGAAAAGAAATACTAAATACAGAAATACATTCTGGTTAAATTATTGGGTCACGGAAGCCTGTTAGGTACAGTCTAAACATTTTTGCTGTCCCTAAATGCTAGATTAATTTCCACAGCATTAGTTTGGACCTTAATGACTTCAGTGGGATTAAATTTAAACCTCATGTACCAACATCAGGTCTTGCAGTATTCCTGGGATCCTCAAAAGTGCTCAAAATTGCTAGATTAGATTCTGGTGTGATCCTCTCTGGCATCCTCCCTCTTGGTTTCTCTCTTGCTTCAGAGATATTTGGGGAATGCTGGAGGTCAGAGGGAAGATGAAATGGGAGCTGCAGGAGGATGCCATAAAGGGGTTTAGTCTTTTTGAGAAGAAACCTTCATACAACTATAATATAATGCTTTTTTGTCCTTCTATGTTATGTGAGGTTTGACAGGAGGACTAAGGCTTCTTTTGACTCGTAGCCAAGTCTTCATTCTGAAAATGTTTTTAGAGCCACAGATCCTTTCTATATTACTGCATGTCTTACCTGGAAAAATGCACTGAAATATTAACTCTACTTTCACAAAACAGATTTTTTGTAACATCTAAGAAATTCTTCAGAATAATTTTCTTCTTCAAAGTGACTAAAGATTTGTGCTCTCTGAGACATGAAAAGACCTCGAGGGCAAGAACTAAGGGCCAACATTAGAAAAATAAAAATTATAATGTATCAAAACAGTCAGTTCTAAAAATACCTCCCCAAAAATTAAATGCTAATTTTGATATTTCTTGTAACTTGGCACAGAGAAGTTCCAAAACTTGCAATAATTTTAAAGCAAAACTGGGCTAAAAAAAAGACAATCAGACAAAGACAATATATCCCAGGGACTCAGGAAGTTCCAGTTTCCTTTCCATACAATATTTACCATCCTTGCACTCATACTAATACCGTGGACGCCTTCAGAATTTCAAATGTTAACCATAAATCATTTAAATATAGAGATTGCTTTAAAAAAGATGTAACACAACATGAAACCAAATTCATGCTTCTCTACAGTCAGGAGATTGGAAGATAACTAGCCAAGGAAACATAGATATATATCACATTTGGCTTCTAGGCTGAGAACTAATATTTTTTTTTGCCAGATTTTAAACAATTTTATTGTAGTTACTAAAACAATACACCACGAAGTCACCAAAATGATATTTTTGGAATGAAATGAACATTCAGTAGAATTTGATACTTCCAAAGTACTGTTTGTAATCTCTTGAGACAGAAAATTTTGCCTTTTTTTTTTTTTTAATCTTCTTGTGAAGTGAAAGGAATGTGCAAACCAGTATGGGCTAGTAAAGCATATGACACAAAGCTTGGCTCTACTGAAGTCATAATTGGATGAGGCTATGATCCACCCACAGAAATAATACAAATCCTTTAACAAGAGACTTAAGAACTGTTAACTAAAGCCAACATAGCAACAAACTTCCCCTGAAAACACACCTTATCTCAGGAAGCGAAAACTATTCACTGCCTAAATTTCAATTAACTTTGTCACGCTTTTCAGAACCACAGCAGTTCAAGCTTGATTCACGTTATGATGACAGATAATTGCTTTTACAGGTCTGATTTGGTGGAACTGTGGAAAATGTCTTGCCAGATTGTATTACATGAGTGAAAAACATTAAATAGACAGCTAACATGTCTCATCTCTTCCTCTCCTCTCCTCTCTTTTTTTTCCCTATCTTTTGTAACCTCCATAGAGGTTTATGTGTGTGCATCTGTGTGTGTCTTTGTGTCTGTGTCAGTAAAAGACCAAACATTAGATCACAAGTTCTTGTTTATATAAGCTTCAATTTACCCTTCAGGCAGAAATTTAGAGATTTCCAAACACACAGATGCTTGCCACTATCCAAATTCAATTTGAAATGCTCTGCACAACATCTCCTTTAACTTAACTAACCTTGTATTGTTCAAATACTTCATAATGGGTTTTGATTGCCAAATATCATTACTAACTTTGCCATTGTTAACAAAGTTAATTGAAACACAAATAAATAGAATTCCATAAAATGTCAAATAATCTGAAAAAAATTGTATTCATTTTATTAAACGCACAAATCTGATTTTACAAATAAGTAGTGTGCTAAGTTATTATGGAAAAACTATTAAAAAAAAACCCAAAAGAAAATGTTTCTACCTGGTAGGATCTAGACCCTAGAAGCAACCCTAGAGGACTTGTAGGAATGGGTCATTATCTGTCAATAGTCTCAGGAATATAACTCATTCATATAAAGCAAAACCTAAGGAAGGAAGGCTGAAACCCCCGGAAACAAAGCAAGGTTTACTTAGAGAATTGCCAAAGAATGCTCCCCTCAAGGGAAGATTTGGAAGTGTCTGAAAGGCAGAGGGACAAGGGCCAAACCTAGCGTGCTCTGGTAAAGTTTTCAGACCATGACATACTGCAGTTTCTTTTGATGGGCACACTCTGGAGGCAGCAGTTACTCACTCCAGCAATTATGGATATAAGAGATTCAGGAAGAGAGAATCTGTGTCACTAACCTCCAAAGAAGCTCATGCTGCAAATAACACAAAGAAGTCTTCAAGTTCTCACTCCTTATGAATTAATTTCAAGCAAATACACAAAATAATACACAAAGAAAAAGTAACTTAGTTACAGACATCATTAATCTCCATTTTGCCCGTGTTGCTGGAAAGTAATGCTACTTTTAGCTGTGAAGGGTTTTTTTCCAGACACAACCTGATTTAGAAAGTGGTTGCATGTAACTCTCCTAAAAATCATGAAAATCCAAGACTGTAGCAATGTCCCTATCTGCTAGATTCATCCTGTGCTGAATCAGGAAGTGGTACTCTGCCTGAAGGTCCTTCTCCAAGAGGTTCTTCTGCCCCTAATTCTCCCTAGTCCTCCTGCGTCTCCCAAAAAAGGAATGTGGGGCTGAAGTCTGCAATTTCCATCCTATGAAACAGACATGCATGAACTCTTAATGGCAACTAACTAGCCAGTTTTACTGTTTGCATTTTTTCTCTAGTGAGTTGGTTGCTGCAGAATAAATTTGGGGCAGAAGTTAGAGTGACCTGTGATTCTGCAGTGTCCCCTCCCAGAGATGATGTTGTTTACATCTCAATGAAAGGCAGACAGGATGTGATGGGTACAGTCAAGGTACAGTAGGTAATAATGTGTGCATGGGATGATATCTCAAACAGCTGAAATGCTGAAAGTTTACTTCCTAATTTAGCCAATAGTAACTTGCTTGTCTACCTATATGGTTTGATGTACATTGTATATATGTTGTTCATGCCGACAGGGTATCCATATACTGTCCGTTTCTGGCACAGCATAAATCTATTGCAGAAATTGCTGGATAGCTTGAAAAATGTAAGCACAGCATGTTCTCCAAGATTCATAGCAACATATGTCTGTGTATCTTGTTCAGAGTTGTGCCTGAAACATGTTAATGTTCATGTGCAAGTAACAGCACGTAAAGGGGGTTTTGTTTTAGGCATGTTTTACCCCTGGATTTATATGGGCATGAGGTAACACCTACTTTTTTTTTTCTTCAAAGAGCTAATCCACATGCATAATTGAAACAAGTCCTTATTTTGCTCACTATAAATATGTACCATATGTATCTCTTATAAATGTTACATTTTGCAGCATGGTGGGATTTGCTAGTACCTGTGAGTTATGTCAACCTTCATTCAAAGGGAAATAAAAATTAAGAACATTGAATAGCGCAATATGGTGTGTCCTAGCCATAATCACAGGCAAGTCTGTAAGTACAGTAAATAGCTACATTATCACCCTATTGATTTACTCTGTATAATATGATGGCTTGATTGCTGTAAACAGGAATCATGCCACTAAAACAACAAACAAAATTGATTGTACTGAAGCACACACATTGTAATTTCCACTGGCTTTGAAGCTTGCTCTGGTATACACTCACAGATCATGGAGTTACGATTAGCTGTTCTTCATAATTAAACAAGAGTGTAAAGATGTGAAAATGCTGTGAATGCACTGCATTCTTTAAGAATCAGCTTTAAGTATTGGGCTGTTCACAGTTTGAAGGCACTTTAAAAGAACTAGTCACATGACAGTGCCTTGGCTTTAGCTAAATAAACACTCTGAAACTTCTTTCGGAACCCTTCTGATAAAAGTTAACCCTTTTAAAAACAGAGGCGTACCACAGAAAAAGGTTCTACTACTTTGGGTGCAGCCTTATGTCTCTGAAAAATGCTGTTATGGGATGCTAGATATGGACCCCCTATTCACTGGGTACAAGTGACCCAATAACATGCCTTACACCCATGTTCACCAGCAGAAAACCCTGCGTGTAGCCCTAGAGATATAAAACTAACTGGAGAAAAAACATAACACAGCTTCAAAGCTTTCTGAGATGTTTATCCTCTCATTTGTACATCTGCTAAAAAGTCTCTGTTTTCACTTAATATATTAAAAAATACAACAAAAAAATAGAAAAGCAACTTGTGAACCAATTACTAACAAGTAAAAGTATAACAGATGCAAACAAAGAACTGCAGTATTTTTCACCATATGTTTCAAATCAATCTTATTCCTTCATCAGTTGGAAACAAAGCATAATGTTGTGGTTCTAACAGTAACTAACCTTGATCTATCAAACCATAGAAAAACTAGCAGTACTTTGACAAGCCACTTGCTCTATTAATCGTAAATATTTAATAGGATTAACTAAGATTCACTGTTCATTTAGAATTATATTATCTAATTATTCCCATTTCAACTCCTTTTCTAATTGCCCTCTGGTGTTCAAATTCCTTTATTGCTCATTTACTAGTTTCTGCTCTATTCAGTTGGCATTTTGTTTAACAACCTCAGGTCTGGAATTTCAGGTATAAAGGTCTGGAGGCAAATGGGGTGGTGATGGAGAAGAGGACCTGGGGAAAGGGCTGCGCAGGACTGCAGCTGCTTCCCCCTCACACACCACAGACGGTGCAGAGCACTAGGGAGTGCCAGTGCTGTGGCTACAGTCCCTGACGTCCTCCTGAGAAATCCACCCACACATAGAGGCACCTGCACAACATGGTGTTTTTACTGTCTTTAAAACAAGCCATTCATCTTGAGGTTAATGGCAAAAAAGCTCCCCACATTCCAGTTACAACAAGACTACCTATGGACTTTGACATGTGTTTTAAAAGTAGAGGCTCTTTCTGACTTCTCTTTTCCTCTCTCTCTTTTTTTCTTTTTTTCATTTAGGCTTTTATTTGACTTTTGTACTATAGAGCTCAAAATGCACTCCACATCTTTGAATCTGTCAGCATGCAAGGGGCCTGAGAAGACAGTGAGGCACTTAAAAGAACCCCACAATTTCAAGCTTCAGGTGGGAGGCATGACTGAATAGTCTCTAGAGATCCCTTCCAACTGCTGTTTCTGTCATTCTCCCTTGCAACTTCCTCGTAAATGCACAGAGATACGTTAGTAAGGACTGCAGATGCATTTTTGTCACCTGTCTCCAATGCGTGCTGCAGTGGCTAATATTGTGTAAAGGTGCTTTCAGCGTGGATGTTAGGGTCTCTTTTACCACCTGTAAGCAATCAGCCGCAGTGCCAGGATATTACACGCTGTGCTCACAAACAACTTGCAGGCTTGTTGAAGTGCAGCTCCCTGTGCACACAGCACTTTAAGCAGTGCTAGCAGGGGGATCTGCAACGTCACAGCATTTAAAGGCACAATGGTACCAGGTCAGACTCTCTGTTACCTCCCAGCCTGCTGCACTGAGCTCTGGTCAGGCTGGTGCTTGGGAAGGTAAATTTAATCTCTGTTGCTTTGAGGATGTATTAGCTGTAGAATCTGAGTGTTGCAGGTCTGCCAGATTCTCAGCTCTCTGAACCACCTCTTCTTGTGTTTGCCAAACTCTCATGATCACTGGCTTATATTCATGAACTCAGTGAACTTTGCACCCAAAACTAAGGTAAGAAAGCAGTAACTTTTAATGTAAATGCTATATTCAGATCTAAACACGACTTTGGGCCAGGTTCAAAAGAGGATTTAAGCACTTTATTTGGGATCTAGAAGCTAGAAGTTCAAAACATGATACCGAAAATGCCTGCCTATCCCTGAAGACACCTGGGTTTAATAGGCAGTTGACCCTTTTCAGCTTAAATTTTCCTCCAGAGGTGCTCAGTTTGTGCATCTAAATTGACCCATCTTGGCATAGTCAATCAAGTTTAGTTTCCTCTTGTTTATGAGATGATTCAAAGTTATATATCCTCAGTTTGAGGGAAATAACCTGCCACCAGACTAAACCAGTTTGGGTAGATGTACAATCCACTGACAAGGCTTCAAAGTTTATGAGGTGAAACACGATTCAGTAGTTTCAGTGGTTGAGTGGCTTAGCTCAGTAGGAGAAGTTCTGAGTTCTGGTTTTTGCTCCCAGGACAGTATCTGTATTTTAGGTGATTCAGTTAAAATATAGGAATGACCATGGAAGGAGGCACCCAAACTGTGTCTCTCAGCTCTAAGCCTAACCCGTAGACCAGAGACTCATGCTCTGCCTCTGTCATTCAGTCTTTCATGTTTTGTGCACAGCAGCCCCATTTTCCAAAAGGGGTTTTTTGTCACAAAAGCCTTTGAGGAATAGACCACCTCTTGGTGATCTCTGTCTTCTGAAAAGCAGGAAAAGAGGTATAAAATATTTTGAGGTGAGGAAAGAGTTGAGTCTGTTTCCTCTTGAATGCTCTCACTATTTTTGAAGGAGGCAGCACAAGTTCTAACTACATTTTAAAAGAAACAGATGAGCTCTGCCTAGCTCTTTAGAGACATATACCTTCCAGAGTGAGTCCTGGCTGTACATATTGGGTGTGTAAAGCAATTTTTTGCAGCTTGTACTAAAGGGTAAGATCTAAGACACAGGATATCCTTAAAGCTGCTTTTTTGTCTAGCTCCTGGTGGCTGTGTGCTCACTGACATAAGGTAGCTCCTAGTTTAGCTTGCTCTTAGGCTTTAGATTTGGGCATTCTAATGTACATAATGATGCATGGACCATTTATGGACAAGTAATTTTGGGTTCTGGTTTTCATGCGGAGGTACCAGACATCTAAATGGGTTTGAAAACCAGACTGGGTATTTAAAATGGATTAAGTCTATAGGATGGGAATAGTAAAATTTCATGTGTTTGCAGCCTTTCCTGTCCCTGCCCTGCCATGTGGCAGTGAGAGGGATACATAGGCAAGGCCACGGCTCCAGAATAAGTCCCTTGGTCTCTGCCCCCTTACTTTATTCTTCATTTTCACATTCATCTCCTCCCTTCCTCCCAGGCAGGGTAACTGGGATCACGTCATCAGGGGCAAACCCCCTTTCTCTTCTCCTCACTTATGCTTACCCTTCCCACTGATTAAAATACAATGGTGCCACAATGATGTTACCCAGACGAAGCCTGTCTCAGCCTCACTGGGTGCTTGCATTGGCCAGTGCAGAGCCAGAGCCTTTGTTACGTTAAAGATTCATAGACAGATGAATTTGCTGTGCCTGCCCTGGCAGAACACAGTAGCACTCTAGGCTTGGTTCTTGTGGCCAAGACTCACCAGAAGAGCCCTTTGCTGCTGTTCAGCTGAGTAGTGAAGGGGCAGATAGATGCAGATAGGCAGAGGGACTCGGTGTCCTGAACTGAAGTAAAACTGGTTAATACATGCACATGGAGACACTGGATTACAACCTTCTTTTCTGTTTGGTGTCAAGCCAGTATTAGCTAAGCAAAGGTCCAGCAAGAGTGCCATAACTATCTAATTACTGATTATAAAACGGGGTACTTCAGAGCACTTTCTGACTTCTCCCCATTGGTATACTCCCCTAACTGAGGGCCAACATAGTATTTTATAGAAAACAAATCCAGTAGCAGTAGCAAAGGCTCTATGTCCAGGTTTCTTTTCCTATGTAAACATAAAGGAGGGGGCATTACAATAATCCCACTGGTGACTGAACATTACTGCTTGCTTAAGTTGAAAATAGGGCACGTTAATCACTTTTGCTCCTGCTCAATGCATGGACATTGTCTCCAAGGAGAGAATACTGATGCTTAACCCCTCACGTTTACATGCATGCCACTCTTATCCAGTGGAGTTACTACTTCAAATTCTCTTCTGATTCAGCAAGATGTAACCAGGTCTCCAATACTTAGTTTCCTTCAGCGCTTTGCTTTTCCTTAAATAAAAATCCCAAATGTAATAATATGACTGGAGTTATTGTGTCTTACTCAGTTTTGACAGATAGTGTTATGGACAGCTGTCATGGTTTAACCCCGGCTGACAGCTAAGCCCCATGCAGCCACTCACTTACTTCCCCCATGGTGGACTAAAAGTGGGTTTTGATACAGAGAGATTAATAGGTAAAGCAAAAGCCACACATGCAAGCAAAGAACAACAAGGAATTCATTCACCGCTTCCCATGGGGCAGTCAGGTGTTCAGTCATCCCCAGGAAAGCAGAGCTCCATCATGTGTAACAGAGACTTGGGAAGACAAATGCCATCACCACAAACATCCCCCCTTCCTCCTTCTTCCTGCAGCTTTATGTGCTGAGCTTGATGCCATATGGGATGGAACACCCTTGTGGTCAGTTGTGGGCAGCTCTCCTGGCTGTATCCTCTCCCTGCTTCTAGTGCCCCTAAAGCCTCCTTGCTGTTGGGGTTCAGTGAGGAACACAAGAGAAGCTTTGACACTGAGCGAACACTGCTCAGTGATAGTGAAAACATGCGGTGTTACCAATACTGTTTCCAGCATAAATCCAAAACACAGCCCCATCCCAGTTGCTGTGAAGAAAACTAACTCTACCCCAGCTAAAATCAGCACAACAGTTCACAGACATCAGCTGGATGTCTGGCCTGCCTTGATTCTCTAACTGATTAATAATTACAGGCTGTGTACTCTTTTTATGAACCAGAAGAGCTCTATAGTCAAAAGAAGAACAATGCCAGGTCCAAAAGGTTCACTTTTTTTCCACATGAAATGATCTTGTGCACATAGAAGCTGCTCATCCTCACAACACTTCATTTAGTTTCTCTCTGATTTGATATTCCTATGTCTAGCACAACTCCTGTGGTACAAAAAAGAGCATATGCCCTACAGTGTACTCAGAGGAGAAGTATCCCAGCCAAGTGACTTGCACCCTGCCTCTGACTGGCCAAATCCTGTATAGGACTGCAGGGTGTTGACCGTAGCTGGATGGCAGACATCCACCAAAGCACACCTATCACTCCCCTCCATGGCTGGGCAGGGGAGAAAAAATACAAAGGAGGGTTCATGGGTTGACATAAGATCCAGGAGAAATCTCTCCCCAAGTAGCAACTCGAATTAGAGATATTAATTGAATTTATTACCAACAAAATCAGACCAGGATAATGAGAAGTAAAATAAGACCTTAAAAACACCTTTCCCCACCCCTCCACCTTCCCAGCACTACCTCCTTCCCCACAACAGCGCAGGGAGACAGGGAATGCAGATTATGGTCAGTTCATCACATGTTGCTCCTGCCACTGCTCAGGGAGAGGATTTGCTCCCCCTGCTCCAGCACAGGGTCTCTCTCTCAGGAGAAAATTCTACACGAACTTCTCCAATGTAAATCTATCCCATGGGCAACAGTTCTGCACAAACTGCTGCAACCTGGGACACATTTCCATGGTGTGTAGTCCTTCAGGCACAGTATGCTCCAGTGTAGGTCCCCCCAGGAAACCTGCTCCAGGCATGGGTCCCCCCAGGAAACCTGATCCAGGTGTGGGCTCCTCTTTGCATGGGTCAGCAGGTGCCTGCCTGGAGCCTGCTCCAGGTCAGGCATCTCATGGGTTTACAGCTTTCTTTCAAGCATCACTCTGCTCCAGTGTGGGCTCCTCCATGGGCTGCAGGTGGACCTCTGCATCCCTGAGGTCCTCCATGGGCTGCAGGGGCACAGCTGCTTCACCATGGTCTCACCATGGCCTACAGGGGATTCTCAGCTCCAGTGCCTGAAGCATCTCCTGCCCCTCCTTCTTCAATGACCTTGGTGTCTGCAGAGCTGTTCCTGTCACATATTCTCACCCCACACTTCTCTGGCCACAATTAATCTGTGCAAGAACTTTTTTTCCTTCTTCTTCATAAATATGTTTTCACAGAGGTGTTACCACCATTCTGATTGGCCTGGCCTTGACCAGCAGCACATCTGTCTTGCAGCCACCTGGTATTGGCTCTGTTGGACGTGGAGGAGCTTCTGGCAGCTTCTCTAAGAAGACACCACTGGGTGATAGGGTAGTAGCCCCACCACTACCAAAACTTGGTCCTGCAAACCCAATACATACAAAGATCAGGCTGATGGCTGCAGGCAAAATTTTATACAGATGAAGTAGTAATTTTCAAAAATGGGTTTGGAGTCAAATTATTTATCACCTTACCATAACACAGTAAAAGCCATGCCATGGCTTTCATGGAGGATAAATAATGATTTTTGAACATAAAGGCCATTGGAGGCACAAAAACATGCAGTGTTCCAGAGTAACGGACAGGCAATTTCCCACTGAAGCAGAAGATATGCATTTGTAGTGTTCATTCCTTGTAGCCATGCAGGATATACTGTACTCATTAAATATGCTACTGTGCTGAGAGCATACTGCCAGGAAGCTGTAGCTGTTGAGTACAGGCAAAGCTCACAAACAGTGATCAGAACACGTCTTCCATGCAGCAACATAGCCACATATTAAAGCAAGATGATGTGGATGGTTTAAAGCAGATATGACAGTAGCTAATGCATGGTTTCACTTCTAGGACGGTGGTGGGAATTGCTCTTTACAATGTAATTTCCAAATATTGCCCACAGACAGCATGGTTCACAATGTCTGAGGTCCTGCTTCTTGAACCTGATTTCCTTCTATGCCAAGGTAACTCACCCAGCTGATCAAGGGAAGCCAGTTGATATGATCTTTTTGGACTTCAGCAAAGCTTTCAATGCTTTCTTTGACAGCATTCTTCTGGACAGAATGTCCAGCTCACAGCAGGACAAACACATCATGGGATGGGTGAGAACTGGCTCATGGGTTGGGCACAAAGAGTTTCAGTGACTGGAGTGACATCAGACTGGTCACCTGTCACTAGGGGGCTTCCACAGAACTTCATCTTCAGCCCTGTGCCCTTCAACATCTTCATTAACCACTTCAGTGTAGAACTCGGAGGAATGTTAAGTGAATTTGCCAACAACACTAAACTTGGAAGAGCTGTTGATCTTGAAGACAGGGAGACTCTGCAGAGAGACCTTAACAAATTAGAGAGATGGGCAACCACCAACCATATGAAATTCAACAAAGGAAAGTGCACCTGGGATGGGGCAACCTTGGGTGTACAGACAAAATGGAGAATGAGATGCTGGAAAGCAG
>VZRQ01010462.1:97696-117200 GCA_013397975.1 Machaerirhynchus nigripectus
TGCGGCGGCCTCACCTCGAGTGCTGGGGGCACTTTTGGGAGTCCCAATATAAAAAAGACATTGAACTATAAGAGTCTGTCCAAAGGAGGGCCATGAGCATGGTGGAAGGTCTGGAGGGGAAGCCATATGAGGAGCAGCTGAGGTTACTTGGTCTGTTAAGCTTGGAGGAGACTGAGGGGAGACCTCGCTGTGGTCTTCAACATCCTCATGAGGGGAAGCAGAGGGGGGTACTGATCTCTCCACTCCCTTGACCAGTGACAGGACCCAAGGGAATGACCTGAATCTGTGTCAGGGAGGGTTTAGATTAGATATCAGTGTTTTTCACCTAGAGGTTGGTTGGGTGAAGTGGCGACAGCACCAAGCCTGACAGAGTTCAAGAAGTGCTTGGACAACTGTCTCAGGCACATGGTGTGATTCTTGGGAATGTCCTATACAGGGCCAGGTGTTGGACTCAATGATCCTGACAGGTCTCTCCCATCTCCGCATATTTTACGATTCTATGATAATAATCTTAGAACTACAAGGAAGAGTAAAGCACAAGCAGTGTCAGCCTAGATGGTCCCAGTGCAGGTGAGAAGACATCAGTTTCCTGAAAACATAAATATTTTGTCTTACCAGGGTTCCTTCAAGGTAAATGTTTGTAGTTTTTGTATCCTTTGGACAAGAATTGTGTTACTCAGTGATATTTGTGCCTTAACTCAGCAAACAGTAGATGCACCCTGGAATTACTATTCTTATTGACAAACTCACTGATTTGAAAAACTGGAGAGGTTTAGGCTTTTAAAAAACCCACCCTAAGATCATTTATTCTATTTCAGCAGTTTGGAAAGAACAAAAATCTGTAGGAAAAGTCTGTACAACTGCAAAGGTAGGAAACAGATATATGGTGCTTCTCTATTATGAAAATTTATTTGTTCTTAACTATTTAAGACTACCACAATACAAAAATGTTAGTGAAGAGAAGGCAGATTATAGTTTTTACACATTTTGGGAGGCCCTGCAGATAGCAGGAAAATATAAGGCCGTAGGTAAGCTACTTTACACTAGGAACAGAAGCAGAGCTGTCTTCAGCAGGATTTTACCCTATGTTTATTCTGGTTCTTGGCGGAGGAGAAAGGCATACAAGGCATACATATACTGCAGGCACGGTATAAGCACAGGGCTGCCTGTGATAACTATCCTGGTGTCTTTGTTTCACGGAATTGACTTCTTCATGGCAGCAGGATAGTTTGTACTTACTACAGAATATGGTGTGCAAGGAACAAATACAGAGCAACCAAGTTAATGTATGGCCCTGTGATAACAAGTTTGTATGACAAAGTCCTGGCATAGGTGAGCTCAGTGAACTTGGATCCTTCCTAAGGAAGACAAAACAACTGTGTAAGTGTGCAAAAGATCTATCCACCTTTCATGGTGACTTTCCTGTCACAAATCTGTGACAGGAAACTGTGACTGAAGCAAATGCCCTTAAAGAAATCTGACACCACCTTTTGCATACAAACGGTATCTCATTATATCAGTGCCCTCTATATTGCTTATCTTCCTTTTAACTGTTGAAACTGTAAACTTAAAGAAACTTTCCTTAGCCAGTGAAATCTGCTTACTTTAGGAGATACAGGAGAGCTCCTTTACAACTGCTGAGGGTGGGGAGAAGGTGGCAGCTCCACCTCTTCTATTATTGAGGTCTTCAGTGTAAACAACCCAAGCCTTACCTGATTTAGAGAAACTTAAGTATTCCCACTGGTAGGGATAAAGACTTGCAGGTAACATTTGAACACTGGGACTACTGCTAATAATGTTTTTTCCAAATCTCTTCAGAAAATATCAGTCAATTTTCAAGTATACTTACTGCTTCTCAGTTCACATTGTGTTGTTGCTGGAAAAAGCTATGCTTTAAATTAATGTCTAAATCCTAAACTGAATCTGATGGTGTTCTCAGTGTAATATATTAATTGCATGCCAAAGCAAGAAGGATATTAATGATATGACTCAGAAACTACTAAGTGTTCTACCCCAAGAGTGTTTCTGTTTCTACATTTCTGACCTTTGCATGGCACAGCACTATTTTAAATGGTTTGGTTCTTTTATTTCCAGAACCCAAAACTCAGGTGGAGTGACATTTGTCTCCTGCAGACAGGTGTTGTGAGGTTTCATAAATGTCCCATACTGAAAAAAGCAAACACTATAAAATGTAGGAGGCCAGACTGTCAAACCAGAGAAGATCAAATCAAACTGCCAGTTCTCTATTCAAGCATTAGGGATGCCCATAGCTACTAGAGTGCAAACTAGAGTGCACCTGTAGGTCTTGTTGAAAAGTGAGGGACTTCCAAAATTAAGGCATTTCATTCAGATTACAATTTTCAAATTCAGACAGTTGAAAATGCAGAGGTTATGTTCTCATCTTTTTGTATAGGTAAGCATCACTATGCATAAATATTTTTATATATATATATATGATCTATAATTTGTGCATTCTGCACCTCTATGTCCTTATTTCAGAAATTCTCTTGCATCCAGGAATGTTTAGCAGGTGGATGCAGCCTGCTTGAGAGCACACAGTAACATTAACACAAGCTGACTACATGTTGTTTAGGTTGAAGCCTGACTGTTGTCCAGCACTGAAGTTCAGTGTCCTTCTGCCCTTCCATCCTGTCATTACTTTTACAGGTCCCCTCCTTAGGCCCTTTCTAGGATCCTTTCCTGGTTTCAGCTTGTCCTAATAAGCTTTTTTATACACAAGTTTACTCTACCACAGATGGTATTTGTCCACAGCCAGGAACACTTCCCAAGAAGTATCACAGCTCAATAAATAAGTTCAAAAAACAACTTAGTGAAAATAAACAGTCCAATGAAATACTACTTGTACCAAAACTGAGATTAGTAAGTATCAACCCTACAAGCACCATAACCGATCCCTTCTTGCCTCCTCATCTTAGTTTTAAGAGTCAGATCTAGTACGCTAGTATTGGAAATAGAATCTTGGTTTCATGACGATATATATATATGATTTAATGAGACTTAGTATTTCTACCTGCCAACACCTGCACCGCATTAAAAACAGGATATTGTACGCTTCTCTAAACTGTACCAGATAGAACCATTTGCTGAGAGTGTAGTGTGCTTTGCGTTGCAGAAGTGTGATAACATATACCTTTTACCAGGCAAAGTCCTGGCTATGTTTTTTATCATATAGCTGGAATTTATTCTTTATGTGCAGGCCAATAATTTTAGTTACTTTGTCTTTAATTCCCATGTAAAGAAGAAAGAAATCCAGGCATACTGTTGATATTTCATTATAAGCATAATCTGTGAAAATATGTCACACTGCCTTAGAAGAAACAACGGTAGGAAGCAAAATGAACTGTTTTGTCATAGATTAAAGACTTACTATGAAATGTTAGTGAACACCATTTTCTTCATATGAATATCTTATTTACCTGTTTCTCTTAGCAGACTTTAAGAACAGGCATTCACCCCTTAGCACTGCAGACTTTATATAAAGATTTGGCTCCTGCACTTGACACATTTGAGAGGAACAAATTTGAGATACAATCGTAATGAGTAACACATTATCATCCAAAAAGGGAGGCTAACATGTACTGCCACCAAATGGTCAATTGAATGAAAAGCACGTTTCTCCTACACACCAGGCAAAATGATCAGTATTCCCAGAAATTACTTATGTTGTCTGTTCAAAAAACATGGTTTTATTTATAAAATAATAAATTGCATACAATACTTAATATTTCAAGAACAGAAAATAGACAGATAGGTGTTTCAGATCCAAAGGGAAATTATTATTGTATTAAATAAAAATGCCTAACCTTTTGAAATCCCTTTCCTCTCCTTCATTCTTTCAGTTCCAGCCTTTATTACACCATTTCCTCACTGAGATCTGACCATCCCCCATCCGCCCTGAGATTTGTCCCTTCACTGCTGCATGAAGGAGCCTTTTTTTCCCTTTAATACTTTTGTACAGCTTTTGTTCTGCAAGCCTACCCAGCATTACCTTGTCAGGGATTTGCTGTCCCCTCATTAGGGCAATAAAGAAAAAAAACTAACCAAGCCATATTCCTCCCCCTCAGACTGCATGGCTTTGTCTACTAAATTCATCTTATCACCTTCGAGTTCTGTTTCAGGACTTGCTCTTGACACCAACTGATGGCTGATGGCAGAGCCACAGTGGGTCAGTGACCAGTGCTCTCCAACATCATAGAAGTCCCAGTGCATGATGTAGCTCTGTTCTTTGGTCACCAGTACCAGCATAAAGCAACTACTCACACTGATGTCTATCTCACCTTGTTTACAATACTGCATTTGTTTCCTGAATTAAATTTTAAGTTCTCCAGAGAACTTCTTATATGTTTCTTCTTATATGTTTCTATGGTGTTGAACACAGCAGGATCCTGATTGGGACATCTGGGTGCTATTATAAAACAAAAAATGAATCATGCCAATAGTAACTAGGGCTTGAAAAAAAGCAGCAAAACATGGTCAGATTTTGGTGTTAGCGGCATAGGAATGTAAAACGGGCATCTGCTTTCTCATGGTTTCAGGCACAGACTGTCCTAATGCTGGTACTTGGGCTAATATATTTAAAAAACCAACAAAAAGGTACTTGGGCTAAAGTAATAATAATAAAAAAACAACAAAAACACAACGACTGACTTACTTGGTGTAAGCACTACTCTTGTGCAGTCCTTAGTGCATGGGAACTTGGAGTTACTTTCAGACATTGTCCTAGTATGGAAGTGTTACTCTGGCTTTAACTCTGTGATGAGATGGAAAGGTCAATCCTTATCCAAGATACCCTTTTGCAACAGATGTTGAAGTGGGTGCTGAGCCATGTGGAAGAGCAGCATGACCCAGCTAGCAAAACAGTTAAAGCCTTTAGTCTGTGCAGTCCTTGGGGCAGACCTGTGCCTCCATCTGCCTGAAGAAGTTTTATTTATTTACCAGCACCCACAGCTGTGCTAGAGCAAGAGCAGAAGGAGAAAGCTGCCTTTGGCATGAACCTCTCCCTCTCTGAGTTTGGACGGGATGAGACAAAAAAGGGGAAGTAGAAGCTGTGAATTAATAAAAGATGAAGGACAAGATAAAGTACTGATATTACTGGTAGTTAGAGAAGGCATGTGACCAGCTTGGGATAATATATTTTTTATTTCCCAGCTCTTGTCTTTACAGAAATAAAGGTGTCACTCTAGTCCATGTTTTTTTGCCTGAGGGACCCGATGGTGAGAACAAGCCAAGGTGCAATAGAAGAAAAGGTGCAGATTAAATCCGAGACAATGTGTAAAACTGCACTTGTGAGATGAATGGGGCATCAAAGCTGTCACTGCAGGAACGATAGAGAGAGACAGCAATGACAAAAGAGCAAATTTAACTGCTCAACAGATGATTAAAACGGCACGAATAGAAGAAAGTTTCTATAAATCCCGTTAGTCATTATGCATGGAATAATCTGTAAATATGAAGTTAAATTTTATGAAAGGAATGTTGGAATATAAGCACTGGCAGCCAGTAGGCAGGCTCCAGTATGCCAAAACCAAGCTCTGGTATGCTCTTCTAGGCAGCTCAGTCACAAAACTAGACTGGGTTAATACAATGTTAATGCTTGTATTTAGGCACCTGAGCACACCTTATATTTTGTAGACTTATAAAGGAAAGTTAATTCCATTCAATTAAAGATATTTATGAAAAATTATATCCTGGAGAGCAAGACATAACAGATACTGTGATCTTATCCTATGCTTCTCTGTGGTAACAGCACGGAGTTAAAAAAGCAATCAAGTAAAGGGGAAACGCTAAAAAAACCATGGAAAAATTAAGTCTCAGTTCGCCTATCCTCTGGAAAATGTGTCACTGTGATGGTTCAGGATTAATTAGAGTTCTGACTCCGCTTTTAAGACAGAAAGCCAAGTATCAGCCACAAAAAAACAATAAGCATTGTATATAGTGTGATTACCTCAAATACTCACAACTACTGTAATGTCCTGAGAGGACTCTTCCAGACTTTTGGTGCCTATCCTACTACACATATAACCCTTCCGCAACTGTAGCTGGTAACAGAGGCTTGAGCACCAGGACCTCCTCCATACTGATTTATGGGCCAGGAAGTGTTGCCTAAAAAGCTCGGGAAAGAAAGCCTCCCAGAGAGGACAATAGGTTTTCTTTACAAAACATATGTGCTGAATTTCCATGTTTTTACTCTTGTCTCTGGGTTTTACTCAACATGTATTGCAAGTTAATCACTTTATCATTTTTCACATGTGACTATCAAGCATCCTGGAAAATAATCTCTTCTAGATTTCATGAAATAACAATGTGCTTTTGCCCTAATTGAAGGGGAAGAGATGGGGGTGGGGAAGAGGAGAATAAAAAAAAAAGAAGCCTGAAAATGAAAGACTTGTGCCAGACATGCTGGATCTGCATTTGCAATACCCTTGCTTCAGGGTATTTGGATGTATCCAGAATTTTGATTCAGACCATTAGAGAGACAGAACCCAACTGTAAAAGTCTGAGATCTGAGCAATGCTTAGAGTGTATTTGGATGTAGAGTTTTGGCTGACCTATTTAAAGGATAATGTTGTGCAAGAGATTACTCCATAGCCTAGGCAAGTGCCAAGACATATTTAATAGTAAAAAAGTAGCCAAGACCTAAAAGTTTTCTCCTTTTTTTTTTTTTTTAATAAAACTGATAAATAAAGAACTATATATCACATTGTAGAGTTTCACAGATATCTTCCTATAGAAGAAGGCAACATTTCTCCTAGAACAACAACAGCATTCAAATTAAAGGGGGGCAATTTAGGCTTATTTCTGTAAAATAACACAGATTTGCTGGGGTTATGAAACAACTGTGAGGTTTCTCTCCCAGTAAGCTGGAAGAGGTTAGTTAGATACTACCTAGTGATCTGTTTGGGCAGCTTCACCTTACAGAGGTTCAAAACAGTGCCACATTTCCAGAGCTGTGCTTTATCTCTACTTCAGTTCTTCTCTTGGACTGTGCAAGAAACCCCAAAGGGTTCAGTTATTATGTTCCTCTGAAACACTGAACCAAAACATGAGTGCTCCAAGAAGTACTGTATTGTGTTAGCGTGCTGAACAACAGGGGAAGTTAGCAAGGAAAAGGCATCATCTAAATAATGGACAAGGAATCAGGATTTTAATCTGTCTTCTGTTAATGATTTCTTTGTGGCCTGGAGGAATATTGCATATTCTGCCTGCTTTTCCTTTCCACATGTGAGCAGCTCAGTGAGGGGATAATGATCTCAAAGCTTGCTCTAAGAATTAGTTAGTAACAATAAGTGTGTTGATAAGGTCAACTAGCAGTTTTGTGTAACAAGAAAGTGATCTTGAGCATGAATGACTCTTTTCCTGATTAAAATGTGGTATAAAGAAAACAGATTTAATCAAGAAAAAAAATCTTTTGGTCAAACCAGAGTGTTGAAAACATAGAAATTCTATTACTGAAAAAAGCAGCTCCAGATTAGAAATGCAGACAGGGTATTCACTGTTAAAAAGCAAGATGCTGTTTTTAAATATTTGTAAATATTTACACCATATCCCAAATTCACTCAACTACAGATCCTGTCTAGTCACAGAAAATAGGTCAAGTTTATAAATGTAGTAGCTAACATATGGATAAGCACTACCACACACAGAGTATTACTGATAAACTACATTAGGTGGGCTGGCTGATGCTGAGATTCTTCATGTTAGGTGGTGACATACTCACTAAATTCCATCCATATTTGCAACAGCTTGATGATAACGGGCTCATTTTGGTTTCTCTTCTGAGAAGAACATCCCATCATTTCTATTGGGACATTCAACTCTCTAGTGAGCTTCAGAGCATGCCTCAAAACATAAAAAAATTAAAAAAAAAAAGTGTGCGGGGTGAAGCAATCAACTGAACAACATGTATCAAAACCCACTAACTGTGGAAGTCAGAGTTGCACAGATGGTGGAGAGCTGGGAGGCTGGTCCCGGGGGAGGCTGTGTACTGCTCACCCTGCTGCAGTGCCACAATGCCTGCCTTCTATTAAACTATCCTCCTGATGGGGTGGGAATTCTTGTGTTCCTAAACCCCTCATGGACAATTCATAAGCATAATGGAAATTTTATTAATTGAATAAAATGTGTGTTGTAAGTTAGGCAATTGTGTCTAGCATGTTCTCTGAAAGTTTTGGGCACTCAATTTCAGATGACTCCGAAGTCGGATACAAGGATATAACTTTTGATTTCCTCTGGCCCTCAGGACTTTAGTATCTGAGTACTTTACCATCTGTGGCATATTTATTCTCACAAGACTCCTGTGATATATAGAGGGACTATTAAATCCATTTAAAATCCATTTTAAGAATGAGGAATGAGAGCCAGAACAATGCTGGAATCAAATAGGTGATTCAGGCCGCAGCAGGGTATGAACTGAAGCTTTCCTGATCATTGACTAAAGCCTTAATTACTGCATGCTTCACCCTCCCAGTATTATCTTTGCTGTGAGGTTTTTCAAGCTGGGGAATTCTGTAAAGTTGGCAAAAATTCTATGAAAATCATTTATTTCCCTTTTCTACAATCTGGATGGCTTTTTCCCAGAATGGAGAGTTGGAATGAGAGCAGAATTTGAGATAAGGGATATAGATTTACAATCATAACTTGAAGGTAAGTTTTGTGATATCAGTGAGATAGATATTCAAGCAAGGCCTGAAGGAGGGAGGGGATGGGAGAATTTCCTTATAGAAGTGGGCAAAAAAATTCATAAGAGGGTGCTTACACTTTTTAGAAGTGTACCCAACTTAGGAGCCCTACATGGCTATTACCTAGCAGTGTTGGCTCTCCCGTCAGAGCTGCAGGTAGGTTGAGTTTTTCAAGTTGATTTGTAACTCAGCCCCTGCTGCCCCTTACTGCCTTTTCCTATGAGTGCCTAGCCCTCAAACACACTTTTTAGGCACTAGATCATATTGCACGTATCCAAACCACTGTCCATCATTATCACCTTTCATTTTTGCTGATATCCATAAATTTAGATTCTTTGGTTATATTAGGTTACATTTTTTCATACTGAATCACAATATAATACTTCCAATCCATATTCCTTGCTTTTTAGTGTGGGCTTTATTATTACTTCTGGCCTCCTTCATGTTTATTTCAGTTTCCAAACCTAATTACTATAGTTTTGCTATCGTTTTCCGTTGAATCAATAATGACATACAATGAGACTAATGCCTATGACACTGTATGCATAATTCATCATCAGCTTAACTTATTGCCATGAACTGTTTTCATTTTTAACTCTTCAGCTTGTTCTCTTCCAGTGAATTTACAGTAAATTTTTAAGCTTTCAAGAAGCATTAAACAAATTCCTCTCTCGTATCGGTCTAGATTTCCTATGTATACTGTGTCATAAATGTCACTGATGCTGATTTACATGCTGCAACGGGTATCAAGAAAAAGAGGATGCTATGATTCTTCTATCTCTCCCTAACTATCTTGGTATGATCATTTCCATTTTTCAATAATTGTAGAAAGAACAATGATCAGGCTGCAAAGTTTGCAGTACATTAATTGAGCCCACTGATGGGGAGTGCTGTGAGCCCACAGCAAATGGACTTAATCTGCAAATTATGTTTGTTCTTTTCAATGTCTTTGTAACTAGTAAAGGCTAAAAACCCCACAGAGTTACCATGCATTGAATAACTTATGGCACTTTAATTGCATTTTTAAGTCAAGAGTGATAAATCTGTATTGTAAATGCTTATGGCTCACAGTTCCATTGGCTCTGATATTCCCAGTATCAATGTATTCATGTTGTATCATGAACCACTGAGAGCAAATACAGCATCAGTCTTGCCACTGCCAGTATTGTATTGCACGGAATGGCACTGGGACTCCGATTCTGGTGTGACAGGATTCTACCTAGACATACCTGTAAGAGACTGAACTGTTAAGGGATAATGACTCAAAACATTTTCCCTGTTTGTGGAGATGCCAGGGCGCTTTGCTGAGGTGGAGGGGAGCTCTTGGGTGTGCACTGGCTAAACCTCTGATCTGAAAAGACAGAGGGTGAAGGATGGGCCACGAGTGAGATAGGAGAGGGTCCTGTGGAGTTGGGCATGTGCCTCTTGCCATGCTAAGATGTCCTGCCTTGCACAGAACACTGGGTTGTGGGGCTCCCTCTCCTCCCCACCCCGGGGAAATACTGGGACATTGACTGTGGCCTGAGAGTGTTCATCTCTGTTAATGGCCATGATGGGCCATAATCGACTCAACTCTGCTGCTGTGATGGGCAGCTGTGTTGTCTCAGGGATTCACAAAATGCCCCCAGCCTAGGGGAGGTACCTGGGCATTCCCACCCAAACCTGAGTGGATATAGCCCCAGTAGATTTTGTGTTCCATGGATTTTCCTGAGGATTTCTCCCCATCGCTTCTTCGGAACTTCCCCCATGACCCGACAGATCCAGTTTGTGACCACCACTTTGACCAAGACTGTGAAGGAATCAGGTCTCATTGTGGGGCTTATGGCTGGTGAGATCTTCACACTTTTGTCCTTTCTCTCTCTCTCTTTCTTTTCCCTTGTGCATGTTCTTGGATGATGTTGTACTTTCATATTGCAATGCTTTCACATTGTTACATTACTGATGGGAAAGACGGGTCCTAATGCCTTACAATTCTATGCATGAGGGTCTTAAGGAGAAATGGGTTTTAACGTCTGTGAAATGGTTCTTAATGTTTCTACCAACCTCAAGCTGCGCAAGTTTTTTACAGAAACCAGACAGTTTGACTACAGGTTGAACTCCTGAACTTTAGGGCAATAGAAAAAGAGGTCCACACAAAGTCTATTGCAGGACCCAGATAGCCTGAATTTCTGAACTTTGCAGGAAAATGACACTTTCAAGGGGGGAATATGTGGTATGCATTTTGGGAAGGCTGTACTTTCCTAGTACCTCAGCCAATGGGGAAAGGAAGAAGGCAACATGCAGCTCGGAGTTTAGGATCAAAGGAGGTTGTGTCCTCCAAAACCTCGAGAAACCCCATGAGCATATGCCCCAGTGGACTCTCATTTTATCCAAATAAAGTTGCAAGACTCCTCTGTTTCCTTCATGGACACTGGCTCTCCATAGCACGATTTTCTGCACACAACTATAGGCAATAATAACCAAAATGCCTATGTAACTGCTTTCCTTTGCAACCAAATTGTTCCATAATAAACCCTACATGTGTATATTTACAAACACCAATTATTCACTGTTGTTCACTCTAATCTGCCCCAAGGATCTATTACAAGAACCTGGGTTACCCTTACATTCTGCAGCAGGTTACAACAACACACAAAGTGGTTTTTTTGTTGAATCACACCACAGGGAGGAGTTAGAATTGTCCAGTATTTGGGGCAAAAATGTGACATTTTAGAGCCAACTGTTCATGACTAAATGGCATTTTCTTCTTTGAGTAAATTTTGAAGCAATTTTTAACTATATGGGTTTCTTCTTTTTTGCTGCTTAAGGTGCTGTTTTTGAGAAGAGGCGAAATAAAGTCACATGAACTTGTGGCAAATTAAATATTTATGGATACCCCTATTCCTATTACTGATTCATATATTTACAAGAAATCCTTTAAACACGTTGACCAAATGCAAATGCTAGTAATTAGATCCAGCGTCCCTAAGTATTCCCATTATTGTTTCATATGAAGACATTTTTCTTAATTTCCCTTACTCAAAAAAAGCTGTTATTCCTGGCATGGTATGGTTACCCTATTCTTCTGTAACAGTAACAGCATTTCAGTGGTCGGTGAAGAATGATTTTTATATGTACAGTCTAAGTAAAACTCTTTGGGATCTGTCATGATGAAAGGTGCTCTGTGTACAGCACTATTATTAACTTACTGTATTTCATCAGGTTATTTCATTCCACATCATGTCACTCTACTGAAAAAGCCTTGACAAAAATAAAAGCTGTGCAATGTCATCAGCTGAGAAAACAGCCTCTGCCAAGAGGCCATGTAGCATGGAGATAGCAGGCATCCCCAGGAGCTGAGGCTGCTGTTGCTGGAGCGTGCAGGGATGCCTGTGGTTTCAGTGTGTTTTAGGTGTCAGACATGGTGGTTTTTAATGTATGGTGTTTTTTAATGTAAAGTGGGATGTAGAATAGGAACAGAATTAGATTTTGAGGAATGAGTAGTACATCAGCTTTTGAATTAATACTTCTTAGGAACTACTGAAAATTAGTATTTTATTAGTGCAGTTGGATGTAATTTGACAAATTATGAAAGTTTGTTAAGCATTTTAGCAGTCCTAATAAAAAAGATCTGATTTCTAAAATTGAAAGCTTCCATTAAATTATTAATTATTTCAAGAGATAAAGAAAAACTATTTTATATTTCCATTTATGATATTTCCATTTATTTTACTGGAAAGTCAGTGCTGATTTCCTTTAATAATCCTCCTTTTTTTTTGCCCCAAGCTAGCTCTTTGTAATAATATAAATTGTAGCATGTACTTTTTGTAAAATTTATAGAGTACTATTGTAGCTATAGAACAAATACAATGACGATCAAATTAGGATCTAATGATTTTTGACTTGTGACTATAACTCCTGAAATCCTAATCACATTCAACCAACTCATGACTCTAGATGTATTCTAGAACAGCTCATTTTAAAGAAAAGTAGACTCAGAACAATATCTAATGGATTTTGAAGTAAAAAAAAATCACATCAACACTTTATTACTTGTTTTGCAAATCTTTATAAAAACAAACATGCACTACTGTGATTAATTTATTGTATTCCCAAGGCCTCATAAATCTACAGGCATTCTGTGGCAATATAACAACAAGTTTTGTTTTGAAGGTTGAGCTAATACTCTAGCTAACAAACTTGCCTTTCCTTAAGGCTGAACAGCAGATTTGTTCCAAGCCTGGAGGAAGAGGCAGAGCATTGTGCACTGCCACCAGCAAAGACCAGGTCTGTGCTCGCGATTTCAGGAACCACTGTCTGCTTTGGCCACCTCTGTGAGGTGAGGAGGCAGTGATTACACCAGGTCTCTGCCTTTTAAAGGGTATGTTTCACGGGAGACCAGACAGCACAGCATGCTTTGCACTTCCACACTTCCAAGCTAGCAGCTAGCCCTAAATTAGTTTCCTTACTTTAATTGAAAGGAAAAGAAAAACTGTCAAACATGGATCAGATTCTCTGGTAAACCACACTGTTCTTAGAACAGGAGAGTTAAAAATGAACAAAGGTGATTCTTCTCTTCACCTTCCTAATTCTGCCCTATGCCTGAAAGCGGTCTTTCCTTAGCACAACTCAAAACAATCTGAAAATCGCTCAAAATTAGACTAGACTGAAATAGATCTTCATAGGCTGCATTCTGGTAAAAGACCTAACTAGTAAATGCACCATGGACACAACTTCTGCAGCCATGGATGCACTGGCCCCTCATCACCTGCACTGGAATAAGTGGTACCCAGGTTACAATTAACTTTGCAGTATGCTAAGGAATAGGCTGCACTTTCTTCACAGCACTTCTTTGAATGCAAAAAGATGAAGTGTCAACATAGAAATAAAAACCTATGTCAAAGTAGGTAGTATAAGTTAAAGTAAAAACTAAGGTTTCTCATTTCAGAAGGAGAGGCAGCTATACCAGTATTTTTTACCACACTTCTAGTAAAATCTCATAGGATATTATTCTCAGCCCCCTGTGGCTTTAAGCACAATGGGTGGACTAAACATTCACCCTGCATATGCTGCTTGGCTTTAAGTCAGACTTCTTAACAGTATCTCAGTGGCATTTTCCCCAGGCCAATTTCCTTTGTTGGGTTTTCTTTTCTTTTCTTTTCTTTTTCCTTTTTTTTCTTTTTAACAGGAAAAAATATATGTCACTGAAGAACCACATGAGAAACAGTCTTAAAATTCTGACATATCTTTCATCTCAATGGAAATGCCCCCAGTGTTTCATCTTAATGAAATTATTGTGGGGTTGCATAAAAATGTAACTTCTTAATAGTAAATGCAAGCAAAACCAGAAAAAATATATTTGCTACCCTAAAGTGAAGTATATTAAACTCTACTGCCTCACTTTCTTAGAAGTGACTGATGAAAGATAAGAGTATCAGCCACGTAAAACAACAAGAACGAAGATGAGGAGGTTTCAGCAGTAGGGTGAAGGAAGTGCTGGAAGATGGTTGCTGAACAGCTGCCTGCCCAAAGGCCTTGTGCAAATCAAATAAATGTGGGTTTAAGGTATCTGTCCATTCAAGTTCGGTTAAAGATAAATCAGGAATGATAAAGTTTGGAAACCTTATCTCTACCCAAAAAGTTGGGTCAAGCTAAAACATCACAAGCTTTTGCAAATTGCGCTGACTAGGACCATTTTGGCAAAAATTTGGGTTCTACTACATTGCAGAACTGCCATAAAAATTAATAAATATTTTACCTTTAAATCAAATGAATCTGCTAGTAATTGACACTTACTAAATATAACTGGCTAGCAAACACAGGGCATAATTGCAATACATAACAAACAAACTCCATATATTTCATATATATTCCATATAAAGAGCCTCTCTCAGACTTTGAACGTACTCTTGGCATAAGGCTTTCATAATCCACCTACGTCCTACAATGTTCCAATCTTCCATTAATGGTCAAAAGTTTATTTTGTGTTTATGACAATTACATGGTTTTTATGGGTCAAGCAAGAGGCCATAGGAAAAATGCTAGGATAGAAGGGAAGGGGAAGCACTTTGAATGTCGATGAAGAATTAATTTAGAACTCAGTTCTTCCAGGCTTTTAATGATGTTTTCTTTCTGGAAAGACATTAGAGGTATTTAATTCATGTGACCTCTATGCCATTTAGGACAATGCTTTGATTTTTTTTTTCTGTACTATGCTTTCTGTTTTATCTTTTTCATTTGTTTAATTTAGAGGTCTTTGTTGCTTATCTGATATGATGTTGAAACTCTGCTGTAATTACTGGCTTTTCTTCTTTCTCACATTTAGTTTATTAATGTTGTTACTTAGAGCAGATTGTTTATATATTTTGAGAACTCTTCAGGGATTGATAAAGGGCAATTAATATCAACTGTTGATATTGTCTTTTCTTTTTCCCATGCTCCCTAGATCTTATCTTCAATCTAGATTAAAGGAATGAGAGAAGGAAAGGAATTCTAGTCATTTGGACCAGGATTTAGGATCTAAATGTCTTCAAAGTTGTGCTCAGCTGCTTTGGTTTAGCCTTCTGCAATGACAGGACCATTTGAGCACTTTGGACTTGGACCCAGGTTTGGATTCCCTGGAAATGAACCTTATACACAGAGGCAAAGATAAACACAGAAACATACACATGAATGTTCAGGCTGAACTGGCCCCACCTCTAATTGCATATTTATAAAAATATTCTGGTATCATAACAAGGTTTATAATAGAATAAGCATATACAAAGATAAATGGTCAGAGAAAAATTAGGAAACCGATAAGACAAAAACTGAAGCACTATTGCTAGACCCCATTCCCTCTTCCGCTTGTCAGTCTGGCATATAAATCCAGGATATTAATTCCTTGCATATTATGAATGAAGTAAAATATCTTCTAGAAAACACTGAAATTTAAAATGCTAAGAGATTCTGTGTGTCTCTAATGAGATACAAAACGGCTCCAAATGTTGGCTCAGCAGCAAAAAGGAATGCACCAGATCCACTGCAGTTATTCAGGCATACCAGCTTCAGTGGGATAGGAGGGGTCCCAAACCACTGCAGGAGTGCTTTGCAGCAGATTGAAATCTTTTCCCAGGAAAAAAAAAATGCGGGTAACAACTGATAAAGATGACAAGAGGTAGAGAAAGCTCTCTAACCCTGGAAGTGTGGGAGGCTAGCAAGGTGCACCTGGTATTGACTAGCGGACAATTAGGTACATAAACTGGAAATACTTAACCAAAAGAGGAAAAAGAAATTCCTACAGAATCCAAACATATCAGCTGTAATTCACCTTTCTGGTTTTAGTCAGCTTTGCATTTCTTCCTTCTTTTAAGTTTCCCATATTTTACTTTTTCTGTACTTCCAAACTACTTTGTCACTCCATATTTGCAGGGCAGAATAAAATCCAAATCAGGCTCTGAATCTCATGGATGGTTTTTGAGCTTCTTCTGGATTCCATTCTGTAACACGGTAGAAGGGCTGGAGTACAGGGTGATATGCCGATCACTTGCACCAAGGCAGACTTCACACAGCTGTGGACGTTGTCAGGACTTAGGGGTTCTACATTTCTCCCAAAAGCCCACATGCATATTCTTACAACCCAGGACTTTCTGTTATGCCTCATCTTCCTCTCTTCTTCCTATCTTTCATCTCCTCCATTCAGTGCCTCTGTTTTTCCTCTCCGCTGCCTGTCTGTTGTTCTGCTTCCAAAAACTATTCCATGCATCTGTTCATCAGTGGTCTGTGGCTCCTGCCTGTGGGCAGGTTTGGACCTTGAAACATGCCAGGTAGCAGCTATTGCTAACTCCTCCATAAAAGAAAAATAGTTAGTGTGGAGTAGGAACCCACACATTGCTAGTAAGGACAAGGCCACTGGCATACAAAAATTGAAGGACAGAAGCATAGAAAAAAGGTTAAACAGGCTGGGTCTGAGTGACTCCTAGGAAAATTAAATTGTGGATTCAGACTGCTTGGATTAGGGCTGGCCTTGTTAGCATTTGTGCTCTGTCTGGCTTCATCTCATCTAACTCTGGGCAGCTAGCCTGGTACCTTAATCAGAAATGCCTTCATTGTTAGCTCCCTCTTGAAACAGAAGGGGATGCCTCTTATGCAGCTCAGCCCTAACATTCCCTTTAAAAAGCCTGTTTCTTAACAGACTACTAAGATAGCCTACTGCATACATGATCCTAATTTCAGTCCCTCAGTCAAACTGAGAGAACTAGATCTTTGCATTCAGTTGAGCCTCACAACCTTTAACTCTGAATGCATAAAAGCTGAGGAAGAATGAGAGTGTAGACCTGCAGGCAAGAAAGTGGTGCAGCTGAATCCTGTGTGACACTTTTATTCAGCCAGTAGCATGGCGCATGTCATTGCATCATCTGGCACCCTGCATTTGCTTTTTGGGACATACGGTAACCAGAGAAGTCACAGTGCTGCTCAGTGCTAAAGGCAAAAAAACGTGCCGGTCTTTGTTTCTAACATCCCCAGAGACTCAGCCAGCAGAAACAAATGTTGAGAGGTCTGAAAGAAACCCACAGAAATGAGTCAAATAATGGAACCAGGTCTCCTACTCTCCAAGGAATATGCACAAACAATGACATTTTCTGCAGCTGAGCAGTTTACAACCTAATGGGTCGAGATAAAATCTGGATAGGAAGAGTCCTACAGGTTGGCTTAGTTCTGTCTGTGGATCAGCATTTTGTGGTCCAAACCCACTACCTGGACAGCAAGAAAAATCCAGACCATGCCTCAGCTAAAGAAAAACATGAACTTATTTGGGGTTTTTTTTCTGTATCAGGGCTGATTTCAAATTTCCGATACCTCTGACCACGTGAAACTGCAGTCAGAACAGTGAGTGCAAAAAGGTATTTTGCCATGCAAGCTATTAAGAGGCAATGACCAGCTTCTGTTCTCAAGAATATGTAGATCAGAGCCAACTCCATTTAAGAAACTTCTGTTAGGCTGCTATAAAAGTAGTTTTTGTAAAAAGAAATTCACTTTTTATTATTGATAACCATGATTATTTAGTGCTTACTTAAGGTTAAAAGAAAAGCGTCCCACTTTTAAAATAACACTTATTTTGTAAAAATCCTCATTTCCTCCTTCTCAGTCAGTTATTTTATTTTACTGATTAATAAAGGCCCAAGTTCGAGTAGACAATAAATGTCCTTGAGCACAGGGATCTGTTGTCAACTGAAGTGCAAGAGTTGAAGAAATTTTAGCACTTTCATTTTAGAAATGAATAGAAGTTTCTGTGTAAGTCCTCAAAATAATAGATTAAGAGAAAAACTGACTTTAGAAGGGAGTGTGGGACATCACCCAATCCAAGACAACCTGCAATATCAGCTCAGGCTGCTCAGTGCCTTGTTCAGATGAGCTGAATGGAGGCCCCACATCCCTTTTTGGGCAACCTGTTCTAGTGCCTGCTTGATCCCACTTGGAAAATATTTTCTTTAGCATCTTGAAAGGGTAATTCCCAAAGTAACAGCAGGTATCCAATTATCTTGAACTGGTTCAAAGGTCAAATGTTTGCATTATAAAAAACATTTCCTGGAAGAGATAAAAAAAGTATTTTCTCTCTGGAAACTAAAAATTCATCTTAAAGGTATATTCTTCTTCAATTTACCCCCTAAGAAAATTGTTCTTGGAAGAATAGCCCCTTCAGAAGTTGTTATAGCTGGAAACCCTAGAGAAGCCAGAGAAAATGAAAATAAATGGGGCAGATAATAGAGTTATTAAGATTTTTGTTCTCTTTGTGTAAATCTGTAACAGAGTAACCTATACTTCTGTATTTTACACTCAGTGGAATTGGAACAATACTGAAAGAGATGTCATTGCCATCTACAAATACATTCCTGGCAGTTCATTCTATTTCAATGCTGACAAAATTTCAGTGTCTCAAAAACATCAAGGGAAAAACACCCGATTATTTTAATGGGCCCTGGCTGCAGAGCCCTGTAATGAGACCACTTCATTGTCAGGGTCAGTTTAAATCAATTCTGCCCTTGATCCCTGTTTTGAGAGACTGTTTACAGCAACTTCTTTCCCCGTGACTAAATGTAACACTGATGTAATGACCAATACTGTTGATAAATGCCAAGAGCTAAAGGCCAGTCATATGAGAATTACCCAGTTGCAAATTTTCCTTCAGGAAAGGTATTGAACATGGAATAGTTGTAAAATTTATAATATGTATAATTGCATATTATCAATTCCTAACAGTTTCCTGTCACATACTCTGTAAATTTTTCTGTCCCGCCAGAGGTATTCTAGCTGCTTAGGATTGCATGGTGAAATAAAGCTGAGGATCCCTAGTCATGCGCCCCTCTGGGAAAGGCTACTGAATTCCCAGCACATCAGTGACCCATCCTCCCTTACACAAACTGGCTCAGCTGTAAAACCCCCCATCCCAGGAAGGCCACATCCATGGGACATGCACATGAGGGGCAGCTGAGGAGGTGTCATAATCCATCAAAGACCCCCAAAGCTCTCCCCAGACTCATTGCTGAGGCCTTGCAGCAGAGCACTGCGTGTGGTGCAGTGATGCAACAGATTCAGAGAGATCTGCAACAGACTGTGTCAAATTTCTCCCCACCAGGGGAGACACCTAGGCCTTCCCACCTGGCCCAAGTGTATATTAATCCACTGAACTCCATCTTTTTGGGGGACCCTCACCATCAAAAAATCCTCATTGAGAGCATCAACGGGACACCACTGGGATCCACAGAGTGGTGATATTTTCTACTTCATTTGTTTTTGTCACTCTCTTTCTCACCCCATCTCTTTTCTATTTCTCTTTCTTTCTTTCT
>VZRQ01010462.1:136649-183116 GCA_013397975.1 Machaerirhynchus nigripectus
GGTTCCGGTTGTGTGCTGGTGTTTCGGGAGCGGTGTTTGAGCAGGCCCCGCGCCCCTGAGCGCTGTTTGTTCCCCGGGCAGGTCTCGGTGCTGTATTTCGCCAGGAGCGCGGAGCTGGCGGGGCTGCGCTGTGAGACCCTCTCGGTGCCACGGGAGATCACCTCTCTGCAGCTCTGGGAGGAGATCGTCAAGGCCCACCCCAGGTATCCAGCAAGTTACCCTTAAGGTGCACAAAGAATCGTGGTTGGAATTTTTTTTTCTGTAATACAAATTCGGCTTTTAGCATTGAGCTGGAACACATAGCAATACTCCCAAACAGCACAAAACCAGTGGCGTTACCACCTTCTTTTGGTAACCTGCACCAAGTGTTTTGTGTTTTGCGCAGCTGGAAATGTTGTACCTTTGTGTATATACAAGGAAAGCCCAGGTCCAGTAGATGTACCCAAAACGGGCCTGAGAGGTACACATGGCCCATTGTCCAGGAGGGCTGTGGTGTGGTAACCTGAAAGCTGTACTGTTATTAGCCTGTGGAGAGGGTGAGATGTCTCAAGGAGGGATCAAGCACAGCCAGGACAATAACTGAGAAACACATGATAATATGCAGGTGTTTTCAATCTCTTAAATTAGACATCAGGAAGTAATTCTTCACTGGAAGGGTTCTTAGACATTGGAATAGACTGCCCAGGGAGGTGTCACTGTCCTTGAAGGCTTTTAGGGAAAGACTGGGCTTAGTGCCATGGTCTAGTTGACATGGTGGTGTTCACTCATAGGTTGAACTTGATCTCAGAGTGCTTTTCAAACTTAATTGATTCTGTGATTAACTACTGTAAGCCATTGGTCTGAGCTTATGGCATACCCTGGAAGGCAGGTCACGAAATGAACTGAAGCCTCCACAGGCTTCCATCTACTCAGCCCTGACACAGAAAATAGGTTCAGCCACTTAAGTGCTTTGAAAAAGACCTGCACCACTGCTGCATTTCATAAGGAGTCTGGTCCTGAGAAAGCGCTGTGTGTGCTGTAAGGGCCTCTACAGCACTGGTGCTCTTTGAGGGTGTCAACAGAAATGTCCCCTCTGTTTAAGGCTAAGGGAAGGTGCTCCGTCCTGTCAAGAACGAGTCTGATAGACAAAGGTGCAACACCATTTTAGAGGGATAGAAGGGGATAACAAAAAGGTAAGGTATAAGAGGTTGTGGTCCTCAGGATTTAGTGCTCAGTGCTCTGGAATTTCCATAATTTTGGACTTAGGTGTCGAAGTCTTCCTTTAGGCACAACCTTTCTTTAGTAAAATACTCTCAACACTATGAAAAAAATAAACTATTTAACAGTGGTATCTGTTTCTAGGTGAGAAACTCATTACAGAATGCTGGACCAGGGGCCTTTTCCTCACAGTGAATTGAAATAAATTTTGTTTGGGTGGGAGAGGCAGTAGGGAATGTGTGTATTTTACTTTGCAGCCTGTTCCTCTGTGTCAGATGCAGCAGCAGCACCGTTGGTTGTTATGCCATAATTTGTCAACTTTGTCCTTTTATGAATGATGACTTGGGGCAGTACAATTTGCATTTGCAGTTACTTCACAGCCGGCCTTCTTGAAAAATGCTTCTGTTCCTAGCTTTGCTGGAAAAACTCAATATAATTGTAGGGCATTGACCACAGACTTCTATTCATATTGCTAATGGATATTCAAATTGCAGCTTGAGCATACTTGACAGTGCTCTTCTGTTCCACCCATTTTCCCCAACTAATTAGCTTGCAAGGGACTTCAATTAGAGCCTGTCCTTCTAATGGGCACTTCAGTTTCATGGTTGTGCGAAGTTCTTTAGTGGCTTGCTTTGCTTTCCTACAATCCCTCCCTTCAGTCTGTCCTCCCAATCAGCACTACTGTGTTTTGCTCAGCCTGTGCCTTGACCACTTTTGTCTATCTGGCTGGTAGGAAATAAGATGATTTTTACTTGTACTCTTTTAGTGTGCTTGTTTCTAGGCAATACAGCTGAGCTGGCTGTGCCAGATTTTGTAGTCTCAGACAAGAACTGTTATCATGCCTGCACCATCTAAAGTAAAATGCAGTTGTTTTTTCTGATGTCTTACTGCTATGGCCCTCACTTAGTAAGTAATTTCACTTAGTCATGGCAGCGACTCCCTGCCTCGTGATATCCAGAGCTATGGGCTCTCACAGCAATATCTCACATAAAAAAAATTGTAGAAGATCTGCCAGAAGACACATCACATTTGCTCTCTTAGTTCTGTGGCCACTCCTTATCAATAGCAGATTTCAGACCTGTAAGTGCAAAAGACCCAAAGCCTCATAAAGTCTGAGCACGCGCAACAGGAGCAACTCTTTGACCACTGAATCTTCATGAGATCTCATGAACAGCATACCACAGTGCTTGTTAGTGTGTAAGAAAATTACTCCAGTCCAGCCAGATTGCATCAGGACAATATTTCCTTCTAATCCGAAATTGGATGGTTGCTGCCTCTCGAGTTACCAACTTTTTTATTGTAAGCTTCTGAAGTGGGTCTGTTATGTGTTGGTTTGTTCTGACATAGGCCTTTGACAAATCCAAATCCTGATTTCTGAAAAGTATACTGATCTTGTTTCTTCCTAGCCACTACAAGAAAATCCAAGATTAGGAGGTGGGTGTTTGTTGCATTTTTGACAGTGTCTTGGAAGCAAAATTGTGTAAGTCTCAGTGGTGTTTACCTCAGCTGCCCTAGACTGTGCACCAGTTTGCTATTTAATGAAATCTCATGGTTAAATGCAAACATTGTTTGGAAACCTATTTGTGCTCTTGCCAATCCCCCTCAGGCTTGCTGTCATCCGGGACCAAGTGGTTTTTGCTGTTCGGCAGGAATACGTGCTTCTTGGAGATCAGCTCCTGGTTCTGCAGCCTGGAGACGAGGTTGCCATCATCCCACCGATTAGTGGAGGCTGAACCTGCCCAGATTCTGTTAGGTAGGTATCACTCATTGCCTAATTTCCTGTGGAGTGTAATCCTGTGCTAAAATACCGCATGAATTCTGTATGATGTTACAAGAACCTTTTCTTGTTTAGGTCTGGAGATGTGACTGCAATTCTCTTCCTCCACCCCAGTACTCTTTTGGGAGAACCCAACTTGTATTTCCATCTGGAGAGTGCAGTTGTGCTGAGCAGAAAATATAAGCCAGTGCCCCAGTAAATGATTAACACGTATGCAGTAAATGGAAGACATTTGGCAGAGAGGTCAGGCATTGCTTTGAATCTGGGTTTTAGGTCTTGTTACTCTTTCCTGGCTGTTTCTTCCTAACAACAGATACTTGGCTTGCCTAAGTAAGATAATAATGAAAAATTTCCTGCCACTTTTTAATGGGAAAGATAATATAGAAAAAGTAATTGTCTTCTGGTTAGAAATTTTGTTAGTTTGTTGCTGTTAAAGAGGTGTCCTTAGAATAGCTTCATTTCTTTGCCTGCTTTCAAGTGCCAGTCCATCTATTCACTGCAGCTTATTCCATTGCTGCTGATCAAAATACTTCTCATTGTTGGGTGATCTGATGACTGGTTTCTACTCAGAAAAGTGAGAAGTGTCTCCCATGTGTCTGAAACAGACTGATAGTATGAGGTCCTGAATGTCCTGGAGAGCATACTCAATTTTAGGATTAGAACTCTAATCCGTGTTTATCAGAAATCTGTTATAAACTATTTGATTCAATAAGATAAGTAGGAGGGACTGACAGTATCACCACAGATTTACCAGCACTACACAGTGGTCTGTGCTGGTTGAACGTACTGTTAAACCAGGGCATCGGGCTAGTTATAGTTTCATCCCACTGTACGAGGCTTTCGTATCAGAAAGAAATATGTATACATCAAAACCAGGTCATTGCTTGTTATTTGCAGTTAATATTCTCTCAGTGAGACTGCTGAGAAGTGAATTTCACATGTAGGCTAGTCTCTTGGACAAACATATAGTGCCCGTGTTCTGCATAAATTGGGGCATCAGCACTGGATAAAAAGCAGTTGGCTGATCCTAGTGTCTCCAGGAACAACAACAGTCTGTTTGGTTTCAATTTTTCTAGTGCGATATGGAAGAAAGTGAAGATGTGCCAAAAGATTTTATCAAGCTCAAGTCTGAAAAGCTCTCTGTAGATGAAGTATCAGAGCTGGTCGTTTCACCATACTGTGGGGCAGTGTCTCTGTTCATTGGTGAGTTTAATATTTGTGAGCTAAGTCTCTGGGTATGTTAATAGTTTAATAAATGGAACCTAGGTTGTCCACATCCCAAACTTGTAGTTCTCAAATTAATCAATTCCTGGTCTGAACCCAGGATGTTTAGAAAACAGGTTCTGAATTATTAGAGCAAGACCATGGCAGCTCTTAGATAGCTGCAGTGGGCTATAGTGGTGAGAAGCTTTCTGGCTGGTATCGCTATCTTAGGACTGAACAGAACAGCAGCTCTGGAGTACAGAACTACTTGGGAGTTGTTCTCCTGTCCCCTGGGATACAACTTGTTCAAGGTGGAAAATGGAATATTATGGCTGTGCCAGCCATATGTCCACACCTGTATGCGAGGTCTTGCAACTCAGGTCTTAGTTGAAAGTGAAGCACTCCTGTACCAATGGGCTGGTGAAGGTAAGGCTGGTAGCTCTGTCCTGTGCTTAATGCACATGGCACACATATGGAAACGTTTTGTGCTTAAACCTTAGTGCTACTAGGCTGCTAAATACTAGGCATTTAAAAATTCCATGGGCAAATGCCGTGTACCTTAGCAGTTACCACAGAAGATATTCCAGCCTTGGGCATTATGGGCTGCAGACCTGTATAATGTGGAACTAAATTCTTCCATTCTTAGTAAAGATTTATCTATCTTTACTAAAGATAGTAAAAGATACTAAATCTCGTTCAAATAATTTCATTATGCCACCATGATTAGGGGAGGTTGTTTATATTTGCACAGTGCTGATCTTGACCACAGCAAGAGATCCTGGGTTTTACTCTATATTAATATAGTATATATCGTTATGCAATAAATACATAATAGGTATTACAAAGATACAATATTTATTCATTTACTCAGTGCTTTTAGTTGATAAATCACTTTTGTTTAGGTACAACAAGAAATAATTTTGAAGGAAAAAAAGTGATTCACTTAGAATATGAAGCATATACATCAATGGCAGAGACTGAAATAAAGAAAATCTGCAGAGATGTTAGACAGAATTGGCCTTCAGTCAAACATATTGCAGTGCACCACAGACTTGGGTATGTATGTCCAGACCCCATTCTTCTGCAACTGGAGTATTAATCCTTGTCTGATGCATGGCTGTACTCATGTAGTTGCAGAACTTGCAGGAGTGTTTAGAAACCATAGTGCAGCAAAGCTGACTGCAGGATCAAGCTCTTGCTCTGAAGCTAAGTTTCAAAAAATTTATTTTCAAAAATGTGTTTATTGGTCGTGTTTGTTGGAGTCCACACTTAGCTTGGCAGGATCTTTGATGCTGGTGTGGTGTTTTGAAAATGGGGAGATACTTCACTCCGGGGAAGGGGAGGCTGTTGATTTGTTTTGTTGATTATTTTTAAAAGGTCTGAAGTTGGCAGCACTTTCTTTTTTTCTTCTCTGTCCTGTTGAGGGGCTGCAGAATGTCCTTTTTGTCAGATTTAAGTCTGTTCATGCTATAAAAAGTCTGAAAGCTTAGGTTACGAGGCATAGTAATTGCCAGCCTCGCTTGTGGGAGAACCTCCTGTTGTTCCTTGAGTCTTGGATAAGCATTTTCTTTTAGATTCAAAACATGGAATACTAGTGTCTGACATACTCTTGGGCCTTCCCTGCTCATGGAAGATTTCTTGCTGAAACTAGCAGGATTTGCAGAAATCCTAAAGGAACTTAGGATGTGATTGCAAAGAGTAAGATATTAGGTCTGAAGGGTAGTTTCCCTAGATTTCCTCTACAGTCAACAGAGAGGGTGGCTGTCTTGGGGGCAGCTCAAAGCATTTAAGCTGAGATTTCTTCCTATGGACTGTGCTGGAGAAGTCTTACTATAGAGGGAGGACTGGGAGGCAGATTTTGGGAATACTACAATTGTGAGGAGAAACACAAAACCTTGTGCTTTTATTAAGTTTGTAACACAATACACCAAGTAGGAAACTTCAGAATTTAAAATCAGAATTCATCAAAAGTTGAGTTTCGTTGCAAAATCTGCATAGAGGCACTTAATTTCTTCTTTCACTAATTTATATGCAAAATGAGATGATTTCTTAGGTTTTCAGATAAGAACTGGCTGTTCTAACTTGTTATTGTTCATTAGTAAGCCAGCTTCCACTGAGTTTCCTATGTATTGTTACAAGTTAACAATTTCCCCCTCTTAATTCCATAGGCTTAATTTTAAAAAAAGAAAGAATGGAAGAAAAAAGCCTGTGTCTGGTGGGTTTATTTATTCTGAAGTGTGGAATTCTAACATCTGGTAGTGATTTTTGTTGTGGTTTTCTTTCTTTTAAAAAGTGTATAATCTTTTGGATGTGGTTGACACTTGCTCAGTATGAATGAGTCAGGAGAGCGTGTGGCCAGAATACTGACGTGACATGGCTACAACTTTTGGGTGCTCTTGATGTTGTGTTAGCTAAAGCTGCTGTTGTTCCTCTTCTCTCCCTAGTGTGGTTCCAGTAACTGAAGCAAGTGTAATTATTGCAGTTTCCTCTCCACACAGAGCAGAATCCCTTGAAGCTGTAATGTACTGCATCAATACCTTAAAAGCATCTGTCCCAATATGGAAAAAGGTATGTTTGGGGGCAAAATCAAATTTAGGCTAGTCTTAGATGTCTGGGCTGCCTTAGGAACATTACAGGCAGCTGCTGCAGATGGGTTGTCAGTGTCTAGCACCAGTGAGTTTCGTCTAATGCAGCTAGGTCCATATGTGGCAGGTAGAGCATCTGGAAGGTTCTCCTGTACCTGTACCATCCAGTTCCTCTTTATTTTGAAGCCATCCTGGGGTCAAAGCAAAGGAGGCCCAAGCTCTCCTCTTTTGAGTAGCAAAACTCAGTTCTGCACAGGCTTGTGGAATAACTTTGAGTCAGCTTTGCTTTGGACAGCAATGCAGTTTGCAAGTAAAAGGAGCACTTCTTGCCTTTCTCTTTCCCCCTCATTGCTGTGGCCATGAGAAAGCACAAAGCATTAAGCAACAGCACACAATGAAGGGATGAGCAGAAGTCCCAAAGCTAGTAGTATAGGCACACAACAGTGTATGGAGAAACCAGCCCAGGTCTAGAAAGAGCCTCATTGTATAACCCCAGTGTTGCATGCAAGTAATGAGCATTATCTCTGCCGTTTCTCCCTGGCAGAACTTGGCATGTGGTTATTCTCCGCACTACATTTTCTGATAGCTCCTTGAGGAGACTGAAATTCTCTCAGAAGGAATAATCAGGGACTCAGAATTTGCTGCTTAGGACTAGTCTGCAGCTGGCTAATCCAGTCTGTCCTTAAGATCTAATAGTAGTGTATTTAGTGTACTAATGTAATTTTTCTTTAATACTGACATTTTGTTACATCTAAATACACCTCTCAAAATGATGGTACAATAGGCTAATGTGGCAGCATGAATGCTGTATACTCTACAGCTTTTACATAATTTCTTCTAGATCTCTTCAGCTGACTTCAGTATAGGTGGGCCCTTTTAAATTCAGTGGGCATCAGCCTGAGGTTCAGCCAAGTTCGTATGTTCTAAGGGTGCTGCCCTCTCTTCTGCTTGCCAGCCAAGTGCTGTGCAGTCCCGTTGTGATAAGTAAATAATAGTGGGATGGCTATTGAGTTATTTGGCCTGGTTTGTAGCTGTATGTAGCAGACTCACAATATTTCCCATTCTTTGTTTATATTACAGGAGATTTATGAGGATGAATATTCTTGGAAAGAAAACAAGGAATGCTTTTGGGCAAATTCAGAAAAATAACTGTACTCTTTTAAAAATAAAGTGTTACTCTTCCTAATGAGCATATTTACCTATGAGTTTTTACAGAGAATCTCTGTGTTTCTAAGCAGTTCTTAAAGGTGTTTCAATCTCAATAATTTAGTTTGGACTGAGTGAAATGAATGAGGCTTAATTAGGGGTGTTAGGTGTTCTTAACTCTCTTCTGGAATTGCCTTTTTGTGCATTTTAACATGGAGTCAGTTTTTAAAAGAATCTTCCCTAAAATTCTTGGTTGCAAGGTGTTTAGAGTACTCTGTAGTAAGTATAGTTTTAGTGCTTTTACCTTGGTAGTCTGTGTTCTCTGTCTGCCTGGGAGGTCACCGCAGCACAGTTGCATTTTTTTTAATCTTAAAGTTTCAGAGAGCTTTAATTTTATATGACTGCAGAATTAGTTTGCAAGCTTTTGCTATTTTGTTCTTGTAACATGAAAGCTACCTGAAGTAGATGAACTATTTTAGTACAGACAGAGAAGAAAATCCAAATTATACCCCCGAGTTACTAACTTTTGGTTATGTTGTGGTTATGTTCCAGTACCTGTCTCACAGAAACAATTTTACTGTGCAGCTGATATTACAAATCCATTGCATTAAAAAAATATGGATAGAGATTGATTCAAAGTTGAATCTAATACTCTACCAGCAAAAAACTTTCATTAGCAATAACATGCCAACCTGTAACTAGTAACGATGTCTAGACAAAATTTTGAAAGTGACTTTTTGGTTGTGTAATTATATGGTGCTGCAGGAAAAGAAACCAAACCAGCTATTATTACAAATACACAATTATAGCGTAATTAGTTCTAGTAACTGGACTTTATATGTGTTAGGATTAAAAGTCATCAAATGGAATAGTTTTTCAAAGAAAAGGGAGTTTATTGAACTTACTGCAAATCATGTATGCATTTAAATTTATATTTAAGATTGAATTTTAATACAGTTTTTCTCTTGTTGCTGTTTTGAAAACTAGTTAAATGAACTAACTTAATATGCCTGGGCTTCCCTGGAAGTAATGGGTTACCTGTCTGAGTAACGTCATTTTATTTGTTATTCTACTGTGCCATGGTGGTATTTAGATAGTAAGAGTTCAGTGCCCCACTATGTATGGCATTTCTGCTACTGCTGAGAGGCAGTTTTATCTAGTCATCATTACCAGTGTAGACAAGGTAGATACAAGGGAAGGGAAATAAGGTAAAGCAAAATTAGTTGCTCAGTTGCTCATATGTATGTTCCTATGTCATATATAGTTATTTATAATCCAGGTGCAAGGTCATGCTCCTGAGTCAGGGCAATCCCAAGCCCAAGTACAGGCTGGCAGGAGAATGGATCAAGACTAGCCCTGGGGAGAAAATTTGAGGGTGTTTGTGAACAAAAAGCTCAGTATGAGCTCGCAATGTGCACTTGCAGCCCAGAAAGCTGGCTGTGTCCTGGGCTGCATCAAAAGCAGGACAAAGGGTTTGATTCTGCCCCTCTACTGTGCCCTCAAGAGACCCCACCTTGGAGCTTTGCATCTGGCTCTGGAGCCCTCAACACAAGAAGGATGTAGATTTGTTGGAATGAGTCCAGACGAGGGCCACTAAGTTGATCAGAGGACTAGAACACCTCTCCTACGAAGACAGGCTGAGAGCTGTGGTTGTTCAGCTTGCAGAAGGCTCCAGGGAGACCTTGCATCACCTTTCAGTACCTAAAGGGGGCTTACAAGAAGTTTGGAGGGGGAATATTCACAATAGCTTGTAGTGATAGGACAAGGGGGGATGGCCTTACGCTGAAGTGAGGTAGGTTTAGATCACATATTAGGAAGAAATTCTTTACTGTAAGGGTGATGAGACACTGGAACAGGCTGCCCAGAGAAGCTGTGGATGCCCCGTCCCTGGAAGTGTTCAAGGCAAGGCTGGACGGAGCTCTGAGTAACCTGGTCTGGTGGAAGGTGTCCCAGCCTACAGCAGGATGGTGCAACTAGATGATCTATAATGTCCCTTCCAATCCAAACCAGTCTTTGATTCTGTAATCATTATATGACACACTGTATGACAGAAAACAAGTGGTGCACAATTGCTCACCAACTGCTGACCAATGTCCATCCAGTCCCTGGGCAGCAGGCTGCCAGTCCCCTGCCAACTCTCCCCCAGTTTTGTTGTTCAGCATAATGCCAAAAGGTATGCAGTATCTCTTTGGTCAGCTGGGAGTCAGCTGCCCCGGCTGTGTCCCCTCCCTAGTTTTTGTGAACTCCCAGCTTCCTCCCTGGCAGGGCAGTATGAGATGCTGACAAGTCCTTGATTAAGTTTAAGTGCTGCTCAGCAACAACTAAAACATAAGTGTGTTATCACATTATTCTCATCCTAAATCCAAAATACAGCATTGTATCAGCTACTAGGAAGAAAATTAAGCCTATTCCAGCCAAAGCCAGAAAAGTCAGTTTGCTAGCTTGTATTTCTGAAGAATGTGGCACAGTTTAAAGATGGGATCATTATGAAAAACAAGATGCCTTCAGAATTATTTGTTGCAATGCCATGACAAGAGCATGACATAACCAGGACAGACCTTCAGTGACAGAACAGGCACTGGGAACCTGACCCATCAGTATGTCCTTTTGAGGAGTCAGAGCACAGAAGAGAATTTAAATTACGTGATTGAACCTGCTCGTACCACTGAGATGGCCAAGCCTGTCTAGAACTAGACCAAGTTTTTTTCCGTTGTGAAACACTGAGATCTAAACACACTTGGCAGAAAAAAACCCCAGACACAAGTGACTATAATGATCACTAAATCTGGTAAAATGTTATATAGTAGTGAACCCTCAGCTATATATTCCGTTTTATTGTGTCTGCTGCAAAAATCTACTAACAACTGCTAACTGCACAAAGTAAACTGAGGAAAGAAGGTGATGATCTTTTTCCCCCCAGGGATTTTAATCACTTTTAGTACTTAGTTACTGTATCTCAGTTACTGGACTGAATGAACTAAATTGTAATGAAACACAGCTTCAGGCAGAAATGTAGTTAATCTGTGCTTATTAACTTACTGATGCACTTTCCTCAGTGGAAGTTAGTCCTTCCTCCGCAGGACAGCAGCTGCTCCTTGCGTGCTTAGAGATACACACCCTACAAACCATGTGGGCCCTATTATCTAGGCAGAGCTGGTCAAGTTCAAGACCGAGTTTTCCTTTGTTTTGGAGGTTGGAGAGAAGCCCTCTGCTGTTTGAATGTAATTTTTACCGGGAATTGTACAGAATCCTCAGCACAATCACTTCCTCTGTGAAATAATTATTTTTGTCTTTAGAAGAGAAAGAAATACATGAACTTCTTTGTATTTGGTGTTCATTTTCCCATGTTCATGTTTGCTGTTACCATTCAACTAATTAGTGTATTAATTTCACAAAAATGTTTAGCTTGTCTTTCAGTGGTTGGTTATGAACCAAGTAAAACTTACGCAGTGCTTGCATGCTAGTGCTGTGCTCTGATACAAAAAACCAGTGATATTTAGAATAGTTAAATTCTACTTGGGACCCCATGATCAGGGGCAATTCCTGAGTTGCAGTAGTGTCTCTTTAGTGCCTTTCTAGCGCTGCAGTCTCCTGGAAGATTTCTCCAGGGTGACCTTAAGTGCACCTTCCCCATCAGCAATGCAGCTGGGAAGGAGGGTGCAGAAAAGAAGAGAGAATAATTGTGTCCTTCCCCACAGTGACCAGGAACAATGAATGGAAGAGATGTTGTACTGAGTCACAGCTGAGTGTTACAATGTGTGTATGCTGCCATGGTAAAAACAATGAAATGTCATTTTGTGTCCCTAGCTGTGCATGAGGCAAGTACTGCTTTGTTCTGGAACAATGATATATCAGTCTTGTGTAACTTTGGGTTCTTCATCTGGCATGTAAAAGCGACATGGAAATATCTCTGGGAGGGATGGTGTGCTAATTAGAGGTAGAATGTATCTCACTGAAAAAAGTCCATGCTCTGAACTCAGTGTTCTGTCTCCCTCTGTAGGGCTACCCTCTCTGCTAGGGCAGTGTTATCGTAAGAGGGGAGATTACTGTGTTCTAAGATAAATGCCAAAGGCTGTGTCTGGAGTAACCTAGAAGTGTTTCCAAATTGCCAGGCCAGGGGATGAATCCCAGCTGTGGCTCACTGTGCGTTAGGAAGAGATGTGGCTGCACATACCCTGCTGTCCACACATGCAGAACTACAGTGCTGGATGAGGGCTACTCTGTTATGGTGAGATCCATTGAGTGGGATGATAGACAGCTGCAGATCTATCTACAAGGAAGTCCCAGCAGTCTGGGATGAGTCCAGCTGTTTCTCTGCCTTTTTGATAGGGAAGGGTAATTCCACCTCTCCATGAGACCAGCTGCGTGGAGTTGGTGGCTGTGGTATAGAGGGATGTTCCCAGAAACAAATGCTGCAGACCCAGAGGGTCACCATGTGATTCCTGTAGAGATCTGCCAGATGAGGGCTGTCTGTGGAAGGGAAGTGCACGTCTTCAGAGTGATAATTTGTCCTTCTGAAAAGATGTCTTAGTCTTGGCTGGCAAAATTTGAATACACTGATCCACCCCTTCTGTCTGGCCGAACATCTGTATACCGTCACTGATTGATTTTAAGAGTTTCCTTTCCTGATTTTGAGCATTGTGCTCTGTTCTCAAGAGAAGCTCAGCCTGATGCGTATGATGAAAACAGTAACTGATGGATTGTCATGGAATAATGGGGCGGGGAAGGGGTTGTGTTATGAGGCACCTACCCAGGAGATGGCAGCCGAGAGATGGCTGAGCGGGAGGAGCGGCTCCTGGCCCGCTCAGGTGCTAGCTGTGCTGGGAAATACAGGCCCTTGCTTCTGCTGTTGCTCATGAAAGTGCCACTGTTGCACTCAGGAATGAAGCCTTTAGATTGCTCAACTTTGAACTAGATTTTTGGCCTTTCTCTCAGCTCACTTTATGCCCAGCTGTTCCAGTAAGTTGTAGTTTTATAGAGTAGCACATACGTTTGTTGCTTCAGAAGCATTAAAAAGAAAGAACTGCTAAATCTAATTATTAACAAATTGTATGTTAAAGCAGACAGTGCTGCCCTTTACCTCTTAAAATGATGTGAAAAATAGGCTTGAGCATTAAGTGCCATTCAGTACCATTAAGTGTACTGTGGGGGTGATTGAAGAGAGTTCAGAATAGGCTGCCGACTATAAATTGGCAGTTTCATTGAGCACCTTCGGCCTGTTCTTTGAAAAACAAACACACCATAAAATTTGATCTTATCAAGTGTTACAAAAACTAGCATCCTGATGTATCTTTATAGCAGTTCTTTTTATAAAAGTTCCATTTTGACTATTTTAAGAGGCAAGTACATTTTTAGAACTGCAAGCATATGTGATTGCATACAAATAATTGGCCAATTAACACAGAACAGAAAGGTTGACTTAAAATACAGGACTCAACTTTTCTGAAGCTGCGAAAATGTACAGTTAATTGAAAGGCAATAAAAAAATTGAGGCAGTTAGCCATAGACTTTGAGATGCATTTTCATACCTTCATTTTTTTAGTCTTTAATTTGCAAGCTTTTGTTGTAGTTCAGTTTTGGGTGCACTTTAACCCCAGTCAGCAACTCAGCCCCACCCAGCCACTCACTTACTCTGCCACTTGTGGAATGGGGTAGAGAATAGGAAGAGTAAAACTGAGAAATCTCGTGGGTTGAGATGAAGACAGTTTAATAGGGAAAGTAAAAATCGCTCATGCAAGCAAAACAAAACAAGGAATGCATTCACCACTTCCCATCAGCAGGCAGGTTGAATCATCCCCAGGAAAGCAGAGCTCCATTGCATGTAACAGTGGCTTGGGGAGACAAACACCAAACACTCTGAATGCCTGTGGTCAGTTGTGGGCAGCTGTCGCAGCTCTGTCCTCTCCCTCCTTCCTATGCCCCTGCAGCCTCCTTGCTGGCGGGATGAAGAGCAGAAAAGGCCTTGAACCTGTGAGCATTGCTTAGTGACAGGTAAAACATCCCTGTGTTATCAACATTTTCCAGCACAAATCCAAAATACAGCCCCGTACTAGCTACTGTCAAGAAGTGTACCTCTACCCCAGTCAAAACTAGCACATACATGAGTCAGTATATAAGGAACCTGGCTTTTAATTCTGCAAAACACTGAGACTTGGTGAAAGACAAAGTTTTGTGCCTTTAGATTAGGTACATCTAGTACTGGGTTATGGAAGTGTTAAAACTGATAGCCTGTCTGAATGTTTATGCTGTTAGAAGTATGGAGTTGAAAGTGGAAATAAAAAGCTCTGTGAAAGGCTGTAGTTTTCAGATGGTAGTTTCTGACCATATTGTCTTCCTGTCTATTCATAGCCAATTTCCTCCTCCTTTGCCACACTGCTCCTGCTGAAAAGTTGAATTCAGCTTTTCCAGCATATGGTGGGGTGTAGCCAGGGCCAGGGTCATGACATGCTACTGCTGAGCAGTTCTGTAAATACATAACGTGCAGAGACTGGCAGAATGTGGTGTAATTTTACATAAAAGTGATGATAACCCCATGTTTATAGGGTGGCCTGTCCATGGTAATGTTTTAACACCATCTACTCAGCTAGAGCTTTCCAAATATTTTACACTTATGTGAACTGGGTCACACTACAGTACAGCTTACTGGTAGGGTTACACTCCTGACTGTGATCTACAAGACTTCAAGTGCAGTTTCCTTTTATACCTAGCAGAGTCATTCCCTTAGGGTTCTCACTGTGTGCTACTGGAACAAAGCCATATTTGGCCCCATTTTATGCAGTGCTTTTTCAGTAGCATTGCTTCTGTTTAGGGTGCTGTTTAAAAATAAATGAGTCTGCGTTCAGCAGTAGTCTTGGGTTTTATTGCAGTAATGCTGTTAGGCCCTCAGACAGGGCACCACAGTGATACAGTCCCTGCTCCCACTGAGCTTGCATGCTAGCTTTTGGAAGTCAACTTTATTATAAACTCTCTTATACATCCCAAATTTATACATAGGCTCATATGAAACCAACTCTTGATTTTGGACTTGATTCTAGTACTTCAGGAAATCAGCAGCTAGATTTCAAGACTAGAATCAGATGTAATGAATTTGCTGAAGATATTGCTGACTTTTCTTGCTGCAAGCACAAACAGAAGTACATGCTGAAGCTCAAAATTTCAGAATATTTAAAACATGCTGCTTAAAAAAAGTAAATTAAACCCAACAAACCTTTGCACACAATACAAAATATACATAATATTTCCAGTATTACTTGCGGCTGTGCCAAATTACAAAGTGCAATAGACTCACCCATTACAAAAACTGAATTAGCCATTTAAGTATTAATTGTAAAAGAAAAATGAACCAGTAACGTGAAGTGGTTAGGATACAAAAACCTTACCCATTACTATGTCTCCGCTTTATTTTGGAAAAGCAGTATTGTGTCCAGGTTGGGAAGGAGAATCCTGTTGTCCATGTCAAAATATAACCCAGTGAAGTCTAGTGAATTGAATCATTGCTACCTGCTTGATAAACTGTTAAATCCCCAAAGAAGTTGCATACTGGGTATTGACCTGTACCTCCCCCTGAAGGCGGAAGAAGGAAATCTGGGTGAATGCCTGAATTGCCCTTGCAGGCAGCACCATAAATTGGAGATTCTACCATCTGATGTATTGTGAAATTCCCCCTCTGCTCTGGAGTGCATGACCCTGATTATATAGGAGTTTCCCACATATGTGGCTGTAGGGGTTATTTTTTTCTGCACAAGTTTATATAAGAATTGAGGCAGACAAATTTTTTATCTTTACTTTCAGAGCATTTTCCCTCAAAGTTTATAATTACAAGTCAGGAGCTTATTCTTTAGATTTATGCAATTGCTATTTTTTTCCCCACTTTTTAAATAATTGTTTTGGTCACAGACTCAGCTGATGGCCAGAATCCTGTTGGACAATTGAGATAAGAATCTGAATTGTTTTTCAGAATGTTAAAAAAACCCCAAAACATCCCAAAACATAACATTTCATAGATACAAAATAAATTCAAAACACATATAAAACTACACTGAGCAGCTGTTGCTGCAAATGAAGCTGTTATTTGCCAAAAAGATGGTTAGCTTTTGACTGATTACCTATTAAAAAAGACTGAGTAAAACTTTCAAACGTGCTCAAGCCTAGTCCCTCAGAAAATAATGGAAAAGTGCCCAAGCATAATTACAATCCAGCTTTGGGGGAAAGGAAACCTGACTTCGTGTTCTCAATCAGGCACATTTGCATGTTTTACTCTTCAAGTAAATCACCTCAAGTCGGAAACAATCTCATTTGCATGGCAGCATACATAAGAAAGACACATCTTCTCTCAGAATCAATTGTAACTGCCAGCCATGAGAGAAAGAGGCAGCCAAAAGGCCAATTCCCCTGACTGTTACCAGTCTTACAGCATGGGCCTCTTTAAGACTGAGCTTTCATTATAGCCAGGCAGCGTAACAGCATGTGATAAACTTGAGGTGCATAACCAACACAAAGTCCCTCAAGTGTTGTGCTTAGAGCTCATTCCAGAGCACTACAGTACTTCACTGTATAAAACAAGTTAACTTCATCAAGACAGGAACAGGTGGGACCAAAAAAACATGTGACAGGTAAGGAGGTTGTATTGAACTTTGGTCTCCTGGAGGGCACTGAGATGCTAAAGAAATAAGTGCAGTAAACATTTTATAGAGCTTAGATCTTCACTATCCCCTTTTGTAACGTGCATAATTCCTCAGTCAGCTATCCCCTTTAGTTCACTCTATGCTCTTAGTCTTGCAAAATCTTTCAGTACAGAATTAAAGACAGGATCTTGACTGTCTTTCCTATTTATGCCAAAAGCCAAACTGATATCAGAGGGACCGAGAGTGTAAAGGCCAGCGTAACAGTAGTGGTAGAGCTTCTCAAGATGAAAATCAGTAATAACATTGCAGAGTACATGCTGTAAGTGATTATGAAATTCATATTTTCTTCTCAGGGAGAAAGTATGCAGAAGACAGTTACACATACCATTTGGCAGTATTTCCCCAAAACAATATCCTTCAGTACTTTAGTTGTGACCTTAGTGCAGGAAATACGGTGAACTTTTGGAAGACTTTGCCCAACCAGTTGTCCCGTAGCACCCAGACTGACATCTTCATACACAGTTCCCAGTTTATAGATTAGTTAAAGCAAAGGTTTGCTGGTGGAAATTATTTTTCTAAAACAATAAGGATGGAGCTAGTCAATGGGAAAATGACTTTTCTTCTCCCAGTCTGGAAGCAGTATTCACCACACATTCATCATCAACTTAATAGAAAATGTCCTTTAACACATATGGTACTTGTCAGCTGAATTATCAACCGATGCTGTTCCACAATAATCTGAAATAAATTCTTCTGTTTCACTCTGCAGTGGATCAAGAGAAGGGCTGCTGGCACAGTATGTTACTGTATACTCCGGACCTGCCAGTTCTAAGGGTTAAGTTTGTTTGAAAGGCAAAAATTTACAAGAAAAGGCACTATAAATCATTTTTGAAAAAACCAAACTGTCCTGCAGTTACTCTTACAATAGAGTAGATTCTGTAAAATATTTTCATCTATAAAGACACTTCCATTAAAAATGTTTAATGTTACTAAGCTGTAAGGCACTCCAGCTGAAGAACTGACTGATCACAACTACTGTTGGTGGCTCAGATCTCCTCTTTATCCACATAACTCATCTTCAGTCTTTGTCCTTTGTGAGTTCTGCAATTTCATCGACGTCTTCTATATCCTGTGTCATTTTCTCATACTGTCTCTTGAAGAAGCCAAGCTGTGAGAAGTATTAAAATAACACCACATTGCAGTCAGTCATTGATAATTCATTTCTCAGCAAAGCTAAATACTGTGATGGTAGAAATGCACGTGTGCATGCCCACAGTGTAGAGTTTGATTTGTAGACAATTCTGCCTCTAAAATGAAAAGAGGTGGGCCCTAAACTCTTGCCTGGTGCAACTAAATGCTAGAGCAGCAGTACTGATTAGCCAGTTTTGTCCCTGCCAATATATAGACATTTCCATGATGTCTCGGTGTGCCACCAATGCCCTGGCACACAGAAAAACTTGTCCCCTTTTCTATGTAACCCCCCTTTGTAATTTACTTTTTGCCCTTGCCCTTTCTCTGTTCTTTTGTGGTCTATTCAATATATATCCTGTCCCACCTTGCTTGTAATCCTCACCTTTGTCCACGGGGAATTTCATGGGTGTTCAAAGCCCAGCCTGGGGTATTATGGAAGGAGGCAGACAGTCAAAAGGAAAAGAGTAAATGCCACAGCCCCTGTTTCAAAGGACTGGCAACTTATTTACCATCTTCATGGTGCCAGTTTCTATGAGGACCCATTTCATAAACCCTTCTAAAGTACATCAAGGGTGTAATGCCAATGCAGTATTATTCATACCACCAAACTGCAGATGTGGTTTTGTTTCGCACCAGAGGAGAGATTCCAAAGAAAATAGCCCAGATGTATTTATCTCTTTCTGGTTTTAAGCATATAAATACCTACTTACTTTCCACAAAACAGCAACCAGTACCAACAGCAACAGGAGTCCAGCCAATATACTGCCAATCACAACACCTACGGGTACCTCAGCTTTCTCATCTGGCTTTATTATTGTAACTGGGATCTGAAAGCAGAGAGATTGTGTCTTAGGGGTTAATGCTGACTGCAAATATTAGGATTTGTAAACCAAAGATCAAGAATGTCTGGACTGCACACATTCCAGGATCAATGTCCGGAACACACCAAGCAATTACAGCCCTTTCACTGGTATCCATGGGTGCCTGGTTGCACCACTGTGGCACACAGCAGTGCCACCTAAGGCATCACTCTTGGCCATGCTAACAGGCAGAGAACCAATCTCTCCTGCCAGCTGCCTCTCCATTAACAGAAGGCCTTTCAAAGGCCCCCCACACCATCACTGTGTAAGCCAGTCATGTTTACCTGAAGGCGGGGAATAGCCTGGTGTACAGCCCCAAAATCAGACTGCTGGAGAACTACTTCCAAAAAGCATTGTCAGAGCCCATTATCTGTGGTGGGCAGCTGTAGAAGGCAGTACTAATCACTGAGGCCAGATACCATCACCTCTGCTGAAATCCCAACCCTCCTGCTGGGCAGGTACCTCTGTCTCCTTTGCCTGCTGTTCCCACCTTCTGTGAAACCACTAACGACTTGACAGATCTTCTTGTGGTGATCTGTGTTCTCCGGGCTCAACTGCATGAATTTGCTGCAAGATGTATGGGTCAAACAAGAGCACCTCTAGCACACCTACATTTCCCGAAGCACAAGCAATACCAGAGAGCTCCCAGAAGAGCATACAGTGCCTGGAAGTTAGTTTTCAGGTGATACCCTATCTAGCTGGCTTAGGTATAACCAAATATATAATTACATATAACAGAGCTTCTCAGGGAGACATTGCTGTAATATTTATGAACTGTCAAATTTTTGGATTGAATCTTGGAATGACCTGCAGTTGAAAGTTTTTTCCCTTCCTGAAACCTGATAAAACAGATCACACTGGTTTACTTTCTCAGGGTTGCTTGTTCAGTGCATTTGTCTGGAGGAATTTAATATTAAGCTTTCTGGGAAACTTGCACTGGACTGACATTTCAGTGATTTAAGTCATTTCTGTTGGAAGGCTCCAGTGTTGTGCTAGGTGTGGTTATGTGTATTCATTTCACCAAGGCAGGATGGCTTTGTGTATTTTCTAACTGAATGGCCGTAATGATGATTCTAGCAGGTTAAAATTCTGTCCTCCAGCTGGCAGTCCTTTCCAGCTTGGAAAAAATCTGAAAGCTTTTACGCAAAAATACCTAAGCAGCTTCCCCACATAGCATCACAAGGCAATATTCATATATGCAGTTTGCCTAGGAATGCTTTCTCCATTAGATTAACAGCGAAGTGGCACTGTTGGAAAGGAAAATTGATGCGTAAGAGCAAATTATCTTTCCTGAAGTTAAACTGTGGTCAATAAGACACTATGAGACTGGGATTCACCTCATCTAGTGTTACATCTACTGCATGGTTCCTTGACTTCCAAAGGAGAATAGGGTTAAGGGACTAATTCACCCTAGTTTTCAGGATCATCTTTAGGATGAGATGAACTGCATTTCAGAACTGCATTCCTGTTCTTTCCAGGGACTAGGGTTTATAGAATGTGGATGACTAATGCAGATATTAAATTGGATGAATCCTATCACATTCGTCTAGATTAACAGGGTAAGTAGGGAAATAAGCTCCGTTTGCCTCTGCACTGTCCTGTTCCCAAGAGGTGTGAAGGGCAGACTGGGTATCCCCGTTGGCCTGACAAGAAGTAAGTGCAGTTCTGAGTACTGGCCCTAAGTGTCAAACTGTCTGCTGTAGAGAGAACGTACCTCCACAGCCTGGCACATTTACCAAGACTTCTCACAGGGCAGTAGGCCACTGAGTGAAGATCAGGCTGGAAGTCACCAAAAGCCACCGTGTTTCTTAGGAACCCTGTGGGTAACTTTCAGGGTCTGTTCAGCTACTGCCTCAAAGGTGTAAAAGTCCGAGCTGCACATGTGTCAATGGCTGGGGGAGGAATTAATTTTTACTTGTCAACTATCATTTGAATAATTGAATTCTAGTTCTCCTGAAATTCCCAGCAGAACTTCTGGTAATGTAGATTTGGCAGTACCATGCTTCAAATGTGGAAAAATACTTATTAATACATGGTTTATGAGCTACCTAAAAGACCTATGCAGTTACCTGGAAAATTTGCATTGTATAGTAACGAGTTTCAGCTCCTACTAGAAATAATACCATGCCAAACTGATGCACACAGAACACTGCAAATGCTGGCATGTAATTTTTCTGGGGAAACATTCTTCCTTTGTTCTTCAGGCACTGGAGGTTTTCCTGATTACAAAACAGTTTATTTAGAGGTTCTTCACAAGAAATAGAGTGATCCATGAGAAACCAGTGATTAAAAATGGTATTGGATGATGGTCTTATCACAGAGAGAGATCAATCTATAACTGCTTTTGTATATATTTAGTTGAATTCTCCATTGCCTGTGAGTGGGCTATGCTGCACATTCTTACAGATACTTGACTCATTTACTAATTTGCATTTTGGTCTTTAGTGATCTTTGTTACTTTTTGCATAAAATAGGCTATTAAATCCTGTGGGAATAAATCTGAAGTTAGTGCTGCAAATGGAAGGGCGTTCCTCCCAAGATAGACTAAGAGAGTAAGGTATCCTCTTTTATTACAACAGCTACTGTATTCTTCCAGTGTTTTTTATGTTTGTGTATAGCAGATGGAAGGCTTAGGAGAAGAATTCTGTACTACTAAAGCAGTGGTTTGGAGACTTCTCTTGAGATTAGCTGTGTCCACACTGTCCATATGACAGATATTCCAAATGCTAAAAATATTCCACGTTCCTTTACAAGTAAGATTATTTTCTGGAGACTTTTGTGTAGAAACATTTGTGTAGAAACATCAAACCATATATATACTTATGGAAGTAAGACTATAAATCAGATTTGTGAACATGTTTCCCAGGGCTCATTTATCAGTAAGAATTAATTCCATTTCAGAAAGAAGTCCAAATTTTGGTCTTTTCATGAACAGGGAGCTGTCTGAATTTCAGAAGTTTCTAGCTGACTTTTTCTCATAGTTCTGCAATTTATTTGAGACCTACAGGTTTTAACTATGTCTGGTTTATTTAGCAGTGGGCTGAAATGAAAACATTTTAATAACTTAAGGGAGCTGTATATAGTCAGGATACATTAGTTCAACATAATCAAATTGCTACGTACTTCTAAAGGACGCTGAAAATTAAATATTATCATTTTAATACAGTAAAAGATAAGAGAAGTTGAAAAAGTATACTTATCTGTCACTTACAGTTAGGGTATTCTCTCCAATTATAAATAACTCAGGGTTATGTGTATCAATTTTTGCTTCTGCTGAGAGTTGTAATGTCTGGAAAGTTACCTGAAAGAGAAGATTAAAACAACTGTAAAGCTCTGTTACAGGGCAACTCAATTAAAATGTAGATGTCCTAAAATGATTCTCTTGCCTTGAAATAAAGACTTTACAACCAGAAAAGAAAATCATAGTATTAAGAAAATTAAAATTATTTTTTTATTTTTCCCCAGCTAACATGTTAATCAAAGTAACAGCATATCATTAATCCACTTAGCAATGGAAACTGGGAAACTAGTTTTTCTTTTTCTTTAATGTATAATTCAAGCAAAACAGAAGGAATTATTTACGTAACACTTTTGGTAGTTATTTCAAAGCTGTCACGGCTGCTAGCAGGGAAGAGATGGGGGAAAATAACACTGAGAAAAGGAGACATAGCAACAAAAGACAGATGGGAATATATCTCTGGCCTTTGAAAGAAATGGAAACTGGATGTTTTTTTACTTCCCCCTGCCCTCACCTCTATCCAGTGCTTGTGTTTTTCCCCATTTATTTTTTCCTTTCACTCACTATGTGTTCCTCTCCACATCTCAAATTCTGACATAGCTCTCTCAGCTTAAACAGAGAAGATGACAAGAATCTTAAGCCAGTTCCTGTTTGAAAAGGGTCCTTGTGCCAGATCCCACTTCCCTCTGTGGATGTACTGGAGGAGAGGTGTATGGCTGCATAGAAACTGATAGTTCACTGCTGCTCTTATCCTACGGCACCACAAGGAATGGCCTCAGGTTCATGGGAGCACAGGACCACTCTCCAGCTGAACCAAAGTCAATGCCTGCTCTGTCATTTTGCCTCCTCAGCCATTTCTCTGTGGCAGGGCCAGGTACCGTGGGCCTGACATAAGACACATGGGCAGCTGTGGGTCTGTAGCAGCCAACACACACCAAACTGTCTCTGCAGTGTAAGTTATTGCATCCCTGCACTGTGGTCATCTGCCCAAGTGGTGTGTCCTGCACACCTAAAAGTTTAGAAACACACCTGAGCACTATTTAAAGCTCCTCAATTCCTAAATACATCTTTTGTTTGCTTAGCATGTACTGGCAAGCCAGCTATCCCCTTCTTGGACAACGGCTGATTGCCACTAAATAAAAAGGCTGATGATGTGCAGATTGAGTGAGTGCTTGCAAGATTATGTGCAATGAATTTTGACAATGCAATAGAAAATTACAAAATAAGAGACGCGAGAACTGTGATGTGATCTTTCCTTCCCATCGGCCAGTGGTAAACAAACCATTCCCACTCAAGTTTTTGTGAGGGTAGTAACCTTTTGTTCGGGTCTCCACCTTCTGCGTACCTAACAGCACTAACAGACAGTCTTGACCCAGCTGATTAGAAAAATACAAACTCTAAAGACACACAGATGCTTTTTGTCGCACATTTCCATAACACGTTTTACAATATCAACCTGACCTTTTCCTTTTAAGAGATGAATGCTAAAGCTGACAACAGCCCTGCTGTTAAATGTCAATACCTGCCACAAGACTCGCCAGACACGCTACGGAGACTGCGTCATGTTCCTGACGCGTTAGGCAAACCCAGGACTCCAAGACCGTTTGGTTGGTTGCCTAGCTAAGAAGCAAACAAGGTCTGACTTCAAAAGTCTGGTACCTCATGATGAGTTACATCCTGGAGGACACATGGTGATTTAAAATCGGCTGAGATATTATTGATGGATATTTTAAACATTCTGTACGTCTCTAAGCAAGGACTGTTTCTTTGACACCTAGTCTAATAAATACAAAAAACCAGTTAAATACATTTTCCACACTTTCTATATCAAAACTGGCAGCACAAACAGGGTTTGGTATTTTGATGTGATTTAAATTGATCACTATGTAGGCCATGATGTTCAAAAGCTAAAAGCATGATTATTTTACAGGGCTATGATGGTACTGTGCTCTGCTGTCCTATGATGAGTTTTGTGGAAACAGCAGTTCCCCTAGAATGGCTATAACAGATGTAGGAAATGTTTTTTTCAGCTGTGAAGGTTGCATTATCACAGCATTTTCTTAGATTCTGTGCTGAAGTTTTATCAGCTCCATTATGCAGCCTCACTACTTTTAGGTTCAAGTTTTCAATCTGGAAAAACACACAAACCAGTATAAAGTAAAGGAAGGTGTTTCTAGATTGTAAGGTCTCTTTACTGAACTTTGAAAAATATCAGGAGTTTGAAAATACTTGAGTATTGGATCCTCCATAAAGACGCAGCTGATACTCACAGCAGCAAAGGTTCCGTTCCAGATTTGGGTGGACACGTTCACAGAGTACTCTCCCTTCAGCACAATGTCTTCCAGTTTGCATGTGATGGTGCTGCACTTCACATTCTTGCAGTTCTTCCAGGGGAAACAGCAAGAGGAGGCAACAGCATGCATTAAAAATACACTTTAAAAAATGTTCTTTCAACATCCAGACTTTTTACCCTTGCCTTTGCTGTTCTGTGCACACAAATTAAGTGCTTTCAGGCTGTGCTAAAGCAGATGCAGTATCTGTGAGAACATCCATAGGCTGAGCTCCTTCTCTGAAATTCAGGAATGCCACCCCATCACAGCTTTCCTCTCAAGTACAGCAATGGGCTCAGAAGGTCAGCTCTGTTTCCCTCAGCTCAGAAGGTCCTGCTTACTGCAGCTCTGAGTTTTACTCACCAGTTCTTTGGAAGCTCTGAAGTTCTCTTTCGTGAAAGATGGAGAATAAGGTCTTTTCCCTATTTGCAGTGGATTTATCTGAGCATCACAAGTAACACCTCTGGCCTAGGAAAGATGGCAGGAATGAGACTGGATTACATGATACATGGGTGATCATAGTCATCATAATAATATGTATCTCTGGATTAGATGGTAGCTGTTAAAGGCTAGGTTGTGAACACTGAATTCGTTAGGAAACAGAGTATGTGGTTTTGTAAGTAAGTAATTCTTACGACACCTTTTTTTTTCTCCCTAGATTGACCTGAAGGGCTTTTCCTCACCTAAAAATTTCATTTTTACGATAACCTTCCCAGGAGCTTGGAGAAAGATCTGATTGAGGACATCCAGATTCTCCACATTGCCAAGTAATAGGCTAGTGTACTGCAGGCATTGTGGTCCCCCCTTTATGAGGAAGGGACAAGGAGAAAGGGCATGGATTCTCTTAAACTAAACCATAATATTGGGGAGATAATTGATGTTTATAGTACTGCTAAACCCCCGAAACACCGGTCAGTTCTGTACCTCATCTGTGGTGACTGCAGTTAGGTACATCAATGGGTTGTCTTTGCTGGTCAGTTCCGGAAGATTGATTGTTACAGATGCCATCTTTACTGGAATACTTCCCGTTGTTACCTGCAAAGCAAGTAATTCAAGAGTTAATTCAGGTACCTGTGCATATATTATTTGATATAGCAAGAAAATTAGAAATAATAGAGGAGTATGGAAGAGCTGGACTCCTTTTACACCAATATTTTCTTTACTAAGACACTCAGTTCTCAGTAAAGTAAGTAGTAATTTTGTGAATAGTAAAGCAGAAAGTGTACTGTATAGCTCCAGATTCCTGTCTGTTTTCTTAGCAAAGCTCATATTAACTGCATGAAATATGTTTTGAAAAGCAAACATTCTGCCTTGGCCAATATGCCTGTTTAGTCCTTTGGAGCAGCAGTTACAGGAATGGAAATGGAACATAATTTAAGTTTCTTCCACGTTGCATATTTGGATCTAAGTTTTTTCTGTGTTATGTAATAAGCACTGTGATTTGGCTAGTTCTTGCATCAGGTTTGAGCCCTTAACCTTTGCCAAACTTCAAGTTTCAAAGTCCAAGCCTGCAAAGACTTGTTTTTCTTTATCAAGTTGTCAGGAGACTGTGAAAAAACAGTCTAAGTTGGCCTAGGGTTAAGCATTAACCATCTACTAAATATGTAAACAGTGCAGGACCAATCCCTCCCCCCATTCTACTCGTGCAAATGTCATCTTTAACCTTATGAGACTCTAAGCACTTATGCTAATTGCAAGTTTTTTTCTTACTTGACCTATTCAAAAGCCTCAAAATCAGACAATGAAAGCAGGAGTGTTTTTTTCTTTAACTAGGTTTTGGGAGCGGGCTACAGAGGGAGCTAAGGCAGCTTCTTGAACCAGAACAAAACATACTTACTAACCTTAACTGAGAAGTTGAACGTGGGGCCAATATCTTCATAATTATTCACAGTGGAAGGAATGTTATGACCAGAGTATACTTCATAAAAGTTGATGTTGGCAAGCCTAGTTAACAACCATAAAACAATACATTTCAATTTGGCAGCTGCTTTGAAAACATATGTTACTGGATATGCCTTTGCGAAACAGGTCAGAAGTACAGACAGAGAAAAAGTCAGTCACTTAGACTGCTGTTTGAATTTTACAAAGTTGGTTAAGAAAATGGTGTACTGAAGCCCAGAGCTGGAACAAACATGTGAAACTAAGACAAGAGAGTTGTACAGGATACAGGCTCTCTCAGGTTTCTAAACCTTGCATTTTTCCAGGGCCATACTGCAAACTCAGTTCCTGGGCACAAACTGCAACGTTCAGCCTTGCAGTTGTCTTCTTCTTCAGAAAGGGCCTCCCTGACTGTCTGCCTTGGTACATCTGTAACTGGCTGAGTGTGGAAACACAGGCATCACCCTACTTGTGTACATGGTACATATCACATACCCCTCAGTCCTCTCTGGGTCATTTTCTTGAGTAATTATGGGGTTTAAAAATCCAGAATTTGCAAAGTAACATAAGGGTAGTTTCAGCCCGCTGCAGCATGGAATGACAGGTGTGTGATGGAAGGACATGGCACAAGGACCTGTGGGTGCTCAAGGAGCTCAGTCAGTCAGAACTATGCCCAAAGGTAAGGAGAGTACCCCTGTGCATTACATGCACTGCCTGCTACCTGTGAGCAGCTCCTCTGCTAAACCATCCCAGAACTGTGTCTGCTCCTCATCATTAGCGTTTATTAGAAGGCTAATTTAAGCAGTCAAAAAGCAAGCTGGTGAGCAAGTTAGCAAGAAGTAGGGGCTATTACAACTCCTACATCAGCTCTTCCTGTTACACAAGGAATCTATCCTCTTTACCACTCTCCCTGTATGATCTAGGTAACACCTGTGCATACAATCCCAAATTAACGTGAGTGCAGTCTCACAGATGTGCCTCCTGATCAGTTGTGGTCCTCCATACTGCACTGTGGATCCTCTTGATCCTCTATACTTTCTCCCGTGGGCCCTTTCCTTGAAGGGCTTCCTCACAAGGACTCCAAGGAAAACACACATGACATGTTTTCTGCTTCCTTACTGCCAAAGACTCCAGTCCTTCCAAGATGCACAGTATCAGCCTCCTTGTCCTTTCAGAGATCTCTGGTAAGACATATTGCTACATCTTCTCCTAGAAACTCAGGAAATTATCCCTAGAAAGGCTTCAGCAAAACAATACTTTTTTTTCAACCCTTGTATTTTAAGGGATTACTTCTTGGCTGTATTACCTGCCTCAAGAAGGAACTAATTCCAGGTAAATACTTCCTAAGCCAAGTTATGACATGGCTTAATATGCATTTCATTTAGTTCTTTAAAATTTATTATCTCCAAGAATAAATAATCATTTTCTGGCAGGAGGTATTCCTTCATTCCTTGACTTGCATATAAAATTGCATTTTCTCATATTCAGGAGATGTAGCTGAATCGAAATCCCTGTTTTTCCTTGAATAACTTTAATAGACTCCATTCCTCGCTTCTTCTGAAGCATTTCATTTCAGTTCTTACTTCTCAGCTAATTAAACCTGCTGCTTCAAGTTTGCACCATCTGAATCTCCTAAGAAGCTAGCCCTCTATAGAGATGCTCCTGCAGTCTCTGCTGCTTCTGACGAGGTCTCATGCAGCTTTCTCAGGGAGCTGAAAGAACTTGCACTGCTGACTCAAATGCTTCTCTGCACTTAAAATAATCTCAAAAATGCTGCATGACTCCAGGACTGGTGCACCTAGTCATGATGCAGGGGCTCCAATATTCTGAAACTGCTTCTGCAAAGAAGGTTATAACACTAAATCTTCTGTACTGTGGTCCCTATTCAAGCTCATCCTACACAGCAGCCAACAGTTCTCGTAGCTATGGTCATCTCTGAATATTAATTTCCTGGATCCATTGTTGATGTGCATTTTGAAGCAGCTCCCTCTTTTTCAAATTTCTGTTATTCTCTGAATAACTACTATTTCTTTTATAACAGTTTATATTTACTAATTTTTGAACACTTTGGGATGCAAAAGCATTTTTTCACCCCAATTTGTGACCACGCGCATTAAGTGTAATTACATGTTTATCCTTGAAATTCAGTACTTGGGGAAGATAAATAAATCTTTTCTTTGATGAAAATTAAAATAGCCTACCTTGATCTGAGAGTGAAACCAATGTATTTTTGTTTCAGTTGTAATATAAGTTAAACTGTAGTTGAAATCATTCGTGTTTGGAACAGTAACAGACTAATTACTGTTTGAGTGCATCCCGAATCACCAAGGGTTTCCAGGGCTCAAGATAAGAAGTTTCAAGAGCACTACATAAAGATCGGTCTTAAAAGGCTTTTTGTAGGTCTCTCTCCCCCTGCCTGCTCAGCTGCCTCTCCTTGCAAACCACCCTTCCCCAGGTAAAGGAGCCTTCTTGCAACAGGCCTGACTTGCCTTCTAAATGGAGAAGAAAAGGCTGGCACCAGGCAGGGAGGGGTAAGTTTGATCCAGAATCTGGATGGGTGCATAGGAAAGCAGGGTGTCTGCTCCCAGTGCCCATTTAGCTGCAGCAAGGGGGAATCTGCCATGTGCACATCAGGTTTTAGTACAAATCATTATCTCAAACTGCTTAAAAGTTTGTATTCTTGCTCCAGGTTCAGCAGATTCATCCATAATTTTTTTTTTCTTTCCCTCCTTTGCTGAGAGTTTGAGTGGGGCGTATTTTTCCTTTTGATGTTCTTTTGTTCAGTTTTGATCACTGTAGCTCCAGATTTGATCCCATGTCATTGCATTTCAGCCAAGAAGCCCAGTGTTATTATACAGTATATACTATTCATATTATCAAAACCACATGCACTGTTTGGCCTTTATATCACTTCTGTTCACAGGAGCATCTGTAACAACTGTTCAGAGGTAAACATGGGTCCACAACTTCCATGATTTTTTACACGTAAGGTTCTTGGAAGGACAAACAAATCTGTAACTTCTGGTGAAGAAGGAATTTCTTAAGACTTCCAAACCAAAAGCAAAGCTTTGCTATATTTTTAGTGGCCTTGCAAGACTGTTACTTCACGCACCTTGGCAAAATGACAGTGTCTGTTTACATTATTCAGCATACCTTGTGAAGTGAATTTCTGCATCATATCGCAAAGGAATTGATAAGGTGACCTGGTTGTCCGCGTCTTGCTGTTCCTTACTTTCACTGTTCATCAAAACACATTTGAGTCAGGTGTTATAATATTGTTTTATACAAGAAAGCTATTAGTACCTAACTTGCTTTCATATCATTATGTACTTTACCTCCATGCGTGAAAACTTAGAACTGCCACATTCTGAAGATTTTTAAGGTTAAAATCAAAACCAATATCAAAGGACACCTAAGGAAGAGACAAGGAACACATAGTAAATGAGTTGGTACAACATCCAAAGGACTTCCCAACAGACATAATTATTCATGTGTGCATCAATCTAGAACTTCCTTCTGTATCTGATTTCTCTACAGATTTCTGTGTAATAGTTAAGTAATTTCTTAATACTCAGAATTGATTTGTTCTTGCATTCCCCTACAAGTTGGCATTCTTACATAAAAATGAGTTATCTGCATTTTAAAATTGTCTATAACTAGCTACAAGCTGCAACAAAAGGTGTTCACAATTCATTGCTTTTAAACTCTAGCATTGACACAAGCTTTGTACTCACTCTTTTCTTCCGTTTGTTCCAGCAGGTCCACTTTGAGCATTTCCATTAAAATTCAGGACAAACTGAACTTTTTATACATTTTTTTATTAGTCTGCATGTCCCACCACAGAAGATCATGTTTCTATTCTTTCTAGCAAGTTTCTTATTCCTCTAGTTGATTACATTAGTCTAGAACCCTGTGTCTGCTCTGCCCTCGAGGAATAAGAGATTCCATAAAACTGTGGATATCCTGAGGTTTATGGTGTATATGAAAAAAAGGATATATAATTCATCTTAGGGCTGTGAGGACTTCCCATCTCCTCTCAAAACAATACTGCTTTCTTGGAGAGATGAGATTCACAGAGCAGGTGAGGGAGTTACCCCAGGTTCACACTGCAGGAGGGATTTGATGGGAATTGTGCGCAGTTCTTAGGAGCCTGCACATGATGCTCTATGCTTCTCTGCCCCAGCCTTCACTCTCCAAAAGTTACATAACTGCAGCAGCATTTGGAAGCTGTGAGTTGTGACAAATGAGCTTTGAGAGGCTTTTTTCCTTTAATCTGGAAGGAGGTCAAAAATTTTAACCCCTAGTTTGCTTCTTTTAATGCCTCTGTTGTAAGAAACCCTTACCATCAGTGAATGCAGAGTTAGGGAAAAACAACAGCAGAAAATGTTTTGGAAATCGTTCAAGGTTATTTAAACATGCTAGCTGTACCTGTTGTCCTGTTCTGAAAACAGGATAGCTTATTTGGCAAATGACTGTACTTCGTGCTGTTCCTGTTTGACACGAGACTTCAGTCCCATCACTCTGCAGAGAAAACAGACAGAAACGCCATCTTAATACCAGGTTTTGATGAAGTAGAGAGATGTGTACCTTCACCAGCATATGTATTATACTAAGGAGCGGTGAAAAGAGGTGTTATGGCAGTAATTTCTAGAGATGCAGCAGATGGGTGGGGCATAGGCAGGGCCAGGAGGAAGTCACGAGAAAGGTGGGACAAGGACCATTCCCACGCGATTTCTTGTAAGCTGTAATCCTCTTATTAGAACTTTGTGCTGGGCTTGGAAGAAGGAATACAGGCCAAAGAGTTCAGGTCAGCTCCAGCACTAACTTCTACAGTCGTTTTTTATGGAATTTTGACAGAACTTCTGCAGACATATTTACACAATCTTAGAGCTGGTTAAATACTTCACTGTGGAATTTAGTGTGCAAAGGGGAATTCCTACAGGACTCAAACTTTCTGTAGGAAAATCTGCAATACATAATAGCTTGTTTTAGTAGTAAATGTTTACTACTCTGCAGAATATTTGGCTTGTCATCATCCTTGATTCAAAGACAAATTCACAGACCAGAGCCAGTTACCAACCCTTGGAGAAGAATTTCATAAAAAGTACTGTCTTTTGTAAAAAAAACCATTCCTAGTAGACATTTACCATTCATGAATTGTGCTACAAAAAAACCCTCAAAACAAAACCCCCCAAAAGACCCATACGTACTCAGCTTATGTTTTTCGTCCTGCTTTGAAGCAGGCATATTTTTGATCCAAACTTCACTTGCAGACTGAAGTGCTTCTAAGCAAAAGGGCCTTTAAAGCAAAAGAAGATTCTAGCTCCAGTGTGGTCTTTTGGCAGGAGTGAAATGAGCAATTTTGCTGCACAACAGGATGGGGAGGTAGAGGGGCACCCCCAGCGCTGTGTGCAGTACTTTTGCCAATTCATTGTTCAGAATGATACTGCTCTTGGGCAGGAATGAATGCTATCCCTCCTCTCCCTTCGGTATAGGGATTGCTCTGGATTTCACCCCCAGAATTATCACGCACCTCTCCAGTAGCAGCCTGACCATATAAGCCAAGCACTGAAGTCTGCATTTCATCCTTCATGAACTGGGAGCAACAATTTAAATTGTAGGTATACTGCATTCCCCCAAATAGTATGCATAATTCCTCTCTTTCCTCTTCTCCAAGACAAAATTTGTTGGAAGAAGAGCTTCTGGTATAGCAATCATGCCAATCGGATTAACTGTCTAGCTGGAACACATGGCCTTGGCAGTAACACTATTTCTAGATCCAAAGTCTGTGCTTTAAGGATTCATCATCAATGCTGCATGTCTGATTTATCAAATACGAATCCCCTGTGGCACAGCAACTGCTTCAGGCATATGCCTGAGAGTTAAAGAGATGTGGGTGCTGAGGCCTAAAGTTAGGAAAAGATGTCTGAGGTGAGGTCAAACTTGACAAGTTGCCAACTTTTATGCTGAGTTGGAAGTATCTTGCCTTGACCTAAATAAACTGATATGCCGGGGGAATAATTCTGCTGTCCAATAAAACAAATTGGGAGAGAGTTTTGTACACACATTCTTTTCTGGAATAGGCACTGTTAGAAAGAAAAAAAAAAATTTCTCAGAGAAACTCAAAAATCAGGGGCAATAACACAAACAGTGAGGTTGGGTATCACGCACCGGTAAAGATGAAGAAGCAAAAAACAAGTTGTCTGAAAATGTAGCCTGGATTCTGGTGTTATATGCATTTTCCTTTTTATTTCTCAATTTCACATTGAACGTTAGTCTTCTGTTTTTGCTGCTGACAATAAACTGTTGTTTGCTGTTGGAAAATAAAGTCCATTGTTGTAACTAGAGGTACTAGAACAGCTGTGGATTAGGAAAATGTGTTGCCCTGTAGCCAACAACAAATAAGAAGCACAGCAAGACATTTCCTACATTTTACACACTTAAACGCTCTGCTTTCTAAACCACTTGGCATAAGAAATTCTGTGATGGCGTTTCCTAAAACCAGATACAATTATTTTCTTCTGAAAGTGCAGAACTTTGCTTATGTGTTGTCAAAGTGACTTTGCTGAATTTTCAAGGGTCTACCCTGGTGGGAAGGTGGACAGAATGGACAGCAGACATGGGCAGCCCTGTCTCTGTTTGCTCTACATGTAAGCATGTATCTGACATGGACTTGGAGCATGTGCTGCCCAAGTAGCTGACCACAGCTTCCCCACTGGCACAGCTACTGCAGGATCCTCGCTGCTCCCTGCAGGAGGAATGAAGACAGCTGCTGCAGCTGCTGCTGCTCTCCCAGTGCGCTCCACTTCCCAACAGCAGCCAGTCACACACGATTTGTCCAAGTACTCGCTATGTCCTCCTCTCTAAGCTACAAAAACTTGGGTTGGTCTAAGCTGACAAGATTGCTATGTTTGTGTTCCTATCTTACCTCTTTTTCCTTGATTAAATTTAGATTAAAATGCCATTGCTTTTTTTATCCATGCTGTTCCTAAGTAGATGTTGAACTAGAAACGCGTTTTCCTCTAGAAATTCATCCAAAGCCTACAGACAAACCGACTGGTGAAAACACTGGACCCCAACAGTTCCACTGACTCTTACCCATCATCTGCCTTCCTCTGAACATTCAGAACAAGATCACAGATACAAAGTTCATCTTCACCACAGTCTTTAATAAAAGGAATCTGGGGAAAACAAAAACATTTCCTGAATGACAGAGCTCAACCTTTAACATTATCTGCAGACACTAGAGTGCAAACACCTTCGAGCTGAAGCACATTCTCAGTTTGCAGATAAGAAAATCCCTCTGAAGGACATTAAAAATTCTTGACACATGAACAAGTGAACTGAGTAATGTGTTGCTACCTGTCAACTGATCCAAGAACAGTACAGACAGGTTACTTTTCACTGACAACAAAGGTGATGTAGTCAAAATAGTTCCATCTCTCTTCTATGTACCTTTTTATTGTAGAATAAACTGACCTGAGAGAATTCATCTTTGCAATCAACTAGAAGTTCACATCAACAGTGACATGGCTAAACTAACATTCCTGTTACGCTACAGTGGCTGATGTGTGTGTGAGTGTGTGAGCAAGCTCATGTGATCCAGGCAAAGGTATAAAAGGAACCAGAGGACCCCTTCACATGACTTACATGGAACACCAGTTTTCACTTGCATGTACCTCTTTGGTGTTTGTGGGGGCCACACATTACGGATGTGTATAACCATGCATTTCTGAATAGTAAATCTGCATACTTACACTGTAGGCCACAGATGCTGGAGAAGATATGTCAAGGACAGGGCTGGAACCAGGATTTGCAAGGCCAATATCAATGCGCAAACTAAGTGAATTCACTGCATCTGAAGGCTCCTGTAAAACACGTGGTTCAGATAATGGCTGTCAGCACAGACAACTGGGTAAAATTGGTAATTTCTATTGTGAATTGAGAATGCCTAGCAAAATCATACTTGGTCTAAACAAGGAGAAGCAACAGTTCAAAGCCTCATTTCTTAATGAAAATAATTTTGTGAGATTGACTAGTGTGGGATCCTCTAGCTTAACAGTTTTCAGTTAAAACTGCCATTTCCATGATAAAACTGATTTTTCTAGGATGCCTGGAGACTGTACACATCACAGTAACTACTAGGGCTAAGGAACATGCAGATTATCTGCAGCTCTGGGAGCTGGTCCTCAAAGCCATCACCAGGTAGCTTTCATTCTCATCTAGCTGCAGAAGTCGAATTCCTATTCCACTCTGCCTTACCATCACAAGGAGCAGCTGGGCCTGAGTGACACTAAAACACAATAAACTCCATGGTTCCTCTTTTTCTCAGTACTGGATGAATCACCTTCTAGCCCTATGGCTGAGCGCTCCACATGGGACTAAATGTGGTCAATAGGTCATTGCAAACCAAAGCAGGGACTGAAGTCCTCTACCTGACCTAGTATCATGCAACAGGGCTTAAGGCAACTCTCAGGGCTGTTTTCAGTCCTTGGTTCTGGAGAAAAATGGAGACCTGCTTATTTTTATTCAAGTCCTTGGTGTATACCAGGGGTTAGAATGCACCCAAAGTCTGCCTTAATGTTAGTTTGAGAGAAAACATTTGTAAGTATGTCTTAGTTCTTACAGAAGAATCTACTCAGAGGGAAATTAAAGTCTATTTAAACTATAGGGCATGGGCTCTATGTTACACCAAAGCTGAATAACTGTCTTTCCTTTCCTAAAAATCGGTACTGAAGTGACAGTTATTAGTTTCTATGAAAGCATAATCTTTTTAAGTATTTTTCAGCTGGGGGGATTTGGGAAACATAAATAATTCAGTACACAATGCATGAAACTGCATGGACAAAAAATTAAGGCATGTCTTCCTCTGATCACTCTTTTTACACAACACTACTTGCAACTGCTGCACTTACTTGTACACTGAAGACCTCATGAACACAATTCTCTTCATGATGCACCACAAGATCCCTCTGCATGTACCTTTCATTGTTTTCTTTGAAAAATCCTCTAGAAGTCACTCTGGAGGACTGGAGATCTGCATCCAATGTTGCATTGTACTTTATAGCTACAAGAAGAATAAAAGTACATTTTTCACTGAGCACGGTTGCCTGTGGTGTCATTAATATGCTCGATATTACAGTGAACCAGGCTTTCCAAACCACACTAAATATTTCATGTTTTTCATAGCTTGCTAAACAAAGAGCAGTTTCAAAATGAGTATACTTTCTCCTGTGTTATGCAAAGCAGTCAGACAGGTTAGGTCCTGATATAAGTTCTGATCCACAGGGAGCACATTAAATGGCAATCAATCCAGCCTCCACTGCAGATGTCTGAGCCTGCAGCTCAGGCAAGAAGCCAGTCAGCAGCGCCAGGATTACTCTAGATAAAGGGGCCTTGCAGCAATATCACGGAACTCAGAGGTGACTTTAAAGAATCTGCATCTTCTGTTCAATCACATAATAATTTCTGCCGCCTTCTCTTTGTTTTATGACTAATATGCTGTGGAAGTTCATTGTTATTTTATAGCTTAAAATCATGGGTTCCTGAAGGCACTCTATGTAGCACTGAAGCAGTCCAACTGGTGTTATCTGTAAGACTGAACTTAAAAAACTTCATGGAAGCCCACTGCTGGTCACAGAAATATACACTGTCCTCTGAAAAGAAGAGCTTCCTCCCACTGACAACTGCACTGAGACTCTGGAAAGTATTTAATTTTCTTTTTCTGAAGAGAGAGGAAAAGTATGCAGTCTGCTGTTGAAACCAGAAGGCTGGAAAAACCCAGCTTCTCACTTAAACCATTTTTTTGGGATTGTTGAACAAGGATACTGCTCTCCTTCATAATGTTAGTTCCCCACTTTTCAAAGATTATGGAGCCAGTGATGAATTAGGTCTTAAAAACACTTTCTCAAGAACTTAAGTTTTATATTGATTTTGTGATTCTTGACATGCAATTGTTAATACATCTTTAGACTCTCCATTACTCATTTGAATAATGGATTTTTGAAGAAATTAATATAAGACAAGTCATTGAAATAGTCTTACCCACTTGGTTATTTTTCTTAGCAGGTCTAAATGTAGCCTGAAAACATATTTTGACAGTTATGTCCGTGTTCTTGTTCAGCAGACTGATTTTCTCAGGTTTAAAGGAGGCAATTATGGACACATTTGCAATGCCTCTTGACCTGAAAAATATATTTTAAAGGTTACATGGGTTTTTGAAGGTCCCTGGGTAGCATAGAAGCTGTTGTCTAATACTATGTAAATGTTAGCATTGATTTTTATAGTTCCCAGTGTAAACTTCTTTTAATGGCACTGGTAAAATTCTTTTCCTTACATATGCATGAATTTGTTGACACAGTAGCCTTCAGTAATAATAGTAAGTATTTGCATGTCAAATTAGTGGATAATTTATGTCTTCATCCTAATGCTCTCATCAGTCCCGCCAGGTATCAGAGAATGAGGCCCTTGGCCTGTTTTCCAAATAAGTAACCTTCTTCTGCTCCTTAGGGAAGTTACTGAGCTCTTCTAGAAAGGTGAGAATGAGTAATTCTTCATTTTATTTAATAATCTAATTTTAAAATAAACCATATTTCATGTAATTAACCAAGATTTTGAAGAACAGTTTCAAAGGAACCCTACATGTAAAAACAAACACTTAAATCAAAATTAAACACATTAATCAGCCCAAATGTCAGTGCAAAAGAAGAATGAGCATCTTCATTAATCAAATCTAAGTAAATGCTGGTACTTCAAGGAGCATAATTTTCTCTAATGAAATTCCCAGCAGCAGCAGCAGTCAAAGGTCCAAACTGACCATTCTTTTTTAATTACCCTGTTTTATTAGGAAAGAAGTAGCAATTCAGTGATATTTTTCTTACAATGGGGAGCCTCAGGCAGACAGAGAAGACAGACAGCAGATAGGAAACAAAACTGCATTTGAATTTAGCTCCTCAAGCAAGGAGTGGAAATCACACCCTACTTAGGCAAGCAGAAGATTTGGGTTCTGTGAAACCTTTTTTATATTTTGTGAAAGTACTCAGACTTCTGTGGCAAGGGCCATGGGACATTAAAAATATGTTTCTTGCCAGAAGTAGGTGTCAACTCTCTATTACTGCTCTGTGGCCTTACCCTGCAGGACAACACTCCCCCCCATCAGCCTACCAGCCAGAAAAGATCATGCAGGTTGTGTGAGAGCTGGTTTCATCTGTCTCAGGCTCAGCTGTCAAATTTATATTGTGGCTACTGAAGTACACAACCTGCTGTTACAAATGCTCTCCACCAAGCCCCTTTGCCTGCTGCTGTCCCTTCCCTCTGGAACATGCATCTGCACAGCAGTAGCAGGCAGATGTCTCCTGGGCCTCCCATTCCTGCTCAGGTCCCCCCCAGCAGGCTCTGCCACCTGGCTTCCTCCCACATGCCCTGGCTCTCCCTCTGTGCTTCCTGGGCTTTCAATGGTTTAATGGTAAATGCTTAAAAGAGATTCAGTCCAATGCTCTTTTTTTAGCTAGTTTTGATAGCAGTGATGCGGCAGTATGTGTGTTAGCACTGAACAAATGGAATGAAAGAGCTTTTTAATTTGCTTATTTTCCTGTTTAATTAACTAAATGTTCAACTGCTGCATCTGAATCACTAATTGCTTCCTTTCTAAGAAAGAGTATACCAACCATAGCACAACCACGTTGCCATCAGCACCAACTGATACGTCAGTAATGTCATCGTCATCTAAGTCTCTATGGCCATCTACTGATCTTCCAAAGAACTGGAGCTTTTGTCCAAAAGCAGAATCCGATCCTAAGATTTTCTGGGAAAGAGAGTTTGGTTACCGAGTTTGCCAAAGCATGCTTAAGTCTGTAGTTAGCAGCCTAATTAATGGATTTTCACTGATACTCCCTGTATATGCAACGTATCGTTTAAACAAAATGCATTTGTGGGTGTTTTCTCAGCTGCTTTTTTAGCACTTCTTTCTCCTCTGTTGGAGCAGACAAAGGAGTAGATTTTTCTATCTTGGGAGTAGATCAGCTAACTGACTGCTGTAAGCCAGATACAGACGGAAACTTTTTGCATCCCACATTGAGCAACTCAAAGCATATGAAGCTTAATAGGAGTTAATAGCAAATACTTTCTGCATCCAGAAAATCTGCATGGGAAGTGATATTAAGATTACCATTATAGTATATATGAAGAACATTGAAAGACTTTCCCTTTAATACTATGTATTTGTAATTTGCGGAGCTGGGATTTATCTAATCTTCATTGCTGTACATCAGCACTAAAAACCTGAAAATACTGGGTGTTAAAAACATCTAGGATATTAGCTGACTTCACACTCAGGCATCAAAAATGGCTCAGAATGAGCAACTTGCACATCCTTTTCCTCTATATGGTTCAGTTATAAGCACCACAACATCAATGGGTATGCTGACAGCTGAAGGAAGGAGATTCACAAAAGGTGAAATAAACCATGAGAATAACAGTACTCCTTTAAGAGGATGAAACAGTAGCCAGTAAAAACACAGAAAACCTTCAGTTTTCCTCTAGAAGATCTAAAGGCACCAAATACAGCATTATGCAACGAAGTTATTTACCTGAGAATATTTGGTACGTATAGTCTTTTGAAATCCATTATAAATGTAAATTGCTCCAGAGTTTTGGTTTTCCAGTGGTGCACCTATTACAACATCATTAAAGCCATCCAAATCAATGTCTGCAAGTGCCGCAATTGCTGATCCAAAGCGTGCATTTTCTGAGCCCTGTGGACCTTCCAAGAGTTCTTGTTGATCCAAGATTCTCTTTAAAAATTGAAAAATAAGAAAAAGCAAAACCACAGCTATCATTGCACCAGATTAGACATAGGAGGAGTATCTATGTGCATTGTTTTTTGTTTCTGTTTTCCAGTACATTCCCCTCAGACAGCTCACCATTGAATTCCTTCCCCATTGTATTGCCCATTCAGTTTGCATTATGTCTCAAAGTCTTGGCAAGAATTGCACAGCAAAATCAAAGCATGCTATGCAAAGTACTAAAGGCAAATATAACCATATGTATGAAGCTTAAATGCCCTCACTGTCCTCATCTGACTGTTCTGAAAGTTTCACAATACATTGAAAAATACAGTTTCCAGTTTTGGATTACTGGTTTTTATGCAGAGGGAATGGAAATTATGTAACTGGACATAATTCTTTGAAACAGAAATGGAATTTCCTTACTAAACTAATGCAAAAAACATGTGTCCAAATGGTAAACTCCTGACCTCTCCAATGCCAATGAAGAAAGAAAGACTGGAGATCTTCATAGTTAAATAATCCCATTTACACTAGATAAAATGCAACTTTGGCAAATAGCTTTCTCCCCTTTAACCTCAGTTACCATGCTGTGCTTAAAATTTTAGAAATAAAAGCCAAGTTTTTTATTAAAAATGACTAGAAAAGTATTACTTGCGCAACAGGGACAAGTTGCACAAATCCAGATTCTTTTAAAAAAATATTAAAAATATCTTTCATTATTCTTTCATATTTAAAATTTAAATAATTTTAAACCCAACATTTGACAGCAACTAGAAGTTGTAAGATGGTCTTCCTATTTATTTGGTTTTCAAAAGCAAAGAAAAAAAAATCCTTTCATTTTTCTTTTTTTTCATATTTCATGTTTGATACCACAGGCACAAAGACCAATGTCAGCTGCCAACTTGCAGCTCCTCCAACTACCTTGAAATTGCTTTAGGGTAATCTCCTGTTGCTGCAGGATGGTCTGACTGAGGTCCTTCTGAGGAGGATGGTCCTTCCTCTCTATTTATTTAAACGCAATTTACCTAGTAAAGAGACCATTTTCTGTTTTCTCAGATGGATGGCAGATACTAATTTACTTTGAAGACATCCAGTGAATGAAAGACTGTTCAGAAGTGCCAGAGGGCTCAGTATGGTTAATACAGATATTCTGGAAACACCTACTACAGTTCTGAATAAAAAGCACCATCAGTCAAGCATCAGACAAATAACACAGCTTTACTGAATAGAGGGGACAACAAGAGTTATGGTAACCATCCAGTATTGGAGTCTGCAAAACAATGCAGAAAACTGGTAGAAGAGCATTTCTTAGAACCGCTTTGGGAATACTGTCAGGCATTGAATACATTCACCAAAAACAAATGGCAAATTAATTAGCAAAAGCCTCGAGCTAAGTTTTGCAGAGATGTGGCCAACCCATGTTATATTAGCATGAAGCACATTGCCTGGCACCAGGACCAGGGCGACATCGAGAGCACCAGACCCCTGACCACTAATACTCCTTAGCTACTGCCTTGCTCATTGGCTCCATTTTGGTCTGTTCCAGCTGGCTAATTCCCAAATTACATGCATAAGCAGTTCTGGGCAAAGTTTGCAGCTGCTACTGAAAAGCAGAACACGTGAGGCAGCACTGGAAAGGCCTCCAAACACAGCCCTCTAACCAGGTAGGCTTGGCACCATTCATCCCTGCCCTTATGCCACATCCCAGGAAGAGCACATGCTCTGTTTCTTGTTAAAAAAAATGTCACTTGAAATATTTCCAATGCTTTGAAAAGATTCACTCAGTAATGACATAGAGGATCTGGAGAGGCCAGATAGCCTCTTAGCCTGCATGTAGCTGGTCTGATTTGAAAGAAATTAGCCTTAAGCAATGCTGGCTTTAGCCATTTTTACCTTTGTGATGGAAAACACGTATACTCTCCCTTCTTCTTTCTTCAGGTCATTCATAAACATTGGTGCGCCCACAAGCAGCACATCTGTCACAGAATCCCTGTTGACATCCACTGAACACACCACACTGCCAAAGTAGGAGCCAATCTGAAATCAGTAGTAAATGGTTGTCATTGTGTACGGTTTTTTGTGGATCGTGTTTTAGCACCTGATTCAGAAAACTTACATCCAGTAAGATTCCAGTACTACTAAATGTTGCTGAATAAAATTACTCTGTAGCATGCTCCTGTGTTGGAAGAATCACATCCTTACCATGGTTCACTCTTTCTGTCCCAAAGCTTCTGCTATGGTTTTACTACTCAGCAATACAAAGCTTCTGCTATGGTTTTACCACTCAACACTACAAATTCCAACAGAAAGTAAGATATGGGAAGTACATATTTTTTTAGAACTGCACATGAAACTACCCACCCTCCAAACTACTCTCAGACTTGTCTTACACATGATACCAAAAAACCATCTAAAATCATTCCTCTTTTCCAAACAGAAAAAAAGAGATTGAGCTCCCAAATCTGTCTTCTGTCATCTACTTCACAACTTCTCAGGCAGTGCAGAGTTCAGCAAGTCTCTCCCAATTTGAATTGTTGACAGAAGGGTACATTAGTTAGGTTTGTATATTATATTTTACCACTAATTGGATTACTTCCTAAAATACTGTGTAAGAGTTACAGCCAATTTCATTGAAATAGTCTAGTGGCAGAGAAAAGTTCAAGTGGATTTTAAATGCTTTGAGAGAAAGAGGAATTTTCAAAACTAATTGCAATTTACTGCTGGGTCAATAAAAACAGATTCCTGAAAGTCTGCATTCATGACCAAAATATACTTGCCTGCTCGCCTCTCTGTGACTGCACAATTGCAATATTGCCATCACTGTCAACATCAAAAACCACCACTCTGCCAGTGTAGTTGGATCTTGGCGCACCAGCAACAAAATAGACAGAGCTCACAGTTGAGAGAACAGCAACAGAATAACCTGAGGATAGAAGCCAACATTTAACATGTGTGAGAGACCATTAATTACAGTTCATCAGTTGATTATCCATAAAGGCATGGATTCAATCTGGTATGTTAATCACAGAGAATGATGATTCCAGATGGGAAGTTATGCTGTCACATAAGCATAAAATTTGCAATATTGTCCTGGAGAGAACAATGACACATAGATCAAGTCGAATCAGGTTTACAGAATTACACGGACAATAGTTTAGCCTATTCAGGAAAATATAGACCACAAAAATGTCATGCTTGTGAAGGAGATAGGAAAAAAAAGCACGAGGAGTATCCTTGGAAAGAAGAAATAAAGAGAAATATGAGATGAATATTTGGACCAGTCTTCAAACTAGGGAGGAGGAGCACCTAGCTTCTGCAAAGTTTGTGGTGCATTTTCCCACAGCTCACCACACCACAGACCAGTGGTTTGTCTGAATAGAACAGGCTACATTAACAGCTTGTCAGCTGAAGGGTTGATTGAACTTCTTTGAACTTTTTAATCCTCACTACCATTATTCTAGCATTTATTTGTTTTCAGGAAACATTGTTAAATACCTGCAAAAATGTAAACATGTATCAGCAGTATAAATCTAGCCTTAGTACATACTTTACATTTCTGTGGTTTAGTTCCAGCAAATTTATTTTAAGCGGAGAAAACAAAGTCATCCTTTATAAACTCAATAGTTAAATGCAATTACAAAATGCCCATGATGGGACAGAATACGCAGATCTTTAGCAAGCTGCAGGACAATATGAGGAGCACAGTCTAAAAGGATTATGCCTTGATATTTACACTGTACCAGTCTAATTCAGAGTTTTGTTCAGATGCTGGACAACTTGTGTGACTGGAAGTTCAGTGAGCAACAAAACAAGATTTTATTCTGCAAATTAAGTACACACCTTCCTACTTAATACAGAATACAATTATTTGAAGTGGCGGGGGGCAATGCAGAACAGGGGCAATCGAGCAAGTTGTGATGTTCTAACAACTCTTCAACTTATGCTCCCCCGAGCTGGTGAGAGAGAGCTGGTATAGAGAGCTCCTGCTGGAGGACAGAAAGTGGAAGGGAAAGGAAGGGACAGAAAAGGGACATTGTTTGCTCCAGAAAGAGTAAAGTAAATGCACTAAAACTGCCTTATAGAGAAAGGATATTATCTGAGCTTGAAGGTTTACAGAAAACATTTAAATGAACTGAGAACTGACTGGTTTTATTGGGTCACAAAAATGTCAAAAATACATATGGAGATTTTAAATAAAATCTCTATTAAATGGTAGCAATATTCGAAAACTACAAACTGAACTGGCAAAGGCTAAGAAAACAGCAAGCACATATGAAACAATAGAAAGCCAATCAGCTTCACATCCACATCGAACTGAGGAAGAACACACAAATATTTTAACAGAAGCGACACATAAGGATCAGTGTGATTCACTAAGCAGCCTTTTCAAATCCCCTGATTTATTATGTCTCTGTGACTGTGCTGGTTCTGGCTGGAATACAATTAATTTTCTTCACAGCAGCTGGTATGGAGCTGTGATTTGGATTTATGCTGGAAACACTGTTGATAACACACGGATGCTTTAGTTACTGCTGAGCACTGCTCACACAGTGTGGAGGCCTTTTCTGCTCCTCACTGCGTCCCACCAGCGAGGAGGCTGGGGGGCCACAAGGAGCTGGGAGGGGACACAGCCAGGACAGCTGCTCACAAGTGACTACAGGGGTGTCCCATTCCATATGGTGGCATGCTCAGCATATAAAGCTGGAGGAAGAAGGAGGAAGGAGGGGATGTTCAGAATGATGGCATTTGTCTTCCCAACTCACAGTTGCGTGTGTTGGAGCCCTGCTGTCCTGGGGGTGGCTGAACACCTGCCTGCCCATTGAAAGTGGTGAATGAATCTTTTCTTTTGCTTTGCTTTCACTTTCCCTGTCTGTATCTCAACCCACGAGTTCACCCACTTTTGCTCTTCTGACTCTCCCCCACTTCACTCCCCTCAGCAGGAGTGACTGAGTGTCTGCTTAGTTGCCAGCTGGGATTAAACCACAGCAGTGACAAAGACTGATTTTTTTAAGTTTACCACTTTGATATTAGTAGAATTTAAAAGCACAGTAAAGCTTTTATCCAGTGAACTGTTGACCAGTAAAAATAAACCTTTTCGACCAAAAATTCTTTTCATATTCTCAAATAATTTCTTAACACAAATCTGGCCAGAAGAGAATTTTCCAACTTCTTTAATATCTTAATCAAGGTTTCATATATCTCCAGATTTGTATTTCAGCCCCTTACCTAGATATGAGCTATGATTTCTGTCCTGTAGAATCTTCTCAAACACATGGCTTGGAAAAGTGGTGACTCTGTCTGAAGACTCCTGAACTACAGTTCCACTCCAGTCATAGGCCCCAACAGCACCCAGCAGCAGAACATCCTTTAAAAAATAAAAAGTCAACATTTTAGAACTACCTGATGTAGAAGAAGTGTGAGCAAAGCTGAAGCTACCATGCACAGTTTCCTACATCACTGTGTTTAAGACTGTGATGCAGAGTAAGGACTGCAGGCAGTTGACTGGAGCTGCTCAGTTACCACTTACGTGTAGGACTTTACTCCCCTATTAAGAGGGATTATCATCCTTCTACTGCAAGAGGGTAAGTGACTGCTTTAGTTCCCATGGCACTGCAACTCATGATAAAATGGGTTTATTTAAACACTGTGATAATTTCCTAAATCTGTCCACTCTTGCTTGCGAAGTCCATGCTTTCAAGCACCCATGGTCCTCAGAAGACTGAGTATCACACAAACACAGATGTATGAAAAAGCTAAAGCCCCTTTTTTGGGCTACAAAAGTGCCAATGACAGCACACAAAAGCTGATGCAAATAGATACAGTTTAATTTTTTATGTAAGGAGATGTTCTTGAGAGAAGAGTTAAAACTAAAATCCAAATTAACATGGCTTATTATACAGAATACTTCATACAGAAATGCTTAATCTTGTACACAGAAAATAAACATAGTTTAGTTTATTCAAGTTATTAACACTCTTCACTAAACTGAGATACTGTTATAGAAAACTGCAATAAAATTGAAGGTGTAATTTTCCTGAATAAACACCCATGTTTCTCATTTTTTTTCCATTTCTTAGCATCAAGTGCTTCATAATTTAAAACTTTAATTTGTGCAAATACAGAAGACTTTTAAAAAATTGTTTCATTCATCTTTAAGGGCTATGAGAAGCAAACAACCTTCTTGTATTTTCAGTTGAAAGCTTATTGAACCACACTTGGATTTTACAAAGAGGACTTATTTGGCAAAGATAATCTTAAAATTTATTAGCATTAAAATGTATCTGATATTTTGGCTTTAAATTTTAAGTGAAATATACTTTAAACAAATATTATTAACTTTATAATTTATAGAGAAATTACATAATAATTTTCAGGCTTGATTTGTTATTATATTTTGCTGACTGCCTACTAGCTTTACAATATTGCTAGTCACAAACATAGAGGAATTAAATTTTTCCTGCTACATGAACTCAGAAATCACTGAAATCATTGTATTAACACATCTCAAAATCATTACATGAAACAAACTATTATGCAACTTTACTTATTAATATATGTTCAAGAAAAAAAAATTAAAAGGATAATTTGTCATTCTCCTGCTTGTAAAAAGATCTTAAAATTGAACATTATGGTTTTATTGCTCTTTTATTGCACTCATATCTACATACTTACTTCCATTTGTATCAGTAAATAATTAAATTCACATACCTTTTTTTGTGAATAATACGCACTGAAGCCCACCTGTGACATTTCCATCTGGAAAGTATCACCTTGATCTGTACCTGGTAAAACAGAGATGAATATATGATTATCTCTGTATAATCACACAAAATCCAGTTTTGCTGCCTCTGACTTTAGCTGTATAGGGCGTGTTTATATCCACCAATTTGGCTAAAGCATTTACAAACAATGGAAATCAGAGCTGATAAACTGTAAAAATTTGGAGGATTTAATGGCAAATTGATAAGATGGAGCCATGAGCCATGCTGTAAGTCTCTTCCAAAAAAAAGGGCAGAAGATGATGATAAAGATGATGATAAAGATGGTTTGAATTAGTTTCCACAACCTTGTCACTGTGGCTGATCTCTTTTTGTGTTTCCTAGGGAGCATTAACATCCTGAAATTACCAGCTTTAATAACTGTATATTCACAACTTTCAAATAGAATAGGAATTTTTATTTTCCTATAAGACTTCTAAAAACTGTTGTAGTTCTCTTGAAAAATACTGTGACATCCATTTCCTAAACTAGATGGATGGGAATTCAGTGGGAGTACTCAGGGAAAAGACCTATTGCCTTGCTTTGAGTAGCAGCATGGGCCTAATAAAGAATAAGTGAAGGTGAAAGAGAAGAGAAGATTTCATCCTGAGCGCAGGAAAGCGGCAGCTATAAGCTCCTTAGGGAATGTTGAGGGCAGGTTACACATCTCTGAAGCAAGGTCTGAATTTAACTTAAAATTTAAAAGCTGTCTTTAGCGGGGGGGTGGGGTGGAACAAAGCATCTCTGTGTCACCTCTGCAATACTTTCCTCTGAACAATTCACAGGAGTCTGGGTGGTGCTAGGGAGAGGGCCTGGTAGGCACCACACAAATTGCATTTTCGGTTCTGTAATCATTAACCTAGTCTTCTGGTTTGTTTTGGTTGATGTTGTTTTT
>VZRQ01010462.1:188455-199250 GCA_013397975.1 Machaerirhynchus nigripectus
GGCGTAGGCTTGCCCTTCAGGACTAGCATTAAGCAATGTGGACATAAACTTGAAGGTCACTGAATGGAAGGGAGAGAAGCAGAAGGATCGGGCCCTGGGTGACTGCAGGGTGACCACAAGCATGCAGCCAGCATGCAAAGCAACTATGGCTTAAAGATAGGTGACAAGAAGCTGTTGAGTTGGGGAAATACCAAACACACTGTATAGGGCCTGGGAAAGACCCACGTGAATGCAGCACAGACCTGGTCACTGATGTTTGAGAGAGGTGTATTTCAAAAGGCAAGTTTCAGCCAAAAATCTCTGTATTTGTTTAGCAAGGCAAAGGAGAAAGGTGAGTGATGGTGGGGTGCCAAATACAAAAAGATTTTACATGCAGGGAGATGAGAGCTGTTTCTTTCAACTAAAGGCACAGAACTGCCCAGAAAACGAACTGATAAAAATTTAGATGGGAAATCCAGAAAAATCTTGTTAACCATCAGTGAAATTTTTCAGCACCTCTCCAACAGGACTAAGCATGCCTCAGAAAAATGTGATGAGCGTGTGGGAAAGACTGCCCTGTACTTAGAATACGTGTGGGAAGCAGTCCCATGGCATCAAGCAGCTGAACCAGCAGGGCTCGGGAACTGCAGCACAGACATGCCAGCCCGGGTGGCATTCCCAAGCCGAGCAGCCCAGGGACTGAGCATGCAGCATGGACTGGGACACGCAGATGGAGCTGACAGGGACCACAGGAGGAAGGAGAACAGTGATCTGGGAGGGGGAAACATTGAAACAACCCAAGAGCCCATCACAGAAGCCAGCTGCCACAGAGTCTCAGAGCAAAGTCCGGGCTGGCAGCAGCTTGCAATTATAAGCGGGCAGTCCATGCATGTGGTCCAATACCTGCCACAACTAAGTCATGGGGCTTTTGGTATTTGTTGAGGCTGAGTCACAGATAAGCACCTGTCTCCAGCACCCCATTCTTCTTATGTCAAAAAGAATCCCTGCTGACAAAGACGTGGCCGTTTATGTCTCAGAATTCAACCTTTTTGGTTTTTTGTTTTTGTTTCATATTCATGTAATTTAAGGAGAGTCAATCAATAACATATGGATCAGAAAATTCTTTTTAACTGAGAGAAGTTCAAATATTATTAGAAAATACAAATTCTCCAGCATGAGATATTTTAAAACACTGCAGTTACTCACACTGATTAAAAGTGGTATGCACAGGACATTAGCAGTAATTGAAAGTATTATTCAAGAGACAAAATAAGATTTTTTTAATCAGTGCCTTTTCAAGCCACAAGTCAAGAAAAGCCCTGTTGCTGCATTTTGAAGTCATGAGTAACTTTACTGATTCCAAGAGAGCTGCTGAAGAAGTTGGAATTAGGCATACTTCTAAGTACTTCAGTAAACTGAGCTATGTGTTAATGAATATAATAAATATTTGAATACTTATGTGATTACTAGGAAGATGCAACAACAACAAAAAAAAGCTTAAGGACACCCTAGAGGTCTTCTGTCTGTAATTTATTGGTTCACTTATTTACTGCACATGGCTACATCAAAGTGGAATACACCTACACAGCAACAGTTTTCATACTTACGACTAGGATCATAAAAAAGCATATTAAACAGGCATTCACTTCCTTTTGAGTAAGAATTGTGTTTTGCAGGCTCGAAGGGCAGTGGTTTGTGGAATATACACAGAGAAAATGCATCCTCCTCCAGCTCACTAACTAAAAAAAAAACCATCACAAACCCATGGGACCAGAAATCCTAGTATCTCAGGAGAACAGTGCCTGGGCAAGTGCAAATGATGGAGGAGAAATTATATAAATTCTTTTGAAAGCACAATCAGAACTATACAAGATTGCCTTAAAGAATTTAATGGTGGAAATATTCTTGCCTATCCTCTCTGACTTAAATTACTGAGTCATTAATTAGGATAGGATGTTTAGATAAACGATGAAGGAGAGACTTCACAATATTCCTGCATTAATGATACATTTAAAAATTGATTTTGGACCCTAGGTAATTGCAGTGGGATGCAATGTTTTAAGATATGCAAAAGATATACTAATCCATGCTGCATAATAAAATACATTTCGCTTGGACTTATGAAAAAAATGTGGAGAATTCTAGTTTGTTCATTGTCCTTGGGAGTTTCTGTCTGTACTGAATATGATCTTGATACATACCAAAAATCCTCCAGTTTTTGAGTTCTGTATCAGAGTCAAGCCAAGGTTCATGTCCTCTTTAATCTCAGTCACATTTGGAATATTTATTAAAGCTGAAAGAAAAACTAGATTAAGTAATGACAGAATAATAAATAAAGTGTAGAAGCAATTTACAAAGTTAAGAGTTCTTTTCAAAACCTGATTTTTCAGAATCTAAGGTGCCTTTTCCAAATGACTGCATACAACTCTGAGACAAAAGAAACAAAAGCCAGTCTTTGGGAAAAGAATTGCTAACCATTAACTATAGACATGAATTAAGTATGGCCATTTAGAGTATCTGGTCTCAAGACAGCTGAAGGCAAAAGAGAGGAAGAAACGATCTACCTATGGTGTATTTTTGGCTGGCTGAGTAGCTGCAGCTGAGCAGCTACTATTACATTCCTCAGGACACCAGACTCCTCTGATCCAGTATCAGGCTTTAGACAGAAAACTGGAAGGGGCAGTGGAGGGCAGAAATGGTCTGCACCACAAATAACATGAAGGAGGCATCTCAGCACACTCTGCTGCCCTGTGTTTTCACTGTATCCAGACTTGAACTCCATTTTATACTTAGTTTGGAAACACAGACGCCCACCCCTACTTGGTTTAGGGGAAGTAGAGACTCTTGCCCCCCAGCCACCTGCCCCGGGATGCCAGCATGGAGCTCTTCAATGACAGAGAGTCCTGTGTCTGCCAGCCACTGGCTTTGGGACCCACTCTGTTCCTGCCCCATGGCTGCAGGGTAAAGACCCCAGTTGCCGCAGCGGGTGACACTGAGACCCCAGTGCCTCCAGGAGCTGGCACCATGTGGCCTGACTCCAGTATCAGGCACCAATTTTTGCTCAGACAGACACAGGTTTCATGAGCAGCTGGCACTGAGGCCTTGCAGCACACACACACCCCACAGAATCTGAGATTATGCAGACAGCTAGTTAGAAGCAGTTTTAATAAAATAGATTGGCCTCATACATAAGCGAGGGAAAACCGAAAAATTGCAGCAAGACACTGTCAGTTAGAACGTACCTTGTAAATTCAGTTTTTTACATGTGTTTTTGGACACACCAACAGGACATGCATATATATCTCCAGTTCTGTTAGCAGGATAGCCACTCCAGGGTGAACCAACCAACAACCTAGAGGAAAAGGAACTTCATTAGGTCCTTAATGATACTGGGAAAGTTCAGCAGCAGCATCACATGGCACACTATAGATAACAGGTAAAAGAGGCTTTCCCGAGATGTAGCACCCAAGGCATTCAGGTGTAGGAGCCTTCTCCAGAACTGTTCGGAAGCTTTACTTGTACGTCAGTACATGACACTGGATTCACCAGGGGCAGCTTTGGTGAGGAAGAAGAACGGGGGAGCCTTTGGGGATTCAGCTGCCTCAAACACATGTACTGTTTTTAATGTGACATTATGTCATAGGTCAGAAGAAATACAGTGAAGATACTAATGTATACAGATACAAAAAAATTCAAAAATACATATGGGGATTGAGAGACATATTGTTTATTGTTCTGTTAATGGTTAACTGATTCCTTTTAGGTTATTCTTTTAACTGATAAGAAACATTTTCTACAGGATCTGCGCAGCAACAGTCATACACTTATGTCTGAGCTTGAACACTACCACACCTTGATAACACTGAGTCAGAAAGAAAATACTGCCGGTGGTAACAATCTGCTGCATAAAGCCTCTAATCCTGAACAAGAAAGTTAATACTTGTGATAATTTTTCCTGCAATACAAAGTGATTCACTTTCTCTGACTCATTTCTTCATCTGCCATAATGTTTCCCCTCCAATATCTGCTCCTTGAGACTCCTTTAACCTTTATCTCAAAGCCTTCACAAAACTGTTTAGGTCACCGTCTGGGAATACTGCTTAAGAACACCTATTTTTCATCACAACTCTCTAAAAAGATGACCTAAAGGGTTATTAAAAATAAAACAGACTATTGAAAAGCAGGGACTATGGGTCCAGCAGCTCCAGGGACTGCTGCTCCAGCAGCAGTATGACTTTCTTTTTAAACAGAACCATCCATGGCAGCTGATTAATGCATTTGGTGGACTGTAAGAGGACGAGCAATGGGGGCCCAATTTAGAAAGCATCTTTTTTTAGTTGGTCAATTGGTTGTTTAAAGCAAAATTTTTTTTCTATAAAATTTTATAGGTAGCTAACACAAATATACCTTGCACTATTAAAAAAACTGTGAAATTATTTTATTTCAAAGGAATTGCTATATCTAATATTAACTTCCTAAGGATCACCTGATTTTACTGCTGTGATGTTATTACTAGTTTAAATAAAATGGTTGTGACAAAAGAGTTTTAGACACACAAGAAGGAGTTTTAGACCCTTCTAGTTTGCTCAGAGAAATTACTGCTATCTGCATATTCATTTTTTAGTGTATTTCACCTCGATTAAACACAAGTAACATTATTTTACCAGTTCAGCTGGAGGTTTGGTTTCAGATTCTCTTTCTTGTGTGTCTGGATATTTTAAGAATGCCTAACTCCTTCTCAGTTACCTTGTTGGAAAAGGGTGATTATGCAGGCAGCATGAACAGGACTTTCACTTCCAGCACCTCTAAATACGAAACTTAGGTTCATATGAACACCTCTCTCTATCAAAACCGTGTCCATTACAGTAACTGTGCAGAGGCCTCTGATTTTATTTCATGTATGTTTCTGAGCCTTTTAGGCACAGGGGAAACCAGAACTGCCCCAGCTCAGTACCAAATAAACAGAGCTCATAAGCAGCTACTGCACTGGTCATGTGCCAACAGATAACATAATCTGCAAATACTTGCAGTGACACAGAGGGCTGGAGCTGGTCAATAGTAGGAGGAAGAAGGAGGAAGAACAGGAGGAAGACATGGTATTAAACTCTCCCACCTTACTAGGTATGACCAAGTTTGGTACAGTTTTAAAATACTAAGTGGGTTGATGGGAGAGAAGGGATAAAAATTTTTGTGGAAACAGGAAACAGTTTTAAAAGGGATGGCAACACTGCATGTGCAATATCTGAAACTGGAACAGCTTTCCAGCATTAACTGTCAAGCTGAACATTGCACTGTGTACATTTATAAACACTTGTATGTTTTTTCTAAGTTTCCCAGAAGGCAAACGTTTCGGAGTCCTTGCAGGATGACAGCTACCGTTCAGAGAATGACCTTGTATCTTGGAAATACCCCCTGCAACCACTCCCATCTGGTCATGAATCTCACTGTGAATCTCTGCGTTGTGCTGGCAGCGCTGCGAGGCCACAGCTTTTCCTGAGAGCCCAGAGCACACAGTTTCACTCACAAGCAGAGTGAGAACCAGAGGACAAGAGGAATAGAAACATGCTTGAGCACTAGCTGACCCCAAAATCAAGCCTAACTCCAAGCTAACTCCAAGCTCCACCCCTGCTACTGACATAGTGACAAACATCATCCCCAGCATTTGCTAAAAGCTGTTGTCTCCCTTTCAGCATGCATACTTTTGCTCATTCCATGGGCGTTATTTGGCTCCCATTTCCCCTGCCCTCAACATTAACTGCAAACCAGACATCTGCTTATACCAAGGAACCATCACTTCTAAAACTCGATATTCACAAGATAATTTTACTTTTGCTACCCCTGAAACTAACCTTGAAGCTGTTGCATGGTACAAAGAGGGAAAATGTAAGACAAAACAAGATGAACTTTTATTGTTTTAAATACAAATTTAAATCTATGCCAAGTGTGCCCAAAGCTACTTAATTTTGTCTTTCATTTATCTTGCACTCCTCATAGTTTACTGGGAGTTATTTTATTATTTTTCTCTATTCCTTGTAGATTTGCAGAGTCTGTGAATCTCAATGTCATACCTATGCTGAAGGTCAAAAAATGCCACTGCATACACAGAAATTAACACTTAGAACTGACTATTACTGGTTGTGATTTTCAGAAATGAACAGAGCTATTAAACCCATTATTTGATTTAACTAGTCTAACCTGTCATCAATACATGCCTGAGAAAAAATTATTAACTGATTTATGCCAAGCTTAGCTGTCTACTTTTAATTACCAAACTTAAAGGCTCCGGGAAATAACATAATTTCTATTTGTCTTGTATTCTTTGCCTTACTATATTTAATACTAGCCTTAATCTACATTAAAAATCAGAAAATCCTACTTGCCTTTCAAAGTTAACATAAACCATTACAGTAGGGAGTTACACAACATTGCTCTGGGAAAATGCATATGTATCTTTCTGAAACATCAGAAGTGAAGAAAGCAAGGGAGAATCTGGCTAGCATTCTGCTAACTACAATTTTTTTTTGCTGTGATTAGACAGGATGCATGAGGCAAAGTGAAACAGAATATATCAGGAAAGAATGCAAGAAAGTAGTTCTAAAATACTTGAGAGTGCTTGTTTTCAGATAAACTGTATCATGTATAATATATTAATTAAGAGTCATTTTCAGCCATGAGCTAAATATTTATTTTTACAAAATTTCCTTATGTGTCCTGGAAGACTGTACACAATACTATAGTGAGCATAACGTGATATTGCTACTGATTTCATTATTCATCTCCCTAATCATTCTCCAACACTGTATACAAAGCAATGGCACTAGGAAGTCAAATGAAGTTCAGCAGCAATGCCTTACCACACAAGCTGCAGGAGTGGCAGATCAAAGTGCAACAGGAATTATTTCTGGGAAATTACACCATGACAAAGCTAGTAACCAGCAAACTGCGATGTAGCAGAAAGCAAAATCAGAATTCATAGCGAAGGGCTGAATTCCCAGCTGTTGTCAGAGCATGTTTTATATTTTCTGGTTTCTTTTTTTTCCTCTTTTCATGTATTTGCTCTTTATTTTGTTGTGTTTTATTTTGTTTTCTAAACACAAAGACGGCTAATAGGAAAATAAAAGTAGAAAGGACCTCTTAGATCATCTGGCCTTTTTCCTTACAGGAAATTGCAGGAAATGATGAGTAGATACGAAGACCAGAAAACTCTTCACTCTCATAGGTGCTTCTCTGCACAAGCTAAAACACTTCTCACCATCTAAAACTTTTGATCCTTTCAACAAGAATCAAAAGTTCAAAAACTGCAGTGAGCTGTGGCAAGAGAGTTTGAGCGACAAACTCAGAAGTTCTAAAAAAAACCAGCCAGAGCTTCTCCAAGCAGGAAAAGGGCAAACTGTGGTGCATGCAGTCAGGGAAAACAAAAGCTGGGTAAAGAACTGAGCATTAGCAGTGGTGCTGGCACTGAAACGACACAGCTGTAACAATGGCAGCTTCTGTTAGGGAAAAGAAAAAATTACCCTCCTCAAAAAAATGGCCTTCCCCATTAAAATCAGAAAGCTTTGAAAATGTATTTATTTCAATAGAAATTCATACAGAAATGTGGTTTTTTTGGCAAAACATCTTATTGGTCTGAAGGGGCAGCACAGAACCTCAGGCGAAAGGCCACTGTATTTCGTGACCACTGAGCAGTAGGCAGTGATTTTTAAAACTATTTTCGGTAGTGCAATAATTACGTGATACATCAGTAAGTGCACTGTATATTAAGGTGTCATTACAGGCATGTTAAATGAAACAAAATGTTTTGAGACAGAAAAATCCCACAATATAAATTCAAAACCAAAATAATTTAAAAAATTGGAAATTGTAAGCACACAGGCACAGGTGAGCATGTGTCTGAAGACACATGTGTAGGAGAAAGCATTTTAAGAGCTATCTACAACTATTCCAATCTTCCTCACCTGATACAGATATAAAACCAACTCTCAGCACAGATAAAGTACTGTTATCGCTGAAGAATGTACTGTCAGCTGCTGTTCAGGGAATGCACATAAGATGATTTTGACAGGGTACCATCTGGCTTTATAAAAGACTATGTAAAATAACAGAAATTTTAGTCTCAATTTAGGATTCAAATGCAGATGACCTCTTGACAGGGAGAACTACAGCTTAACTGAATGATGTTTCTGTGATGTCTAATTACTTGTGTGGTGACCTGCTTAAACTTTTCTAATTGATGAGTTTCATTGGTATTCACAATTTTCCTTGAGTTCATTAAAGAGCTCCTGTTTTAAAATTCCCACCAGACACTGTGAAAGGCTTGAGCTGTGCTTGACTTGCAAGTTTGTCCTTATTTATGAGCATCACATGCCATCAAGGCTCATCAATGCACAGCAGACCAGTGCCCAATTATCCTGGATCATTTGTCTCTATACAAAAAAGTCTTCCTTGGTGGTTTGTGTCACAGCATCCTAACATGTATGAAACTCTTCAACAGTCCTGCATTCCCATTTAGACTGCATTTTCTCTCTGAACTCATCTCCAAGAAAAGTGAAAACCAGTACCAATTCTGCAAAAATTTTTCTCTCTCTATCATTTCTATAGTTCTTACTGCCTCAGGAGATGCACCTCCCAGAAATACAGCTGAATAATATAACTGCATCTGCCATATTTCTCTATCTCTCCTTTCTACTCTCTGGGAGAGTACAGGAGGATTTTTAAAGACATGTTTTATATATCACCCTGTGAATTTATTAAGCAAAATCTAGGAAGTGATAACATTTCTGGTGGACCTCAGATTCTGGATAGCCTCTCCTGGGGAGAAGTGGTGCCCCAGCAGCACACGGTGCAGTGAGCAGCCGCACTCTCTGTGCCTGGACGGAGTTTTCCAATACATCACATTCTTGCTGTACGGTGACGATCTCTTCACAAAAGCATATGATGATAAATGCTCCCCTTGGACAGAAGAAATCACCCTGATCTTATCTCAGACTGTTTATCTTGTTCCCAGTTCAGCCATGTCAACAAGAACTCTGCATGGACTACAGCCTCTGCGTTGTTCATAGGAGAAAACAACTCTGCTGAACAACTTGAAACAGATTGAGTGTTCTGTTTGGGTTTTTTTGTCTGTTGGGCTTTCTTTTTTTTGGGTTTTGGTTGGGTTTTTTTGGTGTTTTTTTTTTTTAAATAATGCATGCAGGAAAAGGCTCTCTTGTCCCAAGAAAAAGAAAATAACCTAGAAATCAAGACAGCAAGACAGGAGAACAAGACTCACTTTTTTTTAAGCTTGCCTAATGATTTTTTGAGTGGGAGACTGAAAAGGGCTTTTCTTCACTGAAGGGTCTCTAACAAATCCTAGTTACTGGAACATGAGCTGATAAAATTTCCCTGACTTTTTTGGAGCTAGGTCAGACATCATGCAGTTAAAGAACTAATGGTGAAGTGCCCATATACAGAAAAGTTTACCAGATTCAAAATATTCATATACTTAGGAGAAGATTGGTTGAACTCCATGGTCAAAAAGGTCTTTTCCAACCTAAATGATTCTATGATTCTGTAAGATAGGAAAAGTTAAACCAAAGTTACCTTTTTCCCTGTGATCTAGCACACATTATCCAAGAAAGTGGTAGTGGAGGAGTTTTTATATCAGAAGCAAAAGAGGGAAATATAAAACATAAATAGCTTGGGAGAGTCAGGCACCTATTGCTTCTGCTCCAAGCTAACAGAAAAACTCACAAAAAGTATAAAACACAAGGCAGTTTCTCCATGCATGAGGCAAAAGCATTCAATTCACTACAGGCACACATTCTTGTTCTCCTTCAGTGGCTTTACACAGAAGTTATTTTTTTGGTTTTTTTTAAAGAGATCTCTGATCTGTGGGTGACTAAACACAATTAAAGCATACAGAAACACAGTGAGAAGCCACCACAGCGTCAGATGAGGGGTGGGGGTAGGTTGGAAGCCTACCCAACTGAGGGAGAGGAGATGCCGGGGTTTTAATTCTGAGGATACAGCTCTGCTCTCCTCTGTCTCCTGGTCCCTGGAGGTGAACACTGCTGCGATCTCAGGGGTCGTGCATTTGCGCGTGCAGCCAATCGCAGCTGCGCGGTGCCTCTGAACAGCGCTGTCACAAACATCTCTGCTGCCTCAGTGATTTTGTACCTGTTTTTCCAAACTTTAACTGCAAAATACATTTTCACAGGCATTTCCATGTATTTCAGATTTCAACCTCTCACTTTCTTTTTGCTGAGAGAAGCGCAGTTACCGAGCATCTGTCTGTTGTCACTTAAGCAAAACAGACAGTTTGTGGCTATTTGGGTTCTGACACAGTTTCAGTCTATGGAGGATGACACGTCTGAAGTGTCTCAGCATACCAGAATTTATATTATCTGGTGTGGCTTCCTGCTATAGACTTAAACCCACTTATACACAAACAGACATTTAAGAGCTCAGTAGTTCTCAACTACTTTCACAGACTTATAGTCCTTACATACAAGGACACCTTAAGCTTTGTGACTGCTGAGCCTGCAGAAGAGGAAAGAATGTGTCTTCCACTAAATGGGCTTGGTCCCCGTAACTCGTTAAAGTTCTTTTTGAAACCAGCATTTCTAGAAAAAAAAAATTTTACTAATTGCTCATCAAGCCCAGTGTTGTGGCAACAGTGGATTTCAGGTCAAATTTTATGGCTGAAGAGATGTAGCAGACACAAGACTTTGTTTCGATTGTGTTATTACATGCATCCAAATACACCATCCCTTGAGAAGCAAACAGTTAATACTGTATCAGACACAAAATTATATAGATTTAATTTAATTTAATTTTA
>VZRQ01010462.1:199306-232289 GCA_013397975.1 Machaerirhynchus nigripectus
CCCCGGCCCTAATAATTTGTTTTGACCTTAACAATATTAAAATGGAAAAATATCCCACATATATGTAAAGTGTAACAAAGATGCTCTGGGTACAGGAAGGAATGAAATACAAGTTAAAATTCTAGAGAAGTTGTAAGCCCAAGGAAATTAGTGTACTGGACATGAAAGTAAAAGACATCCAAAAGAAAGACCTCAGGTCACATGGAAAAAAGTCTGAACCATCACATGCATATGTCTTTAGAATATCTCAACTTTTGGTCTGATAACCCGAAGTATTTATTTGTAAAAAGATAGGTCTGATATAAAAAGGAATTAGCCAGAATGCATTTCAAAGAAATGTGGAATTTTAAGAGAAATATTAAGAGTTGCAACATTTTTTACTTAACCTTTTAGCTGGACATAAACCAAGCCATTCAAATTGCTTACCATTTGCCTTGTTCATTTATAAACTGTTGAACTGCATATCCAAATTGCTCTCTTGGTGGACCAGAAAATATTTTTGCTTCCAGGAGCCCAACATTATAGGCTTCACAGCAGTTATGAAGAATGCCTGTTAACAGAAAGATTATGATTATCCCAGAAGCAATTAAAGAAGAATTTTGATCCCAGTGAAAAAAGCTCTTCATCTGCGACAGCTCCCCCAACAGAAGAAAATAAATACAGCCTTTGACACGTGCTTGAAAAAACAGGTTTTCGCTACAGTACCCTGCCCCTGCGAAATGCCTCTCTAGCACTCTTTACGTGTGTTGTGATACTGTGGGCAGGGATCAGTGACTCATTCACTGTTTGCCTTAACAAAAGTTGCAGCATTACTAATGGGAATGTTTTAGCTGAATGGAGGCAAAATATATGATTCAGAGGTCTGTTATCCTCCTTTACCTTTAGGCAAAAGTTAAGCTTATGGCACAGCAAACACATCAACAGCCTGCTGAGGTACATTAGAATCACAGAATCTTTTAGGTTGAAAAAACCTTACCCAACCACTGCCAAATCCAGCAATAAACCATGTCCCCAAGTGCAACATCTACACATCTTTTAAATACTTGCAAGGATGGTGATTCCATCACTTCCCTGGGCAGAGTGTTCCAACACTTGACAACTTTTCCAGGAAGAAATTTTTCCTAATGTCCAGTTTAAACCTTTGCCGGTGCAACTTGAGGTAATTTCTGCTTGTTCTATTGCTTGTTACCTGGGAGAAGATACTGACTCCCACCTGGCCATGACCTCCTTTCAGACAGCTGTAGGGAGTGATAAGATCTCTCCTGAGCCTCCTTTTCTACAGCCTAAACACCCCCAGCTCCCTCAGATGCTCCTCACAGGACTTGTGCTCCAGACCCTTCCCCAGCTCCGTTGCCCTTCTCTGCACTCACTCCAGCACCTCAATGTCTTTCTTGCACTGGGGGGCCCAGAACTGGACACAGCACTCGAGGTGTGGCCTCACCAGTGCCCAGTACAGGGGGACAATCCCTGCCCTGGCCCTGCTGGCCACACTATTGCTGATCCAGGCCAGGATGCCACTTGCCTTCTTGGCCACCTGGGCACACACTGGCTCATGTTCAGCTGCTGTCACCAGCACCCCCAGGTCCTTTCCAGCCCCTCTGTCCCAGCCTGGGGTGCTCCCTGGGGTTGTTGTGACCCAAGGGCAGGACCCAGCACTTGGCCTTGCTGAACCTCACACCACTGGCCTCAGCCCATCCATCCAGCCTGTCCTGATCCCTCTGCAGATGATCTGCAGCAGATCAACACTCGATCCCTTCATCCAGGTCAATGGACATATCAAGCAAAACTGAGCCCTGGAGAACACCACTTGTGACTGTCCACCAGTGAGTGCAACTCCATTCAGCTCAACTTTCCATGCTCAGACAAAATGCCCTGACTGTATCTGCTAATACTGTTTATATTTTAGTTTGTGGCACTGGAATAAAAAAGAGATTATCTGCTGCATCAGAACACCTAAATTTTTGAGTCATTTCATTATCACACCAGAAGTCTTTGTTTTCAGTCCAAACAGTCTGAACAGTTGTCCAAACAGGAAAACTTAGAAATACAAACATGTAAGGTAGAACAGCATTAATAAATCATGACGGTTAACATTGCAACTCCACTTAGCTGTGGTTTTGCTATTAATTGCTTTTCCTTGGGCACTTCTGTCCCTAGGAATAATGGTGTGGCATTCTATGCCATTTTGGGGGAAACCAGCAATGTGGACTGGGGACAAAGTTGATTTTGTAGGACATGGGAGCCCACTCCTCATTCATAAAGGGACTGATTTCTTTCTGATCGAGAACTGTAGGTGGGTATCTAGGAGAACATCCACTGGGGCAACTGCAGGAAAAAGGCCAGACTCCCCTGAGGGACTCTGCTGTGAGTAAGCAACTCCTTCCCCAGCATGGAGCAGGAAGGACTGAGACAACAGTGGGATCCCAGGAACAAGCTACAGCCCTGCTGAGAAACACCTTAAATCTCCTGAGAACCCTCCAAAAATAGGAATGATGGAAGAAATCATGACCTGTGGTTGCACTGTGCAGCTGGTCCCTGAGGTTCCCAGATGAGGCAGGTTCACAGAGTTGCTCATGGGTTAAACAACAACCCTCATATTTCCCCTCCCTTCCTGTGTGCCCAGACAGAATGAGTTCTATCTGCTTTACACACAAATATGCCTCACCACAGTTATTTAGTATGAGTCATTGTATAGTAAAGAAGCAGCCTCTTCCATAATCCCTTATAACAAGGACCCTTTCAGGAGAGATGGCATCTTAAAAATATAAGCTCAAATTCTAAACACTTCTCTAGTTCTAATGGGCAGAGAGCTTACTGTTGGCATCACTTTCTCCCATGTCCCAGGAGCAGCTTTGGAAGAGAGGTTAGCAGGGTTTCTATCAGCATAAAACAGCCCATCACAGTAGCTGAACTGTAACAGTTATAATGACAATAACATCATAGAGAAAATATTAAAATCACAACCACAGGTTTGCAGGCAAAGTTCATGACCTGTAAAAAGTGTCAATGTATTTTGTACAGTTGCCCACAAAATTCAAAACAGAAACATCACTAGCAGAAGACTAAATACAACTCTAAAAGAGCTACTACTTTTTTACCACAAATTCAAAACAGGAAATCATATATTAGTTATCTCAAACAACCATTATCTACAGTCAGCCTCTGGAAAACAAGAAGTCACCCACTGCTAAAAGTATAGAGAAACATCCTTAGAGATAAATATATTTCCTGAGTCATGCCATTTAAAACCGGAGAAGAGAAGGTGTACAGACTCATTACTCTGTGTTTTGCAATCCTTTTGACACTAAACACAACCTCATATAATCACAGTTTATGTCTGGGTTTTGAGGAGAGGGAAAAGGTGTACTGAGATAGAAACTGACAATTGCCAGTAATTCTTTTGTGATTTAATAAACTTGTATTTTATAAAAATATTTTTTCCCTGTCATATCCCGGGGTTTTTATTCTGTATGTTGTTAAATTGTTATTATCTTCAGTCAGAAATCAAGCACAATTTAGCAGTGCCCCATTCTCAAGAGGCCACAGGAGACTACATCACAGTGCCATCCTGTGTGTAAATACGGAAGAAGAACCCTCCACATTATATGTTGTACATGAAAATAAACCCTGGCTTTTGAACAAAGAGACAGAAACAATCTAGAACGATAAACAGTTCCAGTCATGACCCAAAATAAAATGACATTTAGAGAAAAACTCTTGACTGTCTGGACTGTTACACACTTACTAGCAAATCACACCACAAGCCAAATGGTAACACTGCTGAATGTCGAAGTGCATTGGACAACTTTGGTGCAAACACATGGAAGATGTTTCTAATCTATGTCCAAGGTGAGAGTTTTGTTAAATTCTACAGGCAGGGGAAAAAATTCTTCCAGAAGTGGGTAAGACTGCAGGTGAGCAGGTATGACAACCAACAGCCCGAAGGAAAGTCCACATGCTGGTTCAAATTCCCCTGGGGTGCTGTGACAAGTCAGATGGGGTCAGCACAATGTGTGCTGGGTTATGTGTTGCCTGCTTATCTCCTCACTTGACCTCCCATGGCTGTTCAGTGTCCATCCCTGGACCTCCCAGGGCCACTCTTTGTGGTTCTGCTTTCTCCAAGATGGGGGCTTTTTCCAAGGAGCAAGGGCATTGTCTGTCCCTGCACTGGGAAACTTCAACTCCTTGCAATTCCTCTGGTCTTCACCACAGCTTACTCAAGAGATGCCCCTTTTCTCTTCCCAGCAACCCACCCCTTCTACTCACCGAACCATTTTACCCGTACTTCCCCTTTACCACTGGGGCGTGGTTTTATTTTTTAAAAACATTTGCACTACTGCAGCATCAGAGCATTGCTCTTTGAGAGCAAAAATGTCCAGCTGGAATAATGGACAAGTGTCTGCCAGATCACAGGTCTCTTCAAAGCTGCCTCTATCATGTTCACTTTCTGGACAGGCAGCCAGTCAAGGACACCGAAAAGAGAAGAACAAAAAAACCCCAGCCTCTGAAGATACACTGTTGTCTGCAATGTTCTTACAGATCAGCTTTGTCTCTCACTTAGAACTGCTCTGCAAAACTCAAAGTAGAAATGCTGGCAAACACAATCTGACTCAGCACAACCATTGTCAAGTAAATCTAGTTTCAGCATATTTCAGTCACATTTTAAATTCCACATTTTTATAATCATTAGCGGTTTTTTTAGATCTACTCCACACAAATCTTTGTTGGTTTGGGCCTAGCAAGTATATACTGGCAATAATATACTAGGCATTTTTCCTGCCATTTTCCTCCATCTTACATGGTGCTTACACTGTAAGAACATCTTTTATCCATTTTGTACATCTGTCTTAATACAGTATCCAGAAAAAGAAACTCAAGCATTTGCAGCCAAAAAAAGATAAAATTCTAAGTTTCTTTTAAACCTATTTTAAGCCTGTGCAAAATAAGAGGGTCTCTTATGCATTAAAAGGGTGCCAGTCATTGAAATATCTAGGTTCAAAGTACTGTATATTCTAGGCTGGAACGATTCAGTATCTGTTGCTGCCTTCAGGCAATGAACTTTGATAATTTAAGAATCTTGAAATAAAGAAAACTAATTCACTATCTGGGTTTTAATAGCTTTTGGTGACAGACTTCTACTTTGTGACCTAATGATCATGATGAGAGATTAGTTGGGCAAGTAAAAATCCACTTCCTAACTTCTGTCTGTAAATGGCACTTTATTTACAGTCAAGTAAACAGACTGTGTGGAACAAAGGAAGCCAGATACAAGACTAAAGCTTCTTAAAGCCTCTCTGCAGACTTCAAAAGCAGCAGTTCCTCTCTGCTGGGAAGAGCGCTTGGGCAGTTCGATTCAAAGACAACACCTTCACTAAGCGGAGTACTCCCAATATCAAGCTTCAGACAGGAAATGCAAGAAAAAAAATCCTAATGGGATAAAATAAACTATAAGCTTTCTAATAAACTCCAATGTATTTTATTACATAAAATATAATAAACAATACTTTGCATGGTATTTTTTTCCTGGGAATTCCCATATTTCAGCAACTGCATTATTGCAGCGTGAGCCATGGGAGCTGCAGCGTAGGTGTATAGCTGGTTCTGTACTTTAACACCAGTATTTTTTTTCTCCTAGCAGGACAAAAATCAATACATGTTATGACTGGGCACCTTTAAGCCTCAACGTGTGGGAATTCTTCTGTAAATATAAATGTCATGTCTAATGATAGCTCTAATGCCTTCTGTTTGCTTCATTCTGTTTGCAGTACAAGCTGAAGCAAGTTTTAACGAAGCAAAACTCATATTAGATACACCCAAATCATAATCATTTTGATTTTGTAAGCAAAGCTCATAGCTTAAAGGGATCAAGCAGAAAATGTCTGCTTGGTAATCAATCATTTAATGTTATGATTATCAGAGTTCGATTCAAACCTCTTATTCAGATTAATCCGCATAAAAAAATCAACTGGATAAAAAAATGAAATCAGATTTTTATGTATTTGATTATTTAGTTTGGTGAAGTAAGTTTATAAAATTCTAACAGATTATACTGAACATATTTTTAGTCTGTATTTTGTATCATAAGTATCATAATAAATGTGTAATTTTGTTTTTACTCTAAATAGTGGAGACTGAATTTTCAATCACATTTTACTAAATTGCAAAAGTGATGTTCCAATTTAAGACGGCAATATATTAAAAAATACCATAATTACACAGACTTGGTTATGCCAAGTCTCATATCTTACTGAAATATCCAGTCAAACAGACGCATTCTCTGCTGTTGTTATTTATAGATTTCCATCAAACAGATCTAGCAAAGACAGTATCAAGAAAAAAGAAGAGACAATGGACTTTGACCACTGTGTCTGTAAGGATCCACCACACACTAAGTACTACTTTTAAATTTATCTAATATTAACCTAGCCAAGAGGGAACTTTGCCTTTTTTCCTTACTGGTATGGTGTTCACTTCTTTGAACAACTGCTGACCATAAACCGGAGAAAGTTTGTTACATAACTCAGCTAAGTAAGTCTTTGTCTTTGTGAGTGAGCATTTGTGTCAGTCACGATGCCAGGAGCGCATCCTTGGCAGCTCCCCTCTGCTTGGTGGCACAGCCACAGCTAAAACCACTGCCCCTTTGCCAGCTCCAGCAGGGCAGCCGACCCTGAGAAACCCAAACTCAAAGCCAGCAGCATGCTGAGGGATTTGGGGGTGGAAGGGATAAGCATGTAGTCACCAAAGAAAAGCAAGGCCATGACCTGACATTATGCTAAAACCATGCACTATGGTTTTTCAGTCTAAAAATTGTTTCGGGGGAAAAAATGAATCAAGAAAACACCACTGGATTATTGTCTGCTTCCTGAAGTAGTTTCTTGGATTGACAGTCACTAAAATGTGTACTGTTGACATTACGTTAATTGCTCAGTCTAGCATTTTTAAAAATATCTATTCATTCCAGAGGAGGGCTTTGCTTTGCCCTTTAGGTTATACTGCTCCAAGAGAGCCACTACAAATTCTACGAAGAAAATTTTTTCCCTTGGTCTCAAAGACTTCTACCTCCAAAAAACACACATCAGCAGGGCCCTAAATCCTGTCAGACCCTGCTGAGGACAGAGAAAAGAAAGGGGTGGGAGGGATGAGAGAACTTGTAGCTGTTGTTTTCTACTGCCTTCATCTCACAGTGGATGCACACTCTGGTTCAAGCTTTCTCCATGACTGAAAGATTTCTAAGGGCTCTCTTTGGGGTAGGTTTTCAGCTATTTTCTGTTGTGAAAGGTCACTCTGGATCTCCATAGTTGTCAGGGAACTTGAAAAAGCACTTTTGTCTCAGTCTGATACCCAGCTGGTTATTTTTTCATCCCTGTACAAGTTTGCTGAAGTTGGCTCAGATTCCATAGTTAGAGAGGGAGTACAGGCACCTACAGATACCCCTCACAATATAATCACCTACTGTCCTTGAAATATTAGTCAGAAGGTGGAATGAAGGCAGGAAGGGGAAGCAATAAAGTTATGAAAGAGGGTAGTCAAGTAGCATTTGCTTTATATTAAATATATTTAGTCTTACTTTACTGTTTTTTATTAAATGGAACAACATTTTGGTGTAAGAGTTATATTACTCCCTTATTATTCAGAACGTGTATTATCAGAGCAATAATCCTACTGGAATTAGTCAAGTATTCTCACAGAAAAACTACCCAGCTTTCATAATACATTGTGTTTTGAATGCTTCATTGGCAAGACTGTGAAAACATAAAGAGACAACCTGCATGCAGTTACTTTTGTCTACTGAATTGCAATATGGATGTTCTTCATTGTGTCTTTCAGAAGACACTGAGCAATTCTCACTGCAATGAGCTAAATCTTCACAAAAAAGAAACTCTTTTTTCCTTTTGTAATGTGCTAGTCTCCAGTGTGATCCACCTTACTGTATTGGAATGTGCATTGTGTGCATGCACAGGTAAGGACATCAAATCAAGTTCTTCTCATGTAAGAAGAGCAATTCTATATTGGTTTTACTGTTTGGGACTTTCCTTCAAATGAACATAAATATAAAATATCTTTTTTATCTGTCTTTAGAATACTCACAGATGGCACATGGAATCCAACCCATCATGCAAGGAAAATGAAGGACTATTTATAACTCAATCTGGAAAAGTATATTAACTTTTATCCCGCACAGTCAACATAACTGAAAAAAAATATTCTCATTAGTTTTCTCCTTTATATTTGCTTTTCTATGTTCTGTAATGATTTTTTTTTTCAATACATACACCTGCATGAGTAGATACTCACAACGGCATGTAGGTACCTTCAGCTTGTATACTAAACCAGCAGTTTTATAATCACATTTAATCTGGTTTTATTTAAAACTGAACTGATTTCTTATTGAGAACAACCTCCTAAATAGAGATAATGTGAACCTCTGACAGGAATCAAAAAGAGCAAAGAAAGTGATTGACAAGACACTGCTTTTTGTACTGGAAGTAGAAACACTGTATGATCCTCACTTCAGTTTCTTTGTTGCTGTTTTCATCGTGTTTACAGAAGCTTGAAAAAGACTTCTTCGTTTTACTACTTCATCTACTTGTTTAACTTTCTGTTATCTTGAGACCAACTTTTTCTTCACAACAGCTACAGTATCTCAAACTACTTAATAATTAACAGAAATCATAACATTTAGAGTAGAAATAAATTATAGGCAAAAAAGCCTCCCCCAAATCCACCACTCAGAACAAAAGAGAAACAATGCTTCATTTAGTAAGAATCCTCCCACCCTTCTTCCTCCCCTCCTTTCCAGCAAGTTTTCTTGGCTTAGTTGGCTGACTGCTTCTTCCTGGAAATAGGTCAGCTTCCAGCCCGAGAGCCTCTGCGTGTGTGAAAGCCTGAGTCACTGCCTTTCACTTGCAACGGTTTGGAATGCAAGAAGCTGCACTGAGGAATTATCAATAACCTGCTATGAAAGCAGCCCAAATATGATAGGACATGAATTGTGACTGAAATGCTGGACAGACTGTGATAACACAACTAGGAACTGTGTATTTTATTGTTCTGACACTGCTGCAGAAAAAGAGGTCTAATTAAATTTACCCACAACTTCATTAGTTGCTCTACAAGACTTGTCTTTCTCCTGGTAACTCCCTACTTGTGGCCCAGATATCGCCCTCCTTGGCTGCCAGAGCACACAAATAAACTGCTCTTCATCTGCAGTTAAGAAATCCAGACAACCTACTACACACACAAGGACTGATTAAAAAAAAATGCTTAGGAGCTGTTCCTGCAGGACTGACAACTTCCTATGAGTTTTTAATAAAGACAGCTAGTACTCAAGCCTACTCAAATATATTATCCTGGAATGTTTCCATCCATGTTTCCAGCGGGAAAAAGCTTTGTTTTACAGAAAATTCCCTTAAATTCCATCTTTTTATTATGACATGCAGTTTTTCTTTTATCATGGTGGAAACAGGATTGTTCAACTCTGTCCTTAGAGTATCACAATTTTTTCTCAAGACCACAAAGAGATTAAAAGTATGTGAGGCTAACAAGCTGTACACACATATATGTTGCTTATGCAGTTGTCACTGGCCTTCACAAGTAGTGATGATAAACAAAAAACCTTGCATGCTTCCCTATGATAAAAAATTACTTTCCAAGTGGCATTTCACTTCAGCAGTTTCTCTTCCCTTGTGTCCACATTATCAGTGGTTGCATTTTGTCTTTTTTAAACAGGAATATTTCCAAATATAGTCAGAGAAGCGTGAGCCACATTACAACTGTAAGAGAGGAAATGCATGTCATCACCCTGAAAGCAATGTGACTGCTATCTGTATACCCTATTTGCCACATATGCTCCTCTCAGCTGCTATGTAAACATGATTGTACAAAGAAAAAGTGCATGTTTTCACACAAATATGAAGAAGAAGGGAAAGCAACCACAGGTGTCTGCACTTCCCTATCCATATCACACTCTAGGCTATTATAGTGTATTATAACATTCTGTATTATGTGTTATATCATATTATATCACTGTTAAATGTGACCGGAAAGGTTAAACTAGAAAAACGCTGAGGGACCCGCCATCACCATCCATCCCTCTGCCACTCCAGTGTCACAGCCTGAAGCATGAGGACTGCAGTGGCTCCAGTGACCATGCCATCATGCCATTTTTAGGACACCATGCTTAAGAGCCTGTTCCTCCCTCACAGCTTCTGAAGCTAGCTGGGAGCTTAGCTCTCTGCACTGTACACAGCCAGCCACAGAAATAAGAGCAGCCTCAACCGTAAAAAGTTTGCTACATCAGCTTCCTGCAACACGAAAACCTCCAAGGCACCACAGGATATATAATACAATACTTGGAAGAGCTATAATTATCAGAACATTTGTTCTCCTATGCCAGAAGTAATGACTACTTCTCTCCTTTGATTTTAATGGGAGCTCATGGCCTGGCAGCCTGAATGGTAGGCAGGTGGTCCCAATCACTCACCTGAAATTGCAGCTTAATGCACCTTGAAATGGTCAATTCCGGCACCAGATGGTGCCTGGGCAGAATTTGGGTGCATTAAAATCAGGAAAACAATCCAGGAAGCCAAGACTTCAGAAGCTGCCTAACCCAAAATGAACCTAAAATTACGGGCCACTTAGGTTTCATTACACAAAGTTGCACAAAACTTTAGAATATTAATCAGGTGTAGAAGCACCCCTAAGAGCAAAGTATTCTGCCCTACTGTTAACCCACTCAGATACAACAGTAAGAGGCAATGAAGGATTTTCAACTTAATTATTTCTACTTGAAATAATTAATTTATTCAACTAAATAGCTGAATAACTTCTTTTTATGCACAACCAAATTACCAAATGTGAATTGCATGTGTAGTTGGTCCAAAAGAGCCAGCTCAGAACTCCTCCCAGCTAAGTGCCTGGACATTAGGCCACAGACAAGATGTACCTTTGCCTATCTGTCTGGAAACATGAGCATATATCCTGGGATGAGCTGATGGGATGATCCTTGTTTCAATATATGGGGTAGAGGCTGCTTGTATGACTGCTTTATTGCCTGGTAGCAAAGAGGCTTCTGGAAAACACTGAGAGGGGAATCTACATCACCACGAGCCTCAAGGGAGAACCAAACCTGTCGCTGTTGTACCAGGGATGGCAAGAAATGACATAGGCTCGACCCAGGAAGGAAGGGAATTATTTATTAATATACAGACTGATTTTTATATACCAGTTCGCTTGAATGGCATAAGGTCATTGGTCGCTGACCATCCACCTCTCAAAACGATTGGCTAAGTCTTACAACACCCATTTCAAAAGATTTCTCCCGTCAGTACCACAACAACACAGCATAACAACTTGCACCTGCAAGAGAAAGGGTTAGTTTACAAAAACCTCTAACTGTTTCGGCCAGCGTCCGTGTAAAAGTCCTTGCTTTCCCACGGATGCAGGCAGAGAGCTGGAAAATCTCTCAGTGACCAACTTTTAGCATCCACAAAAACCCATGTTTGCCAGGTATTACCATTACTTATGAAGCAGCTACTTCCTGAATAAAAGCTGAACTGGACGCCCGAGTCCCAAAATTCTTCCCCCTCCTTGATCTCAGCAGAAGGAGGCACTTCTGCAGGTGCCTGAAAAGGATGGAGTTTAAACACCCTTGATCCACCTCTTAGCTGCAGGGAATCATCCTGCTTTGCAAGAAGTTGGGGTTTTTTTGCATTTTAAAGTGGTGAGTCCAAGGCACATGACCCTGCACTCTGGGGCAGAGGGACTGTGTTTTAGGTGAAGTGGGGTTGCACTCTCCCAGCCCTCAGCCCGCACACCACACTGGGTCTACCCAGATGCCAGTGGTCAGGTTGGTGACAGGCTATCTGTAGTCAGAGTTCAGAAGGAAGTTATCTTCCTTTTACTGCAAAATGCAGCCATTGTACATTTCAGGGTCAGAAAGAAGGGCCCATGTACATTTAAGAAGAGTCTTCTAGAGATAACACTTGCTTCCACAAAAGCAGAACAGTTGCTTTTTTGTCTTCATAGAACCAAAGTCTATTGTAGCTCCCAGCTTCTCAGAAGGACAAATCCAGAGATTCAAATACGTTTTTTTATGTTCAATATGAAGAACTGGCTTTTGGCAGCTAGGAAGGGAAAACAAAAAATCAAAAAAACCCCCCACCCACCCTCTCTCCAAAAGAAAAATAAAAAAAAGAAAGAGAGTAGAGACAGTGAAACAAAAGGATATTTGGCTAGAGTTAAATGGATAACTATTACTGGCAGAGCTACTGAAGGACTACTATGTGATCAGCGCTGCTTCATTTTTCTCTGTTTATATTTTTGCCCATCTTGGTAGGAGTTCATTCTCAGTCATTTCTCCAATTTTACATTTGACCTATATGTATTTCAGGCACGTTTAAATGGGAACTTTATTTGATGACCATAGTTAGAGGAAGGATCTTGTCACTTAAATTTTTTTTACTCAGAGAAAGTTAGCTAAATTATCATTTGAGGAATTTCAGCTAAATCTGAGTTTAATATCTATAAATTCAATCAGTTCTATATGCATCTAAAGTACTGCAGATAAAGACAACTGTATTTTTTACTACACAGTAGGAATATTGGATTAAATAATTTTCAAATTCATTATTATGACACTGCTGTCATTGTCTCATTAGAATTTACTATTAAGAAAACAGAATCACTGAAGAACTATTTAACAAAATGTTGTGCCATTCTTTAGTTACCAATTAACATTCTCTTCAAGTAGGAAATTCAAATAAGAATACAGGCATGGAGACATTTGATTTACACACTGTGCTCTGCTGTGACATTTGGTATCTAGGATGTACTAGTTGCCTCAGGACATAATACTCCACTTGCTGCCACTTTGGTCAGGTGCCTCAAGGGGATTTTTTTGTGTTTTACTCTCCTTATTGTAGCATGTTGCTATTAAGATACCAGGATGCAACTCTTGACACAGGTTGCCCTGATTTGAAACCTGCATAGACATTTACCCAACTAAGAGAACAGGACCAGACAAGAACAAATTTAGGCCTGAAATGAAGTAACTTATTGTTTTGTTTGTTTATCAGAATATGTAATGAAGTAGAATTTTTTACCCAGTGTGCTTTCACAGCTGAAGGGAAACTTGAACACAACAGTCACAGAAACTGAGGAATTATGTGAAATGACTGCTGTGCATGTGGAAGTTTAGACACACTGATAGCTAATTCCGCTGTTTACCTGCATGCAGCTGCCTTACTTCAGGCAGCACAGAGCATGGCACAGCAATATCCCCCAGAAAGTGCTGGGTTGACAACTTCCAGTAACAGCATCCTTTGCTGCACTAAGTATGCAGGCCTAGCACAAGCCACCTGCTCCTCAGCCACGTAATAAGATTATCTTGCAGCTGGCTGAGGCAGTAATTTACCAGTTAATCCAGTGGGTGAAGCAGCCTGGTCATCTGCAGTCCTATCACTGACACACAGCTTTGTATTGCAGTGTTAACACAGCACCCACCACTGCCAGCTCTCTTGCTTAAGGTCACTCATGTTTGAGACAGACAGCTAGACAGGTAGGTAGGTTAGCTGTCATATACATAAAAGGTAAAAACCTAATTCCATCCTTCACTGCCATCCATCCCCCACTCACCTCCTCATCCTCAAAATCCACTATTTCCTTAGGTATTTCTACTGTGCAATATGCTCCCTCCCTGAAGTGTTCTGTTGACAGTAATTTTTCTCAAGGTTTCTTCATTGTCTGTTATTCTTTAGAAATAACCAATTACATTATCCAAGGAGATATGTGTGATTAAGAAAAAAGAAAAGGAGTACAACTGTATGAAATAAGAGAAGAATGATAAACTTGTAAGCAGGTTGCAAAGGGCAAAATAAATCAGGAATAAGGCAAGAGTTCCATCAGGGCTGTGCAACACTTCCAAGCCCTTCACCTTGTCTAACAGCGATTTGAAAGGGACAAAAGAATCCATGACATTCATCATGTGTGACATTCAACCATGCAGATGCCATTCAGTTGCACACAAAATGTCTTTGCTCATCCTCCATTCAGAGGCTGTGCTGATCCTACTTCTTTGCCTGCTGTTTTAAGTCCTGAATAATAGGCAAGTCTTATTATATTTTTGCAGCATATGCATCTCCAGGAGAAAATAAAATTTTCTCCTCTGAAGATCCTGAAATGCTACCTAGGGAATAATTCAAAATAACAATTACCAGCACTCAGAATATTGAGATTAAGTGGCAATTCAGAAATCACAGCCTGATTTGGAAGTGATGGAAATGCCTGTGTTGACTCCGCTACATGCCTTTAGTATTCTCCACCTCCAGAAAATGAGGGCAGTATGACCAGGAAGATTATTGCATATTGCTTCACAAAGATACATACTCACACTCAACCAATAGAGACAGAAGGTATCATTTATCCTGTGTAATTCACACTCACTTATTTTTATTATCCTTTTATAAGTGCCTTGAGAAGGGGTATGTCCCTATAACTATTTAGCACAGATATATATAAACCCTTTCACCTAAGGGTTTATAAATAAAACTCCTTCTGTGTTATCATTTTTAGCAGAAAAAAAAAACCCCTAAGGCTCAGAAAGTTCTCTGATGTCCTTGACTAATTTAAATGGGAACAGTAGAGCCAAATTATTTACACAAAAAATAAACTTATCAACTTGTTCTGTCTTGCTGCACAGGGTCTGAAATCTCAACACCGTGTAGTGTCACAAGGCCAAAGATCTCTATGTGAAAAAGAAGCTCCAAACATTAAAACTGCTAATGGAAATGTCCTAAGCCAAGCAAATAACATGTGTTGGTATGCAAGTGCATGGCTATGCTGATGAGAATCCAGCCTGTGTCCTGTCTGCATTTCAACACGGTCACCATGGAAATGGGAACCAGCCTGCACAGAGCCTAACAAAGGAAACCTTTAAATGAAAATAACAACACTGGATAGAGGCTGCAAAAGATTTCTGCTGGGGAAAATGACTTGCTTTACTCATATGAAGATGCAGAAACTCCCTCTTACCTGCATTAATCCTAAAGGAAAGTACTTTATTTATACTTAGATGTATCGACATTAAGCCATTACACTGACAGTTCCAGCTATTAGCCCTGAAAAAAATACATGACATGAAGTACACGCAAACCCCACTTTCATTCATTCAAAATTACAATAGTGAAGAAAGACCACAATGAATAACATTTATATAGTGGCTAGGAAGCACAATGAAAACAAGGAGTAGCTGTACTTTTACTTCTTTAACTTCTTAAATTAAAGTTCTGTGACACTGAATCAAAACAGCAAAGAAAATTCACAGGTTGTTCCAGTGAGAGGCAGCATACAGTTAAAACTTGTTGGTAAGATCTCATGTTGACTTTGACCAAATTATGCACAAATAAATATTAACTGTTAATGTGTTTAGGTGTCTGATGGTAATACCCTGTATGCTTTCTAAAATAAACATAATACAAAATACAAGTCCTGTAATGCAGTATGAATGAAGCCTTACTTCAATCTGCAACACTGTGAAAGGCAAAACTCCAAAAATAATATGTAGTAGTGCTCCCACTACTTGCTACCTCAGAAAGAAGGAAAAACTAGAGACAATTTTTACTTTAGAAGAGCATATGTTTGGGTCCTGCTTTCAAGCCATCTCCAGATTATAGAATGATTTTTAAAATTAACATTACTCAAAAATATAAGAAAACAACAAGGCATCAAAAGGTGATTACAAAGAGGGAAAAAGGCAGAAATCAAAATAGGCTGTACAGACTTAAGTTGGTGTGCATGCACACGTGTTAAAATCATACCTTGCATTTTCACCCCAACTTTTAGCCTCATTTATTGCACCGAATGTTCAATTTTCATTTGCTATTCAGTTATTAGTTTAGTACTTTCTGCTCTGTACATTGCCATGTACTTTTTATGTATATGATTTTAACCTTAGCAGCTTCCTTGTGGATTATTGCCTACATATCTTGACCATAAACATTTAAGTATTTGCCTGTGACAGAGGATTTGTTTTTCAACCCTCAAATGAAATGAGAGATCATCCTTAGCACCATTAAAAAACAAATAAACAAACAAAACAACCCAAATGTACTTACCACTTTTGGATATCTAGTGATACAGCTAGAATCTCTTTTTTTAACATTCAAATTGAAATTTCACATTTCCATTTACTTCAGTCACAGCTGTGAATACAGAGCTGTTTGCATGTCAAGATGTACTTGCACAACAAGCTCAAGCCAGTGGAAGTGAGAGCTACCAGTGAAAGGGACTTTTCCAGCTTTCCTCCCTCCTCTGGCCACGAGTTCTGAGTGTTCCCTGTGCCAGCACCAACAAATAAATTGCTCAAGTGAGCAGGATCAGTTTAGCTCATCTCCAAAACTAACCTGGCTCAAAAGGGGGAAAAAATTATTCAAGCAAATGGGTCCCTGACCTGTTCCCCAGACTAAGCCATAGCGATAGCACAGAGTAACTGGTGGAAACATGCAACCAGGAGTGGATGAAATGTCCTTGCAGCGTCAGCTCCACATTCAGGTCAGCTTAACCAGATCGTGAAAACGCAGCTTCAGTTTTGAGAACTCCCGGCTGAACAAAGAGAAAGAGAAGAACACAAAAGCTCCAACCACATGTCAAAGATTTGATTTAAATGACTCGTCTGAAATTGTACTCAGCTTTTGTGGAAAAAAAAAAGAAAGAGAGAGAGTAAGAATCCACTTTTGTAAGAAAAAAAAAACATTTCTCTTAATCCTACATTTCATCTTCATTCATTAGACCACTTTCTAATTTCAAAACTAAGCAAGGCAGGAGTTCCAGCTTGTTTTCTGGTCATAGTATCTTTCTCTGTTTATAGGCGGTGACAGCATGATGCACTGATGTACAAAAGAGACAAATCCAGGTGGCTAACTTGGGGCACTTTCCAACTTTTGCATGTGAAATGTTATTATCACAACTTCCATCCCAGTTTAAACAAAAGTGTATTGAAGAAAAAGAGTTTGTAAGTAGGGCCTCCTATTCCTCTATAGAGTCTTACAGCCTATTATTTACAAGGTCCCTATCATTGGAAATCCTCTATTCTACTGAACTTTTCAGAGAAATACACTCACATGGCCCCCCCAGCCCTCCCCATTTCAGATAGACCTGTTTTCTCCTTCAGTCTGCCTGGGTCCCACAGGGAGATTTGAGAGTCCATGGCACTTGTGGCAGACCTGTAGTCCAAAAGGCATAACCCTGTGTTGCTGCAATTTTTCATTTCAGATTTAAAGAGTTCAAGGCATGTGTACTTCACAGAGTGGAGATTTTACAGACGTGCTAAAAGTTGTATTGTTCACAGCCTGGGTTGCTGGAGGAAGGTGCATAGTAGGCTTAAATATGAAGGCCTGCTGAGACAGTATAGATGAGGCCACCCCAAATTTTTCTTCCTCCACTAGGTACAGTCCTCCAACACTATCAGTTGATAATTCACTCTGAAGTGAATGATTCTTATAAAAAGGAGAACAAGCTCCATCTGAAGCCCAGGAAGCAGTTAAGAGCATGCAGTACAGACAGTCACCAGACTACTGTCCAGAAGCAAACTGGAAAGAAGAGTGACTTAAACAACAATGGATATTGCTGAAAAAATAACAAATAACATGAGAAGTCAAGAGAGAAAGTTTTTGTGTTTGCAGATGTAGACCTAAGACCTCACACAGAAACATCTGACTAAGGTGCACAACAAGGTAGAGATAAATTAAGTTAGAATCTAGCTGATAAAAATGCATTTCCTTCCAGAGAAATACAGTTTTGCAAAGATTTGTTACTTGGCCAAATTTAGGTAGACAATGCAAATAGTGCCTTCCTGCCAAATTTCAAATATCTCCTCTGAAGTATGAGGGCATTAGAAGTTTCCAGAGAAAATGTTACCAGAATTGAGCCCAGGAAAGCTACTGTATTTTCCACTGGCCTCACTCTCAGAAAGAGCTGGGTTGTTTTGGCTCTGACTTTTAAGAATAGGATAAGGAAAAAAAATGGATGCTTAAAATGTAAATTTAAAGAACTGGACGTGGCAAACCTATCAGAAGCATTTAACAACAGAAAAGCTTCGGGCTTTGTTGCATGGGCTGCCCTGTTAATGTACCATTTATTCTTAACATAATCTACTTCTCTATGCTATATACTTTTTGGTCAACAACTAACAAAGTTGGTAGGAAAGTAATATTATCAAAATGGTAGTTCTGTTTCAGATCTCTTCTCCGTATAGCATCTATGAAGTCTTAGTGACTTTTCAGACACAAAAGTACACATCAACAAAGAGTAACCCACTACTTCACTGTTGCACTAATTTTAGTTGAATTTGGAGACAAAACAAAGCACTCCATGTGATCCATTTAATACAGCTGATATTAGGGAAGCTAATATAGTGACATAAAATCAAGTCTGGAATAACTTGGAATATTTTCTTGAAGTAGACTAACTGAGCTAAGATATCCCAATTAAAGTCAAGAATATCACATTTGAAACTAAACCAGTTCACTAGAATTCAAGCAATTTGAAAATAATTGTGGGGGAGCTACAAGAGTACCACCACAGCAGAACTCCAAAAACACTTAGGAAAAACGCTCCTGTCCTGAAACCTTCTTTTCCTTGCTACTTCTACAGGATCAAAAAGGCCTGAGCGAGTATTAACTTGGTAATTGCATCCGCTAACATCAAATGCCATGACACATCTGAAATCAAAATTATGAGAGCTTTCAGGTGTATAAATTAAGATAAATCATGGATAATGCCTAAAAGAAGTAGACCTATACCACTTCTGTCATTCGCAATGCCGGGGGAATCCTCCTCTCACAATCAGTCCTTCTGTTTTCAGCACTGCTCTACAAACCTTCGCAAGTCTTAAGACCCCATGAATTACAGGGAATGTTGATGGTCCTGGTTTTCAGTAGCTGTAACCAGGAGAATAAAGGATAGATTAAGCAAAAGTACAGGGTGGAATATTTTGCCCACTGGTACTTTTCATATTTTTTTCTTTTTTAAAAAAAATTCCAGATTGTTTGTGTACTGTATATCACATCACAGGTTAATATTTTTGTATTTTATTTCATACCCTGCAGCCACACATTCCAGGGCAATGTTCGCTATAGTTACTGAAAGAACAAGTTGGAACAGCTCATCAATGAAAACTCATTTTCATGCTGCCTCTTCGGTAACTTGCTAATTAAGGGTTTGTGAGAGTATACAGTAATATTAAAACTCTGAAACTGCCTGGGAATTTGCTCATGGCAAGTGAATATGATTGCTTATGGTTCCCAGGAAAATATATGTAATGGTAATTAAGTTAGCCAAGAGAAGAAGGAGATGGTTCAAGTTCCCCTATCCTTTTCCAAGGAGCGACATCTACCCAACAGGGTGGTAACAGACCTAGAGGACTCTTGGAAATTAGGAACAGCATTCACAAAGAGTATATAATTTTCGTGCTTAAAAAGGTATAATCATCGTAAAACCCTAAATTCACACATCAGACTGCCCCCGTTCCCTTCGCGTCAGCGCACACACCCTCCATTTACGGGACAGTGAAATTTGTGCCACTCCAGGAGTTTAACCTGCTTTAAAATAGCCGCCGATGCATCGCACTCGCCCGCAGCCACAGCCCACCAGCTCGCAGCCGCGCACCCACCGCGCGTCCCTGCCCGGCGCCGGCGGCACGGGAGGGGCAGCGGCCGCCCCCGCTCCGCACCTCGCACCCGCGGGTGGACCTTCCCTCCCTCCTTCCTTCCCGTCTTCCTTCCTTCCTCCCTCCCGGAGCGGAGGGACAGACAGACGTACCGATCGCGAGGAGCAGGGGCAGCAGCGCCGCGCCCGCGGAGCCCATGTCCGGCGCGGTGCGAGGTCGGGCCGGTGCGCTCCCGAGCTGGCCGCCTCCCAGCGCGACACTGAGCGCCACCTGCTCCGAGCCGCCCCCAAATACTCCTCCTCCTCCTTCTTTTCCTCCTCCTCCTCCTCGCCTCCACGCCCCCTGCGGTCCACGGCCGTGGAGGGGCCGGAGGCAGCTCCTCCCGTCCCCTGCCCCTCGCCCCGCACCCGCGGCGCTGCCGGCGGTGCTGTCCCCTGCAGGCTCTCCAGCCGGGTTGCTCCCGGCGATTCCCCGGAGGAGACCCCCCGGCGCTCGCCCCGCCTGGCGCTCCCCAAGGCTGCATGCCCTTTGCTCATCGCTGTGCTGGAAGGAGGGCTCCGGGATGGGGAAACCCACCACGCCCGCCCCCGGGTACCCTGGACAACAGCGCTTTGGAGGGGTGGGAATGCCTCGTTTTCTTTGGTGGCAGAAACCTGTAGAATAGTTTTTAAACCTGTGTTTATTGAACAATGTAGAGTGGCTGTTTAATACTTCCTCGAGTATTAAATTTCACATTTAATGGCGCTGAGTCTTTATCTTCTTCTTTAAATGAAATTCCTGCAGAATATGCCCCCAGAAGAGCAACAGGATCCAGAAGCCTTGCCACACAACTGTCTCGAAGTTGTCAGTGATGGTGAGGATGTATTGCCTAGGCAAAATAACTGCCTACGTTGTGTTAGGTGCCAGGCCAATATCCAGGAACAAAAGGAGAATCAAAGCCTGTAAAAATAGGAGGTGAGGAGTTTGACTTCCTAAGAAATCAGGAAGAATTCTTATGCAAAATGCTGTGTAGCTTTCATCCTTCCTAGCTTTGTCAGCACTGTTTGAATACTGTCTGTGCAGAGTATTTGAGAAACATGCATTTTCTCCATCCCACAGTTCCAGTAAATATCAAAATTTATGACATTACCTTTTCAGATGGAATGTATTTCATTTTGTACAATGAATTCTGCCGAATAATTTGAACTTCTTGGCATTAACATTGTGTAATGAAAAAGACAGTTTGCCTGGCAAATTGAAATAGAAATTCTTACTTCCTTCGCCCTTCTCAGCATCTAGGTCATGGCCCTTTAGGTGTGACACGTTGTAGCTATTATTTAAGAAGTATGTGTATTCTCTCAGCTTCTTAATTGTTTTACAACATTCAGAAACTGAACTGTAAGTTACAATGAAGAAACTTGTCTACAGGTGGAATTATTCAACAGGTATTTATTTGGACATGGGTTTTATACGGACATCATGTGGTTAAAGAAATCTCCATCAGGATGTTACAATCCACTTGATCAAAGTGCAGCAGAGACCTGTATACTTTGTATAACTTACACTAAATTCTTTCATGTATTTACTTTATAGGACACACAGGCGTGCTACCCATCCCAACGCAAGATCTTGTACATGGACTCCCTGTGAGCATTTCCCAAGACACTGTCACTGCTGAACTCCAAAGCCCTTGGTCAGTCACCACCGGGGATGACTCACAAGCCCCTGGGAGCACTGTGTTTCCTTTGCACTGTGTCACAGAAGCCCTGCAGACCCTTCAAGGTGCAGCTGTTGAAGCAGTAAGACCAGCTTCAGCACGCAGACTGATCCAGTGACCAGCAGGCAAACTGTGATGGGAAGAGCAGCCATGGGAGCTTTTCTTTCCATCTGCACTGAGTGTGTACATGTGTGTGCCACTCCAGGACAAGAAGGAAAACTATACTTCCACAAGGAAGAAGAAGAAGACGAATTAATAAATACTAATGAAAGGACAATAAACAACAACAACAACAAAAAAATCCACAGCATAGAAAAAAATTGTTTCTTAATAATGGAATAAACCTAGAATCGCTCTCTGCCCCACCCTAAAGTAACCTCTGCTGACTAATGTCTCCGTTTCCTAAGAAACAATGTCTTTGATTCAGTTACATCATTCTAATTATAAATTTACCCTTAGGATATGAAACTTTCTTTCTCATCCAGACACAATGTTGAAGAATAATTTCTCACACACAAAGGCTGTCTCCCAGGGTGTTGCTTCTTAGACCAACATTCTTCTGTATTTACAAAGAATAGGTTGTAGGAGAATAAACACTGTGACAATTACTGTATTCTTTAACAATACTCCCTTAGATGAATACTTTTGTTTTAAATTATTATAAGCCATTTGATAACAACCTTCTCATATAATCCTGAACTGTACTTTACATATTATGGGAAACAAGAGTTTTTAGATTGTGCAATATTTCACCTTTTTTGGCTCACTTCAGAAATTTTATACATATATTGCACATATTCAGAGAAATTATTATTAGTCTTCACCTACACTGATAATCAAATTACTCAGAGAACAGTTTGGTTAATGTTCCTTATCTCTGTACTATAAAATGGGGTCTGATACACACCCTTTACTGTACACGTGTTTCTTGTTTAATTATGTTTTATAGTACCTTGTCATGTCTGCTTGTCATCGATTACAGGGACACTTGCCAAAACCACCATATCTGCCTGAGCTGATTTGCAAGGTTTCAGACTTGGTTCTATGCAAATATGGTTACCTTGCACATTAGAATAAATTATTTTATTATCAAGGGCCAAACAAACTTTACTTTTCACAGTAAGGACTTTGTGAAGCAGGTCGCTTGATCGCCATGAAAAGTTCACTACAGTTTTTTCATTTTCAAGACAAAATAAACATTGCAAAGTGAAGATAATGAACAAATATTTGGTTTTAAAAGGTTTTCTGGTGAAGCATACTTAACAATCAATTTTGCAATTTATGCGTGTTATTCTAGCTCTTTAGTGTGATGAAAAAATGTAAAAATTAATGCCAACCTTCTCCGAGAAATATGCAGGTATTTCCATTTTTGTCATTTGCAATGGCAATTTTTTGGCATTTGCAAATGATCAGAGTTTCTGTGGTATGCAAAACTTAGGAGTTCTCTGTTAATACATTTCTGTGAGGAAATCTTGGAAAGGTGACTAATTTACATACAGGAGGCCAAGGTGCATGGCTCCAGGTCACTTCTTGATTTTTCTGAAGATGCTAGCGGGAAGGCCTCCAAATAATCAGTTATTGTTTTTGGCAGAATCATGGTGTCTGTAACAAAAATGTTACATTAAGGGCTGCACTGAAGGGCAAAAGAACAAGCTACTAAAAAGAGCACCAAAACTATAAAGGAAATGTTAAAATTAGCGGTGAGGATGTAGTTTAGACATTAGTAATAGTTTGGTTTTAAAATAAAACTGGAAAAGTCAAAAATATGCAAAAGGCATTGTAGGTATCACACAGGCAGTGAGTAGAGGACAAAACAGCACTTTGCTCTGCTACTGTCCAAACCCCACATTTTTAACACTTTTTTGCAACTTTGGATCAATCATCTGAAAGTGCTGCACAGGAACTCTCCAGTCTTGCTCTTGATGCACAGCACTGCTTCCTACTCTGGATGTACTGGCACACATTTACCTGCTTCTTGCTGTTTTGGCTGAAATATGTTCTACCCAGCACAGAAAACATACACATGTTTTTTAACCAATTCGTTTTCAGGTTAGGAAAGCTTATACCTGTCATGGGGAAATTATATAAATGGGATATAATGAAGCCAGTGAAGAAGTGTTCCATTCACCCGTGATCCCAAAAGTGAGGTCCTTTAGGGGAGCCTGCTAACCCAACCTGTGTAACTGCAGGATCTCCAGAGCAGCTGATGTGCTACTTCAGGAAGTTCAGCCCAATTACCAAAGTATTAACCTTGATACAGCTCCAATAACCGTACGAACTCTTAAAAATAGTGAGTATCTTTAACAGATTTATCAGACAGGATTTATTATTTATTTTGAAAACATTGTAGTTGTTTTCCATTTTTTGGAGGTAAGATCTATAAAATCTTTGTTTTTATTTTCCTGCCATCAAAAGTTGTTCAAGCATTTGGTAGGCATTTTTTAGCAAACCTGACTTCCTTAACAAATTCCACTGAATCCCACTGAATTTTTAACTAATTATGTGAGAAGTATTTTAGTCTTAATGCATTACTTTGTGAGAGATTTATTTTCTTTTTGTTTTTCCTTCTTAGATTTTTTTCAATTTAAGTGTGTGAATCTAATAAAAAATAATACTGAATAGAAAAGAAACCCCACTTTTGGTATATCTGTAACTGCTGACCTGGACCTGTTCTCTCCTGGTCATTTGCTACACCATGTAGAATTAGATACAATCCTTGAGTAAAAGATGAAACATCAGAAAGGTGGCAGATAAAATGTGGTAATGTGATCAGGTACTGTCTAGTTGGTTGTAAAAAAGTATTCACAGAATCACAGAATCAATTAGGTTGGAAAAGACGTCTGCAATCTTCAAGCCCTTTCCAATGTCTAATCATCCTTTCTGTGAAAAAATTGCCCCTAATGTCGAATCTAAACTTCCTCTGGTGCAGCCTAAACTTACATCCTCTCCTCCTGTCACTGGTTGCATGGCAGAAGAGGCCGACCCCCCCTGGCCCCACCCTCCTTTCAGGCAGTTGTAGAGAGCGATAAGGTCACCTCTGAGCCTCCTTTTCCACAGCCTAAACACCCCCAGCTCCCTCAGCTGCTCCTCACAGGACTTGTGCTCCAGACCCTTCCCCAGCTCCCCCGACCTTCTCTGGGCTCACTCCAGCACCTCAATGTCTTTCTTGCACTGAGGGGCCCAGAACTGGACACAGCACTCGAGGTGTGGCCTCACCAGTGCCCAGTACAGGGGACAATCACTGCCCTGGCCCTGCTGGCCACACTATTGCTGATCCAGGCCAGGTGCCACTGGCCTTCTTGGCCACCTGGGCACACACTGGCTCATGTTCAGCTGCTGTCACCAGCACCCCCAGGTCCTTTCCAGCCCCTCTGTCCCAGCCTGTGGCCCTGCCTGGGGTTGTTGTGACCCAAGGGCAGGACCCAGCCCTGGGCTTTGTTGAACCTCACACCACTGGCCTCAACCCATGGATCCAGCCTGTCCTGATCCCTCTGCAGAGCCTTCCTGCCCTCCAGCAGATCAACACTCCTGCCCAGCTTGGTGTCATCTGTAAATTTAGTAAGGGTACTAAATCAATTCAATCTCCTCATCCAGATCTCTAAGATACTGAACAGGATAATAAAGATATTAAACAGGACTGGGCCCAATACTGAGCCTTGTGGAAGACTTTCGTGACTGGACACCAACTCGATGTGGCACCATTCACCACCACTGTCTGGGCCTGGCCGTCCAGACAGTTTTTAACCCAGCAATGTGTGCACCTGTCCAAGCCATGGGCTTCCAGCTTTTCCAGGAGAATTCTGTGGGAGTGTCAAAGGCTTTACTGAAGTCCAGGTAGACAATATCCAATGCCTTTCCCTCAGCCACCAGGCAGATCACCTGGTAATAGAAAATCAGGTTGGTCAGGCAGGACCTGCCTTTTGTAAACCTGTAATGGATGGATCTGATGCCTCTGATCCCTATGGGCTCAAAGTTATCTGTTCCATAACCTTCCCTGGCACCGTGGTCAGGCTGACAGGCCTGTAGTCTCACGTATCTTCCTCCCAGCCCTTCCTGTGCATGGGAGTCCCACCGACCAGTCTCCAGTCATCTGGGACCTCCCCAGTTAGCCAGGACTGATGATGAATGATGGAGGGTGGCTTGGCAAACTCTTCTGCCAGTTCCCTCAGTACCCTTGGGTGATTCCCATCTGTTCCCATAGGCTTGTGGGTGTCTGAGTGGCACAACAGGTCACTGACTACTTCCTCCTGGATTGCAGGGGGTCTGTTCTGCTCCCCATCCCTGTCAGACAGATCAGGGGGCCAGTTGCCCTGATGATCACTGGTGTAACATTTGAAGACTGAGGCAAAGAAGGCATCAAGAACCTCAGGCTTTTCCTTATCCTTGGTAACTTTATTTCCCCTACTGTGTTCAATAAAGAATGGAGGTTTTCCTTCATCTTCATTTTGTTACTAATGCATTTATAGCACATTCCTTACCAGACTGAAAAAATCTTACTCACCTTCTAAGAAAATATGCCTGGGGGAGAACCAACAGGCCAGCCCACAAAAACTGGAGTAAAATCTGAAAGTTCTTTGCATGAAGGGCTGCTGGGATGGCCATGTGAGAGGAGCAATGTAAAAAGAGAGGTCACGCCCCCTCTGTTGGTTCGTGACATGTGACTGAAACTGTGCCATTAGGCCATGTGCAAAGGTGTGCATGTTGCACCTTTCATAGATTTTATTTGTTCTCTAGTGCTGTTTCCCCAGGTCTCAATACTGGGGCTTCTTCTCCTTGATATCTTCATCAATGACCTTGACAAGGGGCTGAGTGCACCCTCAGTCCCTTCACAGATGACACAAGCTGGGCAGGAGTGTTGATCTGCTGGAGGGCAGGAAGGCTCTGCAGAGGGATCTGGACAAGCTGGATCAATGGGTTGAGGCCAGTGGTGTGAGGTTCAACAAGGCCAAGTGCTGGGTCCTGCCCTTGGGTCACAACAACCCCAGGCAGGGCCACAGGCTGGGACAGAGGGGCTGGAAAGGACCTGGGGGTGCTGGTGACAGCAGCTGAACATGAGCCAGNGGAAGGGTCTGGAGCACAAGTCCTGTGAGGAGCAGCTGAGGGAGCTGGAGCTGTTTAGGCTGTAGAAAAGGAGGCTCAGAGGTGACCTTATCACTTTCTACAACTGCCTGAAAAGAGGCTGTAGCCAGGTGGGGGTTGATCTCTTTTCCCAAGTAACAAGTAACAGAAGAGGAAATAGCCTCAAGCTCTGCCAGGGGAGGTTTAGATTTGAAATTAGGGAGAATATCTTCACAGAATGTATGATTAAGCACTGAAATGGGTAACCCGGGGAGACGGTAGAATCGCCATCCCCAGAGGTGTCCAGGAAATGACTGGACATGGCACTTTGTGCTGTGGTTTGTTTGATATGCTGTTCAGTCAAAGGTTGTGCTTGATGATTGTGGAGGTCTTTTACAACCTTAATGATTCTATGATTCTATGAACTATGTCATAGCAGCACATTATAAGGTGTATATTACTCTCTAATAAGTGTCTATTTGATAAGAACTATAGGCAATTTTCCAAATACTGGGAATTCATGACATACAGGAGCCAGGACTCTGACTTAATTTTGGCAGATCCCTCAAATTACAGCAAAAAGCAATTTAGTAGTTTGTGGAATTCCTGAGAGTCTCAAAACCTTCATCACCAGTGCCACCAGAACTGTTTTTTTTTCCCCAGCTAACACAGTCATTGGCAATTTTAGCTGAGCCCTAAAATTTTTGAGATGCAATAGCATCTATTCTGGCACAGTGTAAAATCGCTGATGCCAGAGTAAGGCTTTTGTCAGTGAGATTTTATGAGCTGGCATACAAGAAAGTGAGCTATGAATGTCTATTAATTGGGACCATGAGAAAATACTGAGCAAGGTTTCTGTGTGTGTTCTCCAAAACGATACAGAGTAATCTACTTTTCCCAGACTACTGCCACAGAATTGCTAAACTTCAAATGCTTTTCAGGGAAAACTGAGGACATCCTCTGTTTTTCATCTTACCCACTCTAATAGAGTGAAAATGTGTTGTAATGGAAAACAATACAAAGAAAATTTCACCAGAGAAAGAAATCCTGTTCCTTTGCCCTGGGAAGAATAACAGTACCCTGAACACGAATAAACCGTAAGGACCATATGTAATACTGAACCGGCTATGTGAAGCTCTGCGATAAATATTAACTTCCAGTACCAAATCAAGCTGAACCATAACCAAGACGTGTGATTTCACCACCACTGAAAGTGAACAAAGCGGGGGACAAAGTGCATCAAGACAACTGGCTCGCTAGATCTAGTTCAATATACTTTGAATACTTCCGCTCCCTCTCCCACTTCTTTGAAAATCCCCAGAGATGCAACATTCAGTGAGACCTTGAGGAATGTCTGTCCTTTCTGAGAATGCTCAGAAACTGAAAAAAGAAGAAGGGCAGAAGGGTAAGTGCATGAGCAGGGAAAAGCAGTAAAGTAGCTTTATGCCCCACTGTGCTAGAGTCAGAATCAAAATCTACCTTGAGTCTTTCACTCAATTTTTTTAAATTGAATTAACAAAATCCAGTATCTCTGAGGTGTCAGCCCTTAGTTTTTCTAACTAAAATGATTTCACTGATGATAGCTCATTTTATCATCCACTTTTTTAAATGTAATCCTGTTGTGCTGTCTAAACTGTGGTATCAGTCAGTTGTTACTAAAACTTCATCAGCACTTTAATCTTTATGACTATTGTTACAGTGCTCAAACCTCAAACTACACCCACTGCATGAAATGGTATTATCTCTGAACTGTGAAGTGCTAAGGGCTGCTTCTGATAAATGCAATGAATTCTAATCCAGTTCTGTGCAAATCACACATCATATTACACTTCTTGCTGTGAGAAAGTTATTCTAGTTATTCATTAATTCCATTGAAAAGCAATTTAAAACAAACCAACAAAAACAGAAATGGATTTTTTCTCCCTGATTTTCATTGAAATGCTCCCATGGACAATGTCCAGCAAACTCTTAATGATCAGATGCATACAGAGTAGTTTTTATGGTAAGCACTCCCCCATGACTAGACAGGATGTTGCTGTTAGAGATTTGTGATTCATCATCAAAGTAGTCTCTGATGAGAGAATAGTTATTACATGTTTTGTAATGTTTTCTGAAAGTTAACTGTGATATAAAATGTATAATCTTTGTCTTCTAGGAAGTTTTGATACAAATGTTTACTAGGTTTAAGGAAGTTAATATGAATCATTTATAGTTTTGCAAGACCATGGACTATTTGGGTTACAGGAATAAGTTGCGCCAAAGAATCTCTGGACAGGAAGAATGGTTAGATGAATGAATGTGTCTTCCAAATTTTATTTAGTGTCATGGAAACAACTCTGTGCCAGGAAGTCATATGATCTTCTAAAAAGCTTTCAAACATGGGTATAAGCACAAAGTCCATAAATCTAATGACAATTTGTTTCTGACAGCTTGACCACATCAAGCTTTCCTGGATGTTATGCTGTGCAAGAATGCTTGTTTCTACAATGCTCTTCTATTGACAGGTACATAAATTTGTTTTTAGGTGCTGAGATGACTTTATATTATTCTTATATCAATAACAAGCAAACAAACTACACAGGAGACTTGTTAGACTCTTAATTTCTTTTTTAATCAATGAAGCACATGGAATACTTTTACAGGAAAAAGAAAATGCTGTGCAGAATGTTGTGGTTTTCTTTAAAAGTATGTAAATCCCCTTTTATTCCTGTTAAGTGGTACAGTTAAGAGCAGTACATTCTGATTATCTTATCTGCTTTATTTTTGAATGGGTCATCATCTATACAATAGGCAATTAAAGAAATTAACCAATTAGATTTTGTGGAATTCATTAGATGAGTATGACCCTAACTCCAGCCTCTTGGTGCCAGGTGAGATGAAAACACTTGGCTTCAGTTTAAGGTGGATTCCCCTGACTCAAGCTCTGAAGAAGAGGAACACCATGCTCAAAATTACTCAGCACAGGATATGTACTAGAGGGCTCAGGTAAGGGGTCAGGGTAGGTGGGTTGTGTCTGTAGTAATGGCTCATAATAATGACTTAGAGGGAAACCAGACAAGCAAAGGAACTGCCCAGGGAAGCCCAAGCAGCTGCTCAGGGAGATTGCTCTTATGCAGATGCTGTTTCCTAAGTCTTCTAAAATCATTTTTGTGATCAGCAATCTCTAGAAAAACCTGATATTGAAGCAGGAGTGTGCAGAGAATTCCTGTCCTATAGAAAAGTAGCTTGTCCATTCCCACTAAGTTACCTACTTCAGTGCTGAAGTTAGGAACTGAGCTGGGTGGGCCAGAATCCTTTTGTTGCTTAATCTCTGGTTACACACCCAATTTATGAATTTTTACATGCTTTTGTTTCAGTAAAAATTATTTGTCTTACTAGTTATTAGAATCACATTACAACCCTAATGTGTTTATTTTTAGGAATAAAACTGATTACATGCTGTAAAATTAGGTTCTGGTACTTTTAGTGCCTGTCAAAATTAAGTGAGATGTTCCTGATGTTTGCAATATTGCTTTCAGTAGGTTTTTCTGTTGTATGTCATGAAAAGCAGTAAAATACTGCTCTTCCAGTGCTGTGTGGAAAGGCTAGTATGGATAAAAATAGCGAGTTTACTAATCGCTAAGAATTGTGTAAGAATAATGTGCTATAGTGCTATCCCCTTGACATACTTGTATGTATGTATGTATACTTATCTTTTAAATAGATATTATAATTGAAAATATGATAATAAGAAAAATGTGAAAAGAGAGAAAGCATCATGAACAAGGAAAGCAGTGTGGTTATATGAAGCTTATTACTGCTTTTACAGTGCAAAGAAGTCTAAAATGCAACACTGATCTTAAACATACTCTACATTGATAAATACTACTGATTTATTTTTGCATAGTCTTTATCTAGGGAAATAAGACTGTTCTTTTGACATATATTTTTCAGTTATGCTGATGCTTTGAAATAAGATATGAAATGTCACAAGAAAAATGAAAAGCTCTGGTCAACAGCTTGTCATAACTAAATAGTGAAACAATTAAAAGTATGCTGCATAAGAATTACGTGTGTCTTACACAACTTGTGAGTAATTTTATGAAGCCAGGAAAAATGACCTCATTGTTAACAAACTGAATGAATAATAACAAATACAAGTATTTCCTCTGCTACCATAGACTTTCTACGTGTGCATAGGTGAGTCAAAATTCCTTCATAATTCTGTTCATTTACAAAATCATAAGAGGTTAACAACACTGCTATGCCTTTTCAGAGATACTGCGAGAAAAAAAATTACAATTCTGACGTGTTCAAATGCTATGGTCACAAGTGCCATTTAAATCTTTCAATCAAATGGGCAAAATAATAAATTTTCTTCAAGTAAAACCTGTGTGTGGCTTGGGACTAAAAACACTGCTGTATTAATTTATCTTCACAGTTCAAAAAATAGATTTTTGGCTTCCTTCACAATACATGAGGCAGGGACTCTATCCACAATTCCTCCACGTCACTTTTTTGCTTCCATTCATGCATTCTGTGCTCAGACCCCCTTCAGGCAGGGTGCACTTCCAGCTGTCCAGACGAGCACAGCAACCATGTCCACTGTCTCAGAGGCTCTCCCAGGCTCTGCAAAGCGCAGCCACCCACAGTGTTCCCATGGAGGGCTCTGCCCTCTCCTCTGAGTCATACCACTACCTTCAGCAGACTGCTGCTGTGAAATAACCACCTTTCCCACAGACACAGGGAGAAACTGCAAACACTTTCAAACTCAATCCTACTTGGTGCATTCACGTAAGTCAGCCTTTCCCAATAACTCCTTTCTCCAATTTAGGAACTAAATAGAAGGGGCTGATGAGTGACAGCATCTTTCAAGCAATGAAGCACCTTCTGGCACACTTTCAGAGTTTTACTTGTCAGCATGTTCAACCCAATCTATACTCTTTTCTTGAAAAATAAGTCTTTATAAAATTTATTATTCTCTTTTAAGCTATTACTATAAAGACGGAGATAAGCAAAAACATTTTGGAAAATTGATTTGATTTTTTTTTTTTTTTTTTTTTTTTGGTATTTCAGTGATGTTTGATCCAAGAGGAGGAACAAGTTTTCCTGGCTTCCTTGGCAAGGCAAAGCTTTTCTGCCAACAAGTACGTCTTGTAGAACTTAGAACACCTCCTCAGCATTTTCTGATCTACTGGCAGTCAACACTGAGTCATGCTGAGGCAGCACCACACTTTGCCAGCACGCATCCTTTTTCTCCTGTTAATTTCGTGTGGCTCCAAGTAACACAGGAAGCTCTCAAGGTCATGGCACAGCCATGAGCCCCAGGGAGAGATCTGCATGAGAGGAAGACAAGTGCACGAAAGAAAGGAAGAAACAGAATGATCTAAATAGAAAGAAAAAAATTCTTAAAGAAACCTTTTGCTATCTACATTTCAGTGTATTCTCATATAAACTTTTAATCTTTGACACAAAATAAACATCATTTGTTAAGTGCTTATTTAGTATGAAAACTCTTCATCACTTCTTAAACTCATAAGTAATAAAGATGAGCTGTGATTTATAATACTAGAAGAAGCTTGCCAGTGCTGAATTTCCTATTTGTGCTCTTTTGATAATTATCATTTTGTACACTTTAAACTCATTGGATTAAATAGCTACACAAGAAATTTACAGTGACAGTTTATGAAGCACCCTGCTGGCTACTGCAAGATATACAGCAAGAGTCAAACTTTCAGGGTGCCTCTAAACATTTTCTGCATAAATATGGACATTTCAATTTGCAGATACAATTATGCCCCTGCTTATTTGAGTACAGTGTGCAACCAGATGGGCTTGAATTATTTGCGCATTTTTAGGCCTGCCAAAAATATATTTCGAGTTCAAACAGTTAGGTGATTTAATGGATCAACCCTTTATGGTCCACTTGACCATAAAAATCTCTTTCTTGGAGTATCCTTGGTTCAGCTGGACACGCTAAAATGAGCGGAAAGAGAAATCCATGGTACTTCAGTAATTTTCACTCAATATTCTGGAGGTGCTTTTGTCTTCTGAGCTGCCATTGCATCAGCTATCACATGGTATTTGGTGCATTCTCAAAATTTACATATTCTGCCTTGTGAATTGAGAATCCGCTTCCACAGAACTGACATTAGGAGGGAATTTTGAAAATGATGCGTTTTCCTTTTGAAAATCATAAGGTGATAAAAAAGACTGGGATTGCTACATACAAGCTGACTTGTGTAATTTGGAATGAAAAATTATTCCACAGACATAGGTGTATAAAAATGTGACTACAAACATTCCATATTAAAAAATGTTAGAATCTTTGAACTCAGTTACTCTCCAAAAATGAGTAACACTTAAAGGTAAATTCTTGAAGATCACAAAATGCCACAAGGTTGATCATTCTTTTTTTGCATAATTTCTTTGCATATGTGCTTGATTTTCTTCTTGTTTTTCTGTTTCTTGGGTTTTTTTTAATGCACCAGCATTTAGAAAGCATTGTAACCACTTCATCTAAGTTTATAATTTTACAGTAACATTTTGGAGGCAGACCTGAGCAAAAATTTCTGCTTTTTTTTTTT
>VZRQ01010462.1:232346-250606 GCA_013397975.1 Machaerirhynchus nigripectus
TTGAAAAATCCAGCCTGCAGAAAAGAAAAAAAGTGACTAAGAATTGCTCAAATCATGCAAACCATACTGGTTACATTCATGTGCTGGTTCTTACTACTATTTTAATATTTATAGTACTGTTAAAAGTTATTTAATATTTTATCACTGAACTTTGACACTGTTTTTCCTGGAATGGAAAAACCAAGCACAATTGATGTACAGTGGAGTGACTGCTGAACCACTGTTTTGCTCACATATCGTCAAAGGTTAAAGTGCTTAATAGTAATATTTTTTACTCAGTTGAATAAATAGTATTTAATTTTATAATGTCAAAATTTTCGAGAGATTATGCATGTTGAAATTTATAAGCTGTAACCGTCTAATACAATTATGAAGATATTTAGCCTGGAGAACAGTGCCCACTTGTGGCAAGACTTACACCACAGGCCTAGCACCTCTTGCACACAGAGAAAACCTAGTTGCCAAAGGCCACAGCCAAAGCTGATAGAAAAATCTCTTAAGAAACCCTTACTCATACTAAAATATCTTAATTTTTTTCCTCCTAACATAATGGCAATACAGGTTTAAATCAGATAGCACTAGTTGTTACATATCAGAAAAATGCAGCATAATTAATTTTTTTTGTAATTTCTACGAGATTTCACACTACTTATTAGATAATATTACAGTCTGTGAGGTTCTAGTTATGAGAAAGAAATGACAGAGAATTTAAGAATGTTTTTTATGTTCATGAAGACAAGGACATGCAGCTTACCTTCCACAGAGCAAATATAAGCAGTGCAAGAATCAAGAGTCCGGCGAAGATGCTCAGGAGGATAACCCATAAGGGGACTGTACCCGGTGGGTGTTCCTTGGAAATCTTAATCATAGTCTGCAAAGTGTTCAGAATTCAAGCAATAAATAATTTTTCCTTCTAAAACATCAAAACAGTAGCAGTGATTGATCAGTATGAAGTGATTTTCCAGGGTACCACTTCATTTTAACTACAGGAATTTGTAGGAATTAAGAAAATAATCTCCAGCATGAATGGCTGTGTTTACACAATACTTTTGCACTTCCTAAGTGCATTCATTCATGAGGGTGGCCAGCTACAAGTCAGTAGTCATTTGTACAAAGGACACAGGACCAAAATCATGAGTAGTGAAAGAATAAGCTAAGGAGTTTCTTTGGTACACTCCTCCTCACTCAGTGCCTGCCTCCCAGAAAGATGGAGGCAAGCAAAAGTATAAAGGCTGTGTAGATACTAACTTGATTTTAAGCAAGACATATCTTGTGTAAACTAAACAGAAATAAGTAATATTCACATTTAAATAAATGTGACCATGTAGGAGTTTTAGTTAACTAAAGAATTTATTAAGGACCAACTTTATAGTTCAGCAGAGCATCTAAGAGCTGAACATTAACCATGAAGTTACGTGCCTAAAAAAGGAAAATCTGAAAGCCCTTGTCTCATTATCTGCAAGCCTCTCAGCTGTATTTTGACTCCTGGACTGAATTTTAATGTTTCACTTAAAAGAAATTTCTAGATAAAAAACAACCTAACAGTGGACCTCTGATTTTTGAATTTTCAAAAATATTTTGTGCAAGATGTAATTCACACTGAATATTACTTTTATAAATTTCGGGGTATTAACAGTAAGAACTCATAATAAGACTTCTGCTTAAAAAAATTGGACATTGTAGTAAACAAGCTCCTGCATGTACAAGTTATCACAAAAGACCAATGTTTAAACACTATAAATGCTTGGAACTAAGAGTACTAAAACGATAAATAATACCTCTAACAAAATTTAAGACATTTATATCTGTCACCACTACTATCATGTTATATACTTCCTTATCTAAGAAAATCATAGTGAACTTCTGAAAAATAAAAGATGCTGTTTCAAACATAGATCCTGGGTAACGAAGTGGGAAGAAAGAATAAATATGGAAATAATAAAGAAAATACAAAGTAAGATCAATTTTAATTGACCCAGGACAATTTTCAAATCCTATTGATTCCTTAAAAGAAGTTTAATTATATTTTTAATTTAAATAGCTGCAGGAAGTATTTATATTGCAGCAAGCAGAAAAAATTCAGACAGTACTTATCCTTGCCCAGGCACATTGGTGGATATTGGGCTTTTGGTATTATTTTCTGACTAATTCTGACATTTCTACTGTAGTATGAAATCGCTTCTGTTTAGAGAAGGATAATGCATTACTAAAGGTAACAATCAGTTCACTAGTAATGAATGATTCCATAACACAGTAAATTCTATGAAGAACAAATACATAAATTACCATGTTCTTACCTCCAGTTTTTGATGGTCATTTCTCAGAATCAGCGATGAGTTCTCACTCCTGAGTAATGCTTTCACAACAAGGGTTAAGCTGTGAATACTGGCCTGAAAGAAGAGAGTAGTTACTATGGTTTACAGCTAGGTATTTTGATGTAGAAAGCTTTGTGGCAATAAGAAAGGAGGAAGAAAAAGGGCTTTGGGAGATGTTGAAAAATGTCCAAGTCAGTGAAACTGCTCATGTATGTCACCTTCAGCACACACATTATTGTTTGCAAGACAGCAATATTGTTTTAAAAGGGTAGATTGCTGAGATTTCAAAGAAATATTATTTAATCCTTGAATGCTACTCTCTCTCCTCTGCTCTTTGTGATCCAAAAAATCCTTTCTAGAGTCAAGAAATCTTTCCAGATTAAGACTTAGTTTAAAAACATACGCTTCTAAGTACTCCTCCTTTTATCTGCTGGATTAGACTTTGTGGACGCATAAGTAGCTATTAAAAAAGGACCATCAATACGGAGTAAGTAAGAGCTGTCTTCTTACCATGGTTTTAAATTCCTACTAAGTTTTAAGTACTTACTTCAAGGATAAGAAAGTGTGTGTGACATAGTTTTAAGGAAATTTTTAAAATAGCAGAAGAAACTATTTCAAATACTAGAGGGGACACTTAGGACAATGAAAGACACAATTTCAATAGACATTAGAAACACTGGCTTAGGTTTCTCAAACCCAAAATATTCTGAATACGAACAGCATTTACTTACTTTTATGATGGTAGGTTTCCATACTCTTAATGAAACATTCACTTGGTATATGTCAGATGGGATCAGGGCACAGTTAATAGAGGCACAGCTGTATGTATCACAGTCCTGTTTAAAAGAGATCAGCATGAGGTAAATGGAAGAGACTTTTCCCATCATTAAAATAACAACATGCAAACTACTACATTACAGATCACTTGCTATGACACCAGTAATAAACTGGTATTAATTACTGTAGCTTTTTATGTAAAAATGACACTGCAGTATATGAAACAGCTTGAGATATTCGTGCTGTGGCAGAACTCAGTTTTTGCAGGCTGGCAAGCCCTGAGAAAAACCTGTTGCTGCAACTATGGAGCAGAAGTCATCACAGAACTCCAAAAGGAAGCACAGCTTGTTTTCTACCAACACAGCTAGGGCTTTTCTGCAGTGTTTTTCAAATCATGGGACACCGGAATCTCTCAAGCAGGGCAATATGGGTGTGTGAAAATCCAAGTATTTTTACTTCCTGGTATAACTTCCTAGCTGGGAGTGCAGGAGCATTATGTTGTAAGAAGTCAGAAACAGTCACTTAGCCTTTGTCACCTCTGTGAAGGACAATGATAAGCATGGAAAAATGCTCTTCCTATGACATGGTTTCATTTGCACCAGAAATTCCACTTGCACCTCTGTGCTGAGGACACTTTCCCCCGACATGTTAACATAACTATAGCAGAAAAATTGCTTTGTTACTCTTTCATCTAAATGTGAAGGGCTAGTCCTTTCCAAATGGGATCATCAGTTACAGTTCCATGGAAAATCTGTCAGGTCACCGTTCTAGCATTTGAATGTGTTTTCTACTGGATGTCTAAAAAAGTTGAAACAGAGATAAGAAACATCTAAAATATTACTATTTATTAATTACAATGGGAACATAGATGGTAACAATTTATCCAGCTGTAAAACGTGCTACTGCTATTTACAAATATTTTAAATTAAAGAAACACCAAACTATCTAAATCCAGTTCCACATGGAGTTTTGCAGCCAAATAAAAACTATAGTCTAGTCTACATAAAAAAGGTTTTCTAAGCTATTAAAACAAAATGAGTTTCCAAATAATACAGTTTGAGAGCAGCTTTTATACATGTTTTCCAGAAGTACTCAGCTCCAAGATCTGGATTAATATCTGGGGTGAATATATATACTCTGAGCAAGCTTACCATAATTGTATCCCTTGTAGGTTCTTTTATTTTTGACAACACAAATGGTTTCCCAGTGCCAATCTTTAAGGGATCTACAGGGTAACTAGTTTGGCAGATGGCATTCTGTAAGCAGAAGTACAAATAATAAAGTCTGGATATGCAATCTATCACAAAAAATGATCTGGAATCAAGCCAACATTAATAATATATAATATTTAATAATTATGATGTTTGCTAAACACTAAATGCAATAAAATAGCAGATTGCAAGAGAGCAGAATAGGAAATTCAGATGGTCTATGTATTGAAGTATTATTATTCAAACAGCAAATGAAATATTTATGAGATAATTTAACCTAAACTCTATGCATCTACTTAATCATCTGCAGAAGCAAACAAGAGCTTCCTGCAAGATGACCACTTTATGAACCAGCAAGAGTTGGCTAGTAAATGAGCTAAACAGCTTCTGCATGGGAACCCACAGAGGTTCTGCCCTAGCAAGCAGACAGGCAGGTTAAGTGCAGGATGCAGAATCCTCAGTTGCAATGTCCAGGGAGGGGGAGCAGATGCTGGAGCACTGCTGGATCTCTGTGACTCCTCCACAGGCAGCTAGGAAATCCTTTGGTGTCTTCAGTGTGGGGGAATTGATTTTTTTCAGTCAGGTCATTGACTTTCATATTGCTAGCATGAAAAGGATTACAAATCCCCTGCAGTGCACTTTGGGACACTACTATCACTAGAGTGTAGCTAGCAGGACATCAAAGCTTAGAAAAAACAAGATTTATTGAGTTTATGTGCACACTTGTGTCGAATGGGGTGACTGACTAGGAATGAAAATAATGGGGAGAGGAAATCAAGAACAGTCACAACTTTTTTTTTGCATTCTAAATACAATTTTGTTTGTTTGTTTGTTTTAGATTTGTTTTGTTTTAAAGCCAACCTTGAAATTTCATTCATATATTTTGGTTTATTTTTCAGTTGGATAACACCACAAAACTAGGTGAAATTATTTGCAGGGAGGTACACGTGTATGTCTCTGACTGAAAGAAAAAAAAGGAGGTTTAGGTCACCACTTAGTGATAGTTGGGTTTTTCAGCCGTGTAGTTATTGATACAGCTCTAGCTGTAATATCTACAGGTCTAGGATAATAGAATTTGTTGGAATTGTGATCTCTGCCAGTTACACTGGAGGTGTGAAATGGAAAAACTCAAATGAGGGCCTCAGTGAAGAGCATCTGAAACATATGACCTACCATCCCCTTCAAGATGTCTCAGTGCCCCAGAGAAGGAAGAAGCCAGAGGACTGCTAGTGCTGGAGAGCAGACATGCAGGAAAGTTAATTTCAGTACCCGAAAGAAGAGAACTGACAGGAAGTTGGGCTCTAGATGCACTCAGCAGGATTCCAGCATTTGCAGTAAGCACTGCTGACAATGAAGAGAATATGAGACTCATATCTGAGTCTGGACATCCCAGCACTTGCAATATAACAAATCAGCCTTGTTATAGCACAGTTATTGTTCAACACCATGTTAAATCTGCTTGTTTCCTTTTACGAAAATTTTTCCCTCTGTCTTCTTATGCACATCTGTACACACTCTCAAAACAACAACACCTTGTTATTTAGACTAAAGGCAATGCATAATCCCAAATGTTCCTAAGAACATAAATTTCAAATTTAAATTGATCATAAAAATACAAATTCCTATCTTACCTGGGAATGTGACAATGCAGTAAGGTAGAGAAGAGTGTTCTTGGCAGCTGTTATATTGGGAAATAAGATCTGCAGTGTGAGGTTTGGCATTGGAAAGTGTTCACCTTTTTCAATCTATAAAAAAAGAAAAATGTTTTGACTAGTACTTTCCCCATTTTGTTAGTATTTTATTGTGAGCTTTTCCCTTTCCCGTGTTTTTATTTTCTTCTTTTAATTTTTACATTTCCACAGTTAGTTATGCAAAAAGTGTTTTATATGGGAGAGAAGCCACTGTATCAGTGGTGGCTCCTGCTGGTTCCTCCTCAGGTGAGCTTAGGTAACTGCTCTCCTGCTCACCCGTTCCTCTCTCCTGTTTTCCCTGATAAGGCAACAGGATGTATCCGTAAGCGGCAGCTCTTTCTGGAAAAGCCTGCTGTGGCTAAGGACTGGGTAAACAGCTAGGTGGAACTGCTGGCAGGGGAATTGGTGATATTGTCTCTGAAGTGGACAAACTTAATAAATGCTCAAGAACCTTCTAAACTTTTTCCTTCTGGCTACTTATTTGTGATTAGCTGCTTGCAGAGATGAGTTTTACTTTACAAGAGCATTGCTCTGCAATCCAGCAGCTCTTTGACTCAGAAAGCAAAGATCTGCAAATTAGGTGAATAATGCCTTAAACATACACAGTAGACAAAAAAAAAGGTAGCTGAGTAAACCACTGTGTGGCCTAAAAAATAGGAAAAAAACCCCTCTGTCAGTGCTATATAGTGAGAGCAAGAATTTTACCATATCCCATTTTTTACAGATAGAAGTTGATTCAGAGACTTTTATGCTTTTTGTAAGTGACCCTTGTTCAGTTTTGGATTTGACACTGGGAGACAGGATGCTCCCAAGATAACTTGTCTAAAGTGCCTCTCCTGCTCTCTTGTAGCCTCCCATTAGGTACCAGAAGGCCCCAAGGAGGTCTCCACAGACCCTTCTCTTCTCCTGGCTGAATAGCCCTCACTGTTGCAGACTGTCCTCACAGCAGCAGTGCTTCAGCCCTGTGATCATCCTTAAGGCCCTCCTTTGGACCCACTTGAGTAGTTCCATGTCCTTGTTGTGGGAATTCTAGAGCTGGGTATATTAGTCCAGCAGGGATCTCACAAGAGCAGAATCCATTAAATATCTTTCCCATGTGATTTTACTTTGCAGGATTCATTCAACTAGGAAGACCAAATTCTTGGAGCATGGCAATTGCCTATTATAAATTTGACTGGGTTTTGGAAAGGCTGTTCTAACCTGCAGCAGGGATAGTCCACGTTCTCATTTACCAGGGCATGCTCTCTTTCCCCAGCTGAGGATAGAGGGCCTAAAACCCCCCAGAACTACTCTGCAGGAGATGCGCCATCTGAGACCCTCTGACTCACTGTACTCCAAAGCAAGGAAGGAAGAAAAATTTTTAAGCACAAAATGCATGTAGAGGGTTTAACACATTGTACAACTGCTATTTAAGTAATGCAAACCAAAAGGAAAGAAATTTTAAGACAGTACCTATGTCATACATTTTTAAATTGTTTCTTACCCTATAATGTAGAGTCACTTCATCCCCAATCTGCTCTGTTGTGTTAATAGCAGTAGGGACAGTATCATTTGCTGCAATTATAACATGGTGCTCTTTGAAAACACTGTGGGTTAAAAAAACACACAAAAAAAAAATAAGCACGCAAACTTCATAAAAACCCCTAGGAGTTAATAATACAGGTATTTTCACTACTTCATGAATTTCAGGACTAGTCTTGCAATTGAGTGCACTGCTGCATCCACTGAAGTTCAACTGTTCTGTTCTCTGAATAGGCTCCACTTTTTATTATGTACATTTAGAACATTTTGTTCAGATATAACTACAAAAAAAGCAAATGTTATTCCCAAAGTTAATACATTAGGGTCTGATTTTGCTGTCCGTATCCTAATTGTGCAGTCCCTTATCCTGGGCATTGCCATATGAAACAGGTAGGATCCTGTAAAAGACAGAATCAGGAAAAACAGAAAAAAGCTAGCATGTTCCAAATTCAGCTTTATTCCCTATGGGACAAACAAAGGCTGGATTTGAACCATGAAATGCATCCAAATTAAACTTGGCTTAATTATTTAAACCCGTACACCATGAAATGTTGTTTACCAATAGTATACAGAATGCTTTTCAGGGATGGAATCTAACTGAATTCTGGCTGTTTCCGAAAATAAAGTGTACTACAAGATCTGCATTAAAGTATAAGTCTGAACTTAAAAAAAACAAACACCCCAAACCCTAAAATTTAGGCTAATTTTTGCAGATGGAAATCAAACACCACATCATGCAATGTTATAGTGATACAAACCCGTGGCCATTGGGAAGCTGGAAGTATTTGCTTCCTTATGTACTTGAAATGCCTTTGAATGAATATAGTGAAGTATAGGAACCAACAAAAGCTGCTATTGTACTTGCAAAGTGCAGATCAAATTGAAATAGATAAAATGAAATTTCAGCAAGTTAGAGACAGTAACTGCTCCATTATTTCATGACTTCTCTTTTCACTGAAGCCTGTGCTTCTGCTTTATGAGCTTTGAAGCCGTAGATAGAAGCTTTATGAGCTTTGTCTGTAGATACTGAGCACAGTTCAACAACAAAACAATACTACTTTCTCCTTGAACACCTGCAATTTACTGTGCTAGCAAATAAAGTACAGAAAAGTGTTAATACCTTACAAATATTAATCCTACTTCGTATTTTACTGGAATTGTAACATGTCCTCTGTTGTCACTCAAGGTCTCAGGTGGTTCTTCACTGTCACTAAAACAAAACAACATATGTCACTCAGATCAGATTGATGCAGACACAACACAACTACTGGGTGGAAAGGGACCTTAGAAACTGAACTACCTACAGCTCTGTGTATAAAAGGACAATACTCATTTCCAGTTAAGCACTGTCTTCTAAAATAAATTCAAAATACTTTTCCCAGTAACTAATGATTGAAGTTCTGCACCAGCCTCAGCTCATAAACACATCTTTGTTAAAATTACAGACTGCAGGAGACTGAATGAAAATGGATCACTTAAAAGCCACACCGTCCCTGGGTTTTGCAGGGACAGAAACACTGAGGGCAAGTGCATTCCTTTACCCTATCAGGGACAATTTTTGCAATGCTCTTACTTTTTGAAGGCCAGAACATTTTGTTAACTGTGATTCATGGTAAATTATACAGTAATTCTCTAGGAGAATAAACCTTTGCTGGAGGTAAAACCAGAAATTATGACTCACTTGTAACTCTCAGGCTGTAGAGAGTAACAGCTACTTATTTAGTCCACTCAATACACTGCTGGACTGAATACATCTGTAAGGGTGCCAGCTCTACAGAAGGTTTAACGCCTTGTGAGTTCAGAAGCCACTTGTGTTTTACTATGAAACAAAACTGTAGAGCTTTCAAAGAAAAAAAATCAGAAGGCAAAGACTGCAACTAACCTTGTTGCATACACATGAATAGTAGCGTTTTCCAGGAGATACGATGCATTGAATTGGAATGATATTTTGAAGGAAATCTGTGTAGAAAAATACATTACACATTTTAAAAGGACAAAAAACAAACCCCACACACTAATAGGGATTGATATAATGAAAAATATACAAATTTTTGCTTTTATCTAGGGAATCCTTATTCATATTTTACCAGTTTTCCACGAATCTGAATGAATCCACTATTTTGAATTTGTCCCAACCAAGAAGGAAATAGAATAGTTATCACTTATTAAACAGAAGCTTCAAATTTTCACAAACCTCAAGAAAAAAATTTATATAGTATATTACAAACACATGGCTAAGTAGTTCTTAATTGAAAGCAATTGGTCTTACAAGCAATTTATCAAAACCTCTTTTTCCCCTCCAGTGAGGAGGAAACAAAGCTTCAAAGCCTGGGTACTGCAGAGATGAGCAGCCTGTAGAAGGCTGCTGGAATACCACGTAATATATAGTAGAACACCTAAAATACCAAAAAGAAATGTTTACAATGTAAATAAAGAGGAGACTGCTAGGTCTCAAAAAAATCTCACAGTTATTATAATCAGGGCAAATTTAACATAATTTGGAATTACTCAAAATTTAGGAACACTGTCCCCAGTGTTCTTCTTCATATCCTGACACTTAGGGGTAATTTTATATGAAGCAAAAGTTTTCTTATTTGTTACTGCATGGAATTTTCAGCTCAGACTTTTATCTTTCCTTTTATGTGTACAAATCTTTACTACAAAGTTGTCCACAGAAAGTTGTCCTAGAGCAACTTGAAAAAGGAATGTATTAGGGATGGGTCTCAGTGAATCAGAGACTGATTTCTGAATGCAAAGAAAAGTGTGGAATTTCTAAATGTAGGGCTTTACAGCTACAGACAAACTAACAAACAAAGCATGAAAGGAAAATGTGAAAAATCCAGTAAAGCTGGGAATGGGACATTGTGGGCAGAGGCACTGGACAATACACTTTTTTAGCTTCCAGAAGGTAACTGCTGACTTAACCCCTACAAGTCCAAGACACAACCTGGAACATTTGTGTGGGAGGCAATGTAAGAAGACATCTCTCGTGATCCTTCTGGTGCAAGATGGAGAGGCAAACAAGAAGCTGCCAGGAAAGACTGTCATAGTTGCATGCAAATTGATATTTCCCAATTCAAGATCAAGATGTAAGTATGGCTTTTCAAAGGCCTAGTTTAGTTAAAGCTCCCTCTCCATTCCAACGGGAGATACAGACATCACTGGAACTGTTCTAGATGGAGTTAAGTGGATTACTTGCTGGAAAGGCCTCTCGTTCCCCACAGAGAAGAGGGGAAGTCTTGATGCTTGACTTTGGCAGATCTGAGTTAGCACTTCCACATACCATCTTATTCTGTCTTCAACCAACGGACTATATTTTATATACAAAATAACTAAATTTATAGGCTCCAGGCTGTGGAAAGCCTAGACACAGACACTTCTGGCCAGGTGTGCTAGTGGCAATATACATCTATTACTTCCTCACATACCACGACTGACTGCCCAGGTACTAAATATCTGATGGCTTGCCATCTGGCTCTGTGCAGCTGACATCAAGGATAGCTTGGGAAACATGCATGGACAGTTATTTGGATGAACACAAGAGAAAAGAATTTCAGAGATGATAGGGACTGCCCCGCCTTTAGATAAACAAGGGGCAAGGAGAACTTGCATGCAGGGGGACTTTTTACCTCTTCTGCAGGTTTTAGAAATGGATATCCCACTTTACAGGTGATGTTGTGATTAGATTCACAGCTGTCTTTCTGTATATCCTAAAGGGAAAAAGAAAGTGAAAGCATGGCCTTGCACTAACTCTTTAAATTTTGACTGAGCATCATAGACCTGTTGAATACATATATCATTGCCACTTTTCACTGTCAATACATAGTAAGAGTCAAAACCTTAACTGAACTAGGACAAAAAGAGGAAGCCACAAATTCTGTGAGACCATTTTCACCTACTGACACTTATACCAACTACTTGCCATTATGCCTTTCCAATGACCGTTGTTTGGATCATTCCCAATTATATGCCTACTGGACATCATGCAAATTAGTCATGGGGTCTAGCAATCAGCATATCTATAATTACACAGTTTTCAAATTTTGTAAACGTGTTGCTAATGTAGCAATAAAAGTGGCATTCATACTCCATCAATTATTGCAATAGGATCAGCAACAGTGCTATGGATCCCTGACTTCTCCTAATGTGCAGTATCAGAACCATTGACAGAAAACATACTGCTCTAAATGCTTCTCATCTGAACTGCAGTGCATTTGTAGCATATCTGCTGAGGCAGGAAGGAAAAGAGCCACTTTTGGCAATGCTGTCTGAAGTAGGAAGGGTGCAGGCACTGGTATATCCTGTCCTACCACAACAGTGCTTTTTCTATACACATGCCGAAGGAGAATTCTAGGGGCTCAGGAGTTCTACTAATAAACAACAAGGCATTTTCTTGCTTTACAGATGTACAGGTGATTCACAGTGCTGACATTCATCTCAGGGGCAGTCACTTTTTCTGAGTGCCACTGGGAAATTTGCGTCTTTATTTTATGGACAGGGCTAGGCAAGAGTCCACTCATGTCAAAATAAATACACTCCTTTAGAGGCATAAGCAAGGAGAGCAGCCCTGGGCAACCTCTTTCAATCAACTGAGATGATGCCCTAGGAGTGAAATTCAGGTTTAGTAAAAAGTTTCCTCAATCTCTCTAGCAATATAGGTTAAGATAAATTTGATAATGTGAAAAAAATCCTACCTCAATGCCAGCAAAAATAATATTTGGAGAATATTGAACCAAAACTCTGGTATTATAGGCACTGTCTTTTTTGTTCTTCACAGAGAGCTGGATGGTGAACTTATCATTGCGTGACTTTACAATGAATGGAGAAGAGCTGTAAAATAAAGTAAGAATGTTGGACATCTTAACTAATGAATCTGTTTTTAACATAAAGAGAAACTTATTTCAGTCTCCAGACTATCTTGTTTCTGAATTGGAAAGGAAGCCCCAGCATTATCTTATTAGAATACAGAACTTATAATTCACATAGAAACTTTGTACAGATATCAAGCAATACATTAAACCCAGTGTAGTTACCTGTCTCCAGCTATGCTTGCTTTTACAATCAGAACAAGATCTGAAATGCATTTATTTTTGGCTCCACAATCTTTTGTGAAAGGAATCTGCAAAAATAGTATGTTTATTCTTAATTTGTTACATTTATTGTCAAAAACTTGCATTTTAATGTATTATGTAACTTTATGTAAGGTCTTCTATTTAAAAATCAAAGAAGTGTTCCCTAATATTAACCAGTTAAACATGCCAATGTCCTGTAAAATGCATGGGTGAAACATAAGCTTTCTCATCATTCCCTTCTAAATGATTCACCTAGATTCTAAAAAGAGGCATTAATAGAAGCATGAATGATGGCAAGCACCACCAAAGTAAATGGGTAACACTCCACTGCTCCATCTACATAAAACCTGACGACAAAATTGTCATCTGTCTTCAGTCAGCTGCAGAGAGCTTTGAAACCCCAGCATGATTCACAAGCACACTGAATCAAGCTTTTCATTCCTGAGTAGTCATTTAGAGGGAACATCTCCTGGACAGGCTCAATGACCCCTTCTCTCTAGCCAATTTGTGGGCAATAGTTTCAGCTCTTGTATTGGCTATGATTTTCACCTTAAATACTTTGGTTAGTGATACAGAATCTTTCTGACTTACATATTCCGCTATTGAATTTGGCAAGTTGCTATCAAGAACAGGTCCACTCTCTGGATCAGAAAAATTGAATTCCAGCAAAACCTTTACAGAGTCCTGAAAATCAGGCTTATCCTAGAACACAAGGAAAACAAAACTGCTGTTATGGAAATTCACTTTTGTATCTAAGGAGGTTAAAAAGACCCCAAAAATGCTGAGGTAAAATATTTTTATGTCACACCATTGCCATTCTTGCTAGAGAAGCATCTGAATGCTTGCAGTTGATTAAACATTTAATGTGCCAGGCATTCCTTATAAATAGCTACCAAGGTTTTTGTGTATCTTATCACAAAATTTCACATAGTCTGAGTATGTCCCACACAGTTTCATTTAAGAATATCTCAACTGTCGACTCACAGACTTTTCTCTTCTAGTTGTGCTCAAAGGATGAGTAAGATAAGCATCAGCAGCATCACCTTTTGTGAAGTCAAACTTAGGCCTGCTGTTCGGTGAAGAAAGTTCTGGGTATCATTTACCATTAGTTTTGCATTTTGTTACAACTGTGAAGTCACTACGCATTTTAGATTAAAGTGTGCAAGTCCACCCACTCCACACATTAGGTACAATCTGAGCAAATTCATACTCACAGTTGCTAATTATGCTTCTGTTTTGCAGTGAATAAATATTCTCTGTTCCAAACCTGAAAGCTTTTTCACTGTATTTTATTAGGAGGAATTGCACCAATATGCAAACTAAAATTCTATCTCACATGCTCCTGCTGAGTTTTGAGTGCCCCTGAACTGCTAACCATGACAGCTGCTTGGTTCCAACAAGTGAGGTATGCTCTTTCTTAAGACAGCCACAGAGACATAGCTCAAGGGTCTGTACATATAAGGAAACAGCTTGTATGGGTATAAATAAATCAATAAATCTAAGTTTTAAACAAATTTAATGTACACTTCTTAAGATTAATTCTGAACACAGATTTTGTTGTCCAATTTGCAATTAATGAAATACATATTTGGGTTAATCTAGCATCAACATGAGAAAAATACTTTAAATGATTTACTTGCCAACATGTAGAAGTTATGTTTTGTACATTCTGACCCTTTGATAGTTATATTTTTTTGCATTTTCCTCTCGTGGCTTTCTGTGAACAAGCTCCGAGATATCTGTCTTTGGGCATCAAGAGTAATCCAATACTGCAGACCTGCAAAGGAAGTTGAGATCAATATTATGAAGCACTTTGCCTCTACACATTTTTTTTCCCAAAATATCTTAAATGCACTTGGAATACTGAATTTAGAAAAGTTGAATTCCATCTTTTAATTAATAAATGCATACAAGCATAGGAGTTTTATAGCTTAAAGCTTCTATAGCTTAGTGCTTATCTACTTACTGGATTCAAATATATCTTCTTTTGACTTTAGTCTGGTCTTAAAACATATTGTGGCATCTATGCATATTGTTTTTCTTATATTTATCTGACAATTTTGTTGTTGAATATTGATGCTTTTAGGTGTAAATTGCATGGAAACATTTACTTCAGCCACATCACGAGACCTTAAAAAAAAACCACAAAGAAAGTGCTTGGAAATAAGAGCAGCAACTTTTTTATAAAAAAAAGCATGAACTTACAAAGTACGCAGCATTCAACATTCAGATACAGACACATAACCACAGAATCATGGAATCCTTTAGGTTGGAAAGGACTGTTAAGATCATTGAGGCCAACTGTCAAAAGGCTTAGAGCTAAAAAGAAAAAATCCCTTCAAGTCCTTTGGGAAATAACAGAAGCGTAAAATCCAAATTGAAATGAGATTCCTGTGGCAGACGTTGGTGGTACTATGCTGCAGACACAGCCTTGGTCATGTTATGCCAATTAAGAGGCCATCTATTATTTCATCTCTTCCGTGTTGGCTGTGTGATACTATGAAAACAACTGGCAGTTGCAATGCACTTCTCTGGCACATTTGCAGTCTGCACTTGCCTTTCTCCATTTAGGCAGATTACTGCATGCCTGTTAACTGCCATCACAGAGAGGAGTCATCACACGGAAAACAAAAAAGCGAGCAACAAAAAGAGGAGGGAAAGAAATGTCCTCAGCAGCAACAACCTATAAAGCACTGGCGCATTTTTTAAAGCTCAATTATCATTCAGGAGGGAAAGCCCCTAAAGAATTGGGGATAAGAGCAACATGATGGTCTAGAAGAGTAATTAACTATATATCCTATACATAGCACCAATAAAAGAGAAATTACAGAGGAAACAGTCAAAGGATTTCTCCACAGTGCTTTACTTGTTTCAGAAAAGACACCAGGTGAAATATCTCCAAAAGCACTTAGGCAACTCTACAGAGCCAGATCCATTTTAAAAGAAACTGAAGGCCCAGACCCACCACTGAGAGTATCACAGCTGAACATAACATTACACATAAGCTGGAGGGTAGCATGCCATCTCTCAGGTTGTGGGTAGACAAACAGGCTAATATTTGTTCCCAGTTTCTCCTTTGCCCCTGCAATACATCCCTGTCTCATCCCTTGCTCTGATTCAGCTCCGTTTTGGCCATGACATGCAGCGTGTCAGTGTACTAAACCAGCAAAAAATTTAACTGGCAAAGCAACTTTCTTCAGAATTGTGGTCTCAGCAATGCAGTGAAGGGCATCACACTGTGTTCACACAGGGAACTTTTAAAAAGAAACTACTATGTGAAGTTCAGAAGAAGCTGGAAGCTTGAGGATGGCAGCAAGCTTTGACAAACTTGATCACCTACTAGGTGAGTAAGGTGAAACAGGAGGACAGGGAAAGCAAGGAGCTGGGTTAGCAATTTTATTACCAGAGACAGAAATAAGTTTAGCTGTGCTTTAGAAATGAGGGATTTAATGTCGCATTGTTCATTTCTCTTCTCCCTTAAAAATTACATTGCTCACTATTACATCTGAATCATACTCTTGTATAAAGAAAAAGAAGTCAATGCTAAGCAGAAAGCTTAGTTTAATTTTACAATTTTTTTGTAGGTGGTCAAACTGTAGTTTTCCTATTAAGAAATAAAATCAGTTTCCTTAGTGAGGCCTTTAGACTTAAATGTGTTCTTGATATTGTTAGTAAAATAATACGCAACAGTCTGTGAAAAAGAGAGAAATTCTGCTTTTTTTCCTATTTTACTTAGTGCCACAAGTGGAATCAGTTTCTATTTTGAAGATGGTCTAAGAGGACAAGTTCTTCATTCTAGGCTAGCAAGAGTTCTGTAACATTCCTGTATTTATAACGGTATACTTTAAGCTTTATGCTCATTCCTCTAGAGAGATGTGAAAACATGTATTTGCAGTCAGTGTCAAAACATGAGATGAAACCAGTAACCTTACAAAGTCCAGTCATGCATGCAAGTTACACTGGTACCGCAAGCAAAAGGTTTTTTTGTGTCCCAACAGCTGCTGTTAGTCTCCGTACCAGAAGAGGGCAGCCCCACCAAGGCCTCCGATGGTAACATCAATCAGCCCGTCGTCGTTTAAATCCATTTCTCCATGCACAGACTGGCCAAAAAATTTCACTTTTTCCCCGTCTCCACCTGATGCAATACGCTGTGGAATGCATAAAGAGGTTAATGTGCTGCACTTTGAAGGGTTTTGTAACAGTCAAGATGCATTTGACTACAGTGAGAGTAGTAAAGAGTAGAGAGAGTAAAGAGTTTAGGCTCTTCACACTAATTTTTCATTACAATACTCCTAAAACAGTTACCATGGTGATGAACACACTATAAATTTTCAGATTGCAAAATATCTGCTTTTCTGGCTGTACAGAACATGTCAGAAGGTTTCTAATAGATGCATGAGAATATATTTTTAACAACATTAAGACTCAGATTCAATTAAATCACTATGAGTTGAGAAGTATAGAGCAATTAAAAAAGAAGTTGTTACAACTGGTCAAGTCACAGTCTCATTTTATGTTGGGAGACAGGATTATAAACATTATATACATTATATACATTAAAACAGCTGTCAATCTACAGAGTTTTACTTCATACCTGTGAATATTTTTTACTGATTGCTTTGCCATGGCCATGATAAATATAAACAGCTCCCCTATGGTCATCCTCTAAGGGAGAGCCTATCACAATGTCATTGTACCCATCCAGGTTGAGGTCCTTCACTGCAGCAATCGCAGTCCCGAAGCGCGCACCGCAGGGCTCATTCTTTAGAACTTTGCAGGTGTCCTGTTTTAATGGTGAGCAGCACGTCTGCTTTACGGGTTCAAGGCTCATCTGATATTCAAACTTTGTCTGTGGAAGGACAGATTTAGAGTTTGTGAATTTCCACCAATGCAGACTTTTAAGAGGTCCTGTCCAGAAGACAAATGGATGAATTAAATAAAACAATTACAAACTATTCTTAGTGAGTAAGTGCACTGTTGAAACTGTGATTCTACAACCATAATTCAATTGTTCTTTCTGAGCAGCATGTGGCAAAAACTTTCTTGCTCCCTCTCTTTCTGCCTCTAGATGCTTCTGCATATTTCTCCAAGTTAGAGGTTCACAGAAAGGCACAGTATCATAACAATATTTGGACGGTATTGTAATTTTCATTTCATTTCATTCTTTAGGCAGTGTAGAGTTTTTCTAAAGGCATTCCCTTAATCGGAGAACTTAGCCAAGTTACTAATGAAACACAGATGGCAATACTGTTATTCCGGAACAAAAGATAGTATTTCTTTTACATAGTTGAATTTTGCCCCCAGTAGACACATACACTGTGGCCTAGCATACCTAGTCTGATCCTGTGTGTATGCTGGACCAAAAACGCACAGACCCTAGGGCATGTAACCAATCTTTCTCATGAATTCCATGTTAGAAATAAGCAGTAGCAAGCAGTTATTGCATCTTCTTTATTTGGAGTCGGATAAAATCCAAAGCACAAGAAAAACAAATTTCAAACCCCACTTACTGGAGGACATGGAATTCTTGTTTTCTCACCAACCCTATTCACCAGAAATTTGTTGTCAGCAACACGCATGTAGAGACTGCTGTCAAACATATCCAGCCTTTCCAGGTCTTTTTCTTGAAATAGTATTTTAGGAGATCATCATTGCTAAGATATATTTTGATAA
>VZRQ01010462.1:251041-304243 GCA_013397975.1 Machaerirhynchus nigripectus
AGGAGAGGAGAGGAGAGGAGAGGAGAGGAGAGGAGAGGAGATGCACAGACATTTGAAGAAGAAACTTAGCAAATAAATAAAGTGAGGTGTAGCTGGTATAATCCTCAATCTAGTCAGACATTGAAAGCTGTTGGATGTATGGGGTTTCATTCTAGGTTGGTAAGCAAGTCACAAGGATACTGGCAATCACAGTTTTACGACGGATGAGCCTTATTGTTCCCTAATACATGAAAGTAAAAAAAAAAAAGTGACAGAAAAGTAATCCTAAAAATTTGTATCTATGCCATACTGCAGCTTATAAGATGTAGTACTTATCTACATAATACACTCTATTCTCAAACAAGAGTTCAGTTGCATTATAATCTCAGTTGTCAAAACCATGTTTCTCTATTTTCAACAGGTCTTCCCCAGTTCAAAACACTGTATTTCTTTAAAATAAGGATAAGAAGACAGTAAAGAGCATGCTCTATTCCTGGTCAGTAACAATCACCTGCCTTACCTTGTTCAGACTATAAACGTATACCTTCCCTTGCTCCTCTTTCTCAGTTCCCATATACATAGGAGCTCCAATGAGAAGAAGGTCTGTAAATGAGTCCCTATCAATGTCGACTGTGGTAATAACACCCCCAAAGTATGATCCAATCTGTAGGAAAACATAAAGTGTACATCAGAGTCAGAGTCAGCAACATCATGCTACACTTCCTTTTTAGAGACTTACTTCTTGCTTGCAATGACAAATATTAACCATTAGGCAGAAATTTTCTTTACTAGGTAGACTTTTCTGGCCTGTTTGTCTTTGAAGCTTGTTTTCAGTTTTAGCATTTGTTGTCTGATTTTTTTTTATTAAGAAGTGGGCCATTCAACTTTCAACTCTTCTGAGTTTGAAAGTATAAATGGGTACTTCCTACCTGCTATGGGAAGCAGAACCTTTTAAGACAGCATTTGAATAAGAGTATCTTGGGGAAGGTAGTTTTCTCTTTGAAAAACAAGTAAAAAAGATTGGACAAAAGCTCTGAGACAGCTCAGTGCAGTCACCAAAATTCTCTAGTTGTTATTATTTTCAGAGGAACAAAATCTACATGAAGAGATGGATACATTCATAGACCGGGTACAAGCTATAGGATTTATCTGCTTACATTCACTTCACAGATAAGCAAGATACGCTGCATTTCCTTTACACTTAACAGGAGAAGCAGCCTCCTCTAGTCAAAGATACATCTCCTCTCACAGAGATGCTTCAAGTAGTCCAGATGTCTCAAACCTTAAAAATCATAAAATAACAGAATGGGTCAGGTTGGAAGGGCCCACAGTGGATCATTTGGTCCAAGCTCCCTGATGAAGCAGCGTCATCCCAGAGCACAGGGCACAGGATTGTGTCCAGATGGTTCTTGAGTATCTCCAGTGAGGGAGACTCAAAACCTCTCTGGACAATCTGTTCCAGTGCTTGCACAGTAAAGAATTTCTTCCCCATGTTCAGGTGGAACTTCCTGTGCATTAGTTCCTGCCCATTGTCTCCTGTCCTATTGTTCAGCATCTCCAAGCAGCGCCTGGTCCCTCCTCTAGCCCCTCACTGCAGACACTGACAGACATTGATGAGGTCCCCTCTCAGTCACCTCTTCTCGAGGCTGAACAGGCCCAGATCCCTAATACCTACTTTAGTTCATTGACACTAAAATGTTTGATTGATTGATTGATTGATTGACTGATTGATTAGCTAAGCTGCAGACATCAGCTACAGGTGAAAATTAGGTAACTTGAATGCTCCTGAAAGAAGCTGGTACTGCATCCTGGAGAGATGAGAGTAGGCAGGTCTTTCAATTCTCATAAGCATAATACTATCCTAATAATACCATCCTTAATTATGCAATTACGTGGGGATTTTTCCTCCTGCAGCAATAGCTCTCAATGAGCTGATACTCAGTGTAACAAGCAACTATTCAATATTTCAGTCTATCCCAGAAGAGGCTCTTGCACAGAACCCTGCTTGTCAAAACTCTTTCCTGCCAGTGAGATGCACTTCCACTGAGCAGACAGGGAAAACTGCACAGCGATGGCAACAACCACTTTGACACTGGTGAAGATTTAACCCTCAAAGAAAACATTTCCAAGGATCTACTGTACAGTCCACTTCACATTGCTAACTATACCAGAAGATCTCCCTAATTTTTCCTTCTGATCTTGCTTACAACTCCCAGTTTCATGTGCTCTTCTAATGAGTTCTCATTTGAATAATTATTTTTATTTCTTCTGCTATATTCCTTCTGTATGTTAATTGTGAATGCATACTTACTTGTTCTCCATTTAATCTCTGAATTACTTGCACCTCTTTTCCTTCCATCTTATAAATGATAACTTGGCCAGTGTGATTGTATCGTGGCTGTCCTGCTATGTACAGCACGCCTCCAGGTGTCAGTGCTGAATTCACAGTATATCCTAGGAAGAAGAAAGAAGTCAAGATGCAACACACAGAGAATGCATCAGAAATACTTGCTGTGATTCAGAGCCTTTGTAAGGTTTATTCTACAACCAGATGTTTAGCCCTATGCATGGTAGACAGCAGTAGTAGTTAATTAAAAGGCCATTTTTTTTATCTACAGTCTCAGAGTGAGGAGCACCACTGTGTTATTAAACCCGTTCACAGGCTGGTGAGCCATGTTCACAGTGTAAGAAATAACTCATCAATAGCTGGTTGAAAAGTTACTTTCAAAGAACAGTTGTCACTGGCCCCCTGTCAAACTGATGGAGTCTTCAAAAAGTGATTCTGGGGGGCATTTTGAACCTATCTCTGTTCTGCTTCATATTAATAACAATTTAAAAACTTTGGTGAAGGAAGACTTTAAAAATTTACAGTGAAATCAAAACTGTGGAAGAGTTGCAAGTATTATGGGAGGATAGCACCTTAATCTGAAAATTACTTCACCAAATTGGAGATACAATAAAAGGCAGCAGCTAAAGGCATTTAGCAATGAAGAAAGTGTACTTAGGGAAAAACAATAAAATATTCTAGCATTCATTCATGACTGGAATTATGACTTAAATGAGATAACAGAGCAAACAGAACCATGAGGTGTAGAAAGCAAGCCCCAGAGGAGAGAGCAGGGCCACTGAAGCTTTTTGGTAGAAAAATAACCTGCCAATATGCAAAACATTATTACAAAAAAAGATGTTGGTCTTGTTGGTTTTGTCCACTGAGTGACAGAAAACAGCTTAATTTTAAGCAAATAATTGGACTGAATATTGTATAAGACTTTTTAACTATCAAGGCATAGAAAAACTTGGTAAGAATACTAGAGGAATCTGTGAAATCTTCTTTGAACAGATGTAACATCTCTGTTGGAAAAGTCTAGATATACTTAGGTCTATGTTTGGACTTGTTTTCTGATTGTAGAAGTTATTATTTATTTTTTTTAAAAGAACAAGAAAATCATACAGTAGACTTTTTCCCAGGCTTCTGGAATATAAGATATTCTGTAAGATACTCATTTTGAATGAGCTTTGAGAGAGGTCTTGTAGCATTTGTTGAAAAGTGTTGTAAGGTGGACTATTTCTCTTACCTAGATAGGCTGCAAGAGGTTCATTTCTTTCTGCACGCCTGTCACGAAAGGTGTCATTGGTTGGCATTGAAATACCACTGTCTTTCACCATGAGCACCGTGCCATTCCAGTCATATGCTCCAACTGCTCCAAGCATGACCCAGTCCTTAAGGAGAGTAAAACAAAAAGCCTGTTCTCTATGTGAATCATCTTTAGACATCCATGGTTCAGGATGCTCACATTTGGGTAATGCTTCCTGTATGCTTACACATCCAGCCCTGCTTTTCCTATTATTGTATGGACCTTACAATCATAGGGTCATAAAAAGGCTTGGGTTGAAATGTCCTGAAAGATCATCCAGTTCCAACCCCTCTTGCCATGGGCAGGGACGCCACTAACTAGATCAGTTTGTTCAGAGCCCCATTCAGCCTGGCTTTGAACACCTCCAGGGGTGGGGCATCCACAGCTTCTCTACAGAATCTGTTCCAGTGCCTCACTTTGCTCCATGTAAAGAATTTCTTCCTATCATCTAATCTAAACCTCTGCTCCTTTAGTTTAAAACCATTCTCCCTTGTCCTATCGCTATCTGCCCATGTAAAAAGTCACTGTTCCTCTTTTTTATAAGCTCCCTTTAAGTACTAGAAGGCTGCTGTAAGGTCTTCCTGGAGCCTTCTCTTCTCCAAGCTAAAAAACCCCATACATCTCAGCCTGTCTTCATAGGATAGGTGCTCCAGGCCTCGGGTGATCTTTGTGGCCCTGCTCTAGAACTGTCTTTCAAGTTAAAACATTGCCCCTTGTTCTATGATAAAAGGCTGTGGTAAAAAGTCTTTCTCCATCTTTCTTGACATATTTTTAGGCTGTTTTCCTGATAGAAAGTGCTATGGGACCATTAAGTTTAGAGTTCATGTGAAGTATATACACTTTCATTGTTCATAAATGTTCTTTACATACATTTTACAAAAAAGGTACCTGGATTACAGGACGCTCTGTAACTTCTAACAGCAAACAGGACTATATAAAGAATGCTGAAAAACTTATTCCAAATTCATAGAATCACTAGCAAAATTCTACCTTGTAAAATAACTTCTATTTTCAAACAGTTTGTTTACCTGAGAGTAATGAGCACTGAAACCAGCTTGAGACATTTCCATTTCAAAAGAGGAGGCCTGCTGGTCTGTTGTTGCTATTGAACAGAAAAAAATAAAGTTTCAGAAATAAATTTTTTTCAATCTGAAAAAGTAACTGAAAAGTGTTATGAAAATGATCATATGATAGTCAAGGATAGCATGATTAACTAATCTATTCAGTGAATATAGTTTGCCACAGATTTTTACAATAAACACAGAAACAAAGACCCGTGTTGAATGCTACTATTAAGTACGGGAATTTCCATTTTAAGATCATGTCTCAGAACTTGTCCAACAATGTTTCTGGGCTAAAACTGACCAGATTTGAACTCAGGCTGATGGTAAGTATGTTTGGAATGTTTGATTAATATGGTTAAGCCATTTTCCACTTGAGCTAAATGAACAATAAAACACCAGCCATGTAACCCTGGCCTTGTATTCAAGCAACTAAAGTTTTGTAGGCAGCTGGAGGAACTTTAAATGAAAAACACTTGATGTTTGTATGAACCTTTGCAAAAACAACATAGGAAAATCTCTGCTGTCCAAGATTCATAAGCCTCAGCGAAGTGCTCGGGAATGATAATCCTGCCCAGAAAATTACATGAAGATCTGATTCTCTTAAATGACTTTGTACAAAAAAGGTATCAGGTGATTTTGTACTAGCTTCAGTATCTTGTCAAGTAGTCATATGCTAGTTATTAAAATTTGATGGGCTGTTTTGCTCCCAGGTAAACTTGAAATATCATCAGGGAAGAAAAAGTTCTGCCTTTTCCTCTACTTAAAAGAAAGATAAACAGCCCTTAATAGTCAAGGACTATTTTGCCATTTTAAGTGGCCAAGTAAGGGAACTATATTCTGCATGTTGATTCTTCCTTGAGAGCAAGATATGTTAACAGGCAGTAGAGGCGAGCTATGAAATATGTTCTGATGCTGGTCCAGGAAGAATTCACAGTTTGCTACCAGCTGAGTGCTGAAGCAAACCTTCAACTGTGTGAATGAAACTGAGCCCTAGCAAGCCATGGTTGCATGAATTTCAGGCATCTGGACTATTAAATAATACTGAACTTTTGATACTGAGCAACTAAACCACAGCAGTTGCTCCCTAGGACATGATGTCTTTCCTAATTGTTGCAATTTACAGCCAGTCATAGGAAGGAGACATGATCTCAAACACAAAGTGTTTGACATACAAACGAAGACTATAATGTTTCACAAGATGTAGCTGCTTTGCTAAGTCTGAAAAAGTCATTTTTAGGCATAAAATTCTTAAGCTGCACATCTGCTGATAAACAGTTTTTTCATGCAGTAAAGGATGCTCCTTAATGAGCTGAGAAAGACAGGATTCTCACAGTCTGAGGCAGAGGACAAAGCTGGTACTGTTGGTGTGTGTAGCTCAAAATACTGCTTAGATAATGGCCCCTAGCCCAATTTTCCATTCAGTTTCAAACTGCCAAGCATCTTACAAAGGATATTTTGTGAAAAAACATTTGTGCCTGCCTACGGGTTGGATAAAACATAAAATTACTGTTAAAAGCAATGTCCATGCCATGAGACACAGAGGCATATGAAAAAGATTATGTGTAAAAATCCACTGGCTGTCAAGTAGGAGTTTTTGTTGGATTTGATTCTTCACATCTCTCTCAATTTTCGTTTGAATTTTTTTAAAGAACTAAAATGAAAACAAGAAATCCAAGAAAAAAATTCAAGTGTACTACTGTACTAGCAAGGAGCAATTTAGATTGAGAATTTAAACAGATACAAATACCAAATTTCAACAATCAAGGTTCTTGTGATGCACAGGAGCTACTATGTACAGACCTAATTATTCTCCAATTAAACACATCCAATAAACTGGCCTGTCACCAGAGAGCTGGATGGTACAGAATTAATCGGCTTGCTTCCATCACCAGAAAAATACATGCATGGACACAGTTGCAAATCCAGAATATAACTGAAAGGCTTTGGGAAAGGACAGGAAACCATGCCTGAAGAGTCAGCATAACTGATTTAGTCAGCATCATCTAGCTGCAACCCATTGGAGCAGCTTGACCTTGCTTTGTTTTTACAAAAAGTTAAAATCCCATTTTCAGTTTCTGTTCTGATTCTCTTCAGACAGATTACATGATTTCTGGGACTGGAGGAAGAGACATTTCTTGTCTCATATTGCAGGTGCCTAAGAAAAATCTAGTTTATTTTACAGCTTTTTAATTTTATAGAAATTCTAGTGCATCTCTGAGTTCCTACAGAAAATCTGCAAACCAAGAAGCCTTTTGGCAGTAATGATATTAATTAGCTTGTCTGTTATGATCTGGATGAAGGTTATTTTCCACATTTTTAATTTCAAATATGTATTTTTTGTAATACAGTCAAGCCAATACAAAATGAAAATTTTAAGGTAAATAAATCAAGGCATAAATATCCTAACATTTTATAATAAGTTTATGTTAAATATAAAGTAACAATATCCAAGAAATACATACTTGTTACTGCATCATTTGCAGAGAATTACAACTGAATTCAAGGAGTACTGCAGAACTTATTGATACGAAAGAGCTACAATATACTTTATGTACCAAGATACTGAAGGACATGAAGATGAGGATTTGTTGTCTCAAGAGCCAACTATCATATAAACACATAAAATTTATACAATATAATCAAACACTTAGTTTCACCACCATGAACATAACTAGATTTGTTTGGCTATTTTACTAATCTACAGAACTTGTTTAATGTTCAAATGTTTTATATTTTTTTCTTATTATTAGTGGAATGATTTAGTACAGTCAATGGAAGGGTTAGAGCTCACTACAGAAAGCATTCCCCACCAGCATGGAGTTCAAGCCAAGTTACTGCAGTGCTTGGAGGCTGGGGTTTCATGTGACAGACAGGCACTACCTAATGCCTGATGGCTGCTGAGTGATAAAAGGGACAAGGTAGAGTGTGACACACTGAGACCATCTCCTCTGGTGGCATCTGGTTGTTCAAAGGGTTGAGCTATGGCACAAAACCTTGACTTGGAGCACAAAGATTTCCAGAAACTCAGTCATGTTTGGTCTTACGTCCTTCACCTGTTGTCGTGTTAATTCACTTCTTATTCTATATTCATTATAGCTAATAGATGTAACTAGCATTTTATTCTGACAATGAAATACAAATATTTTTCTCACTTTTTTAGAAGTATAAAGGACAAATTGAAGACCAAGTTTTCAATTTCTGTTTGAACAACTACTTTTCCACTGAAAGTGTATTCTTCCTAGTAAACAGTGACTTAAGAAAAGAACACCCTATTCAATGAACTTTGAAGTACACAATGAGCCTAAGTAGGCTAAACTTTGAGCTTTACAGAGATTAGATTCTCTTCAAATTAATTTGTTGGAAAGCTGAGGAAACCAAATCATCCAGACAGTAAAAAGAGAGGACTATATTAAGCATATTTTAATAAACTGTTTATTGGTAAAAATATTTAGTAATAGCTGAAAACGGTAATATTTGATCAAACTAAATGTTACACTAAAAGAAACCCCAACCTAAACACATCTGAAAAATACAACTCCAATGTGAAAAAATGAAAATACTCTCTCAGTTTTGTACATTCAAGTCAATACTTTTGTTGCAGTAGTAAACGACACTATTCTAGCTACTTGGAAAGTTGATGCATTGAAAAAAATAGTCCAAATAGATGGATGTTTACTTTGTATGACATGAATCCCTTCAGAGCTGGCCAGTGTAATTTATAACTAATAAACTCTGTCTCCTGTTACCAGTAGTGTACTTGAAACAAACAGTGGTTTGGACAGTGTTGCCTCATTTGGACAGAGAATGTAAGCAGACATTATGAGAGAATGACTTCTCTGTGCTAAAATATGAATAGTGAACCTTCCCAAAGGAAAACTATCTTGTTAACTCCCTACAGCAACTCCAAGATAGCTTGTATAGCAAGGTGATATGCTGTAATTAGTAAGTTACCAAAACGAGACCCTAAACATTTAGGCAGAAAACCAGATAATCATGGGGTAATTGGGGTATGATCTGGCAATGTTTCAGACCTAAAAGAGAGCAACTTCCTATTTACCCCAGTTAAAACAGTTCTGGTTACCCTTTTAGGCTGTTATCTCCACAGGCTCTAACTCCTCTGAATGCAGTCACATCTTTACCTACTATTTTGATGTCTATTATAAAATACTTTTATAATCAGCATGAAAGAAATATCTGCATAATAAATTTTGCACAGCACAATGCATTTCAAAGGAAGATAAAAACAGGTGTTCTTCTATTTATTTCCGTTGTAATGCAGGCATAAAGTAAAATTTTAAATAATGTCATACCTTCCAGGGCAAATATTCTCTCTCCAAGTGCTTCAACAATGGTTAAAAGAGCTAATTCATCCGAGACATTGAAAAAATGCTTTTCAGTAGGCTTACTGGCAATTGATTTTATTTCCTCTACAAATTTCTCAGTACTTAAATTTCCTCTGCTGTAGCTGCCAAGAATCTAAAGAGAATTAAAAAAAAAAAAACAAAACAAAAAAACCAACAAAAGTCAAGCATACATTTCATCAACTGTTTAAAAAGATACCACTGAGGTAGGTTGCCAGAGAATGGTGGAAAATCATATCTAACCCTAATTTGTTCTGTCAGTTTCTCAATCAAATTGATTTGAAACCATTCTTTCCCAAAGAGAACAGGACTGTATGAGGGCTCAGTTGTTTTTTTGAAAATACCACTTGACAGCAAACAAAGTAACTCTATGGTGTGATATCTGATATCCTCAACCGTAACTTTTACCCCTTCTTCACAAAATTCTAATAATTTACTCTATGACTTGTTGAAGTAGGACATAATTTAGGGAAAAAAAAGGCAAAACACTTCCAAAACCAGAGTACACAATTACACTGGCTTCTGCATAACCACCAGTTCTTATCACAACATGCTATACATGCAATTAATGACAAGTTGATTACGCATAGAGTAGTTCTTTATTCTGTGAAGATTTGCCCTATAAATACCTACAAAATCAACACTTGCATTCAGTGTTAACAGCTTCAGCACAATACAAGACTCTAGATTTGGTTTGCAGTTTTAACACCACTGCTGTAACAATTTAGGATATCTCAGAAAAAAACACCTCACTTCTCTAATTCCCAGACAAACAGATATTTTTCATATGAAAAAGGGCTCTATACACTAAACTTGATTTGAGAGGGAGACAAAAACCAAATTCCCACGTTCTAGCACCTCAGCCGACTGGAACAATTAAAATTTGGTTCTAAACCGAGATTTTATTGCTAAAAATTTTTGCATTGTCAAGGACAATTTTTCTTTAGTTATCTCTAATTTTATGAGGAAAACCACTGAAAATTTGTGTGCTGCTGGACTCAACTTTTGTTTTATGTCTTTCTTTAAATTAAGTATAGCATCTTTCTTCAAGTTTTATGGTTTCATACCACCTTATTTTACCAAAAATAAGATACCAAAACAAAGAAAAATAGCAATGGAGAGGCAACAAACCAGTGTCCCTTCAATAAAACAACAGACGATCTGTGTATAAAATTCACAAATATAGTGGAGTATTAAAACCAAATCTATAACTAATGCTTTAATATTTCTGGATATGGGTGAACCTCTATTCTCATTCAGCTACTACGCTTGCTTAACATGAAAATGACAGCTTTAGAATTCAAGCATGCAACACAGATATAGTGAACATGCATCTTCTTGATGGTTTACATTTGCTTTTTTTCTTAAATAGATAATATTTCCATAGAAGTTGCTTAGAATATTGTATTAGTCCACTTTGCTCAACGTTGCTTTTAACAAAATGGATTTGATTTAAAACTGTCCCTCAAACTCGTCCTCCTTTTTCTTCACAGACACACACCCGTCATCAGCCAGAAGACAGGTAGATTGCTTTTCTTATATGTTATAACATCAGAAATGAATTTTAGTTTTTTTTTCAGCTTTTTTCCTTTTTTCCTCTCTGAAATAATTTTATTTCCATAAAGATTCTGTGAAATGAACTTCTAAAACTGAAATTACATTTAGAAGATGAAACATGCTTTTAAGATTCCGAATTTTCCCATTAAATTTCACTTACAGCAATAGCAAATCTCTGAATGTTTTCATCTTCACAATCATCAATCACTTCTTGTAATCTGTAGTTGTCATGTGATTCCCCATCAGTCACAATAACCATTACTTTTTGTACTCCTCTTCGTGCACCGTGAGCCTCAGTAAAAGCTTCTTCCCTAAAGGGACCATAAAGCGTTTTGGAGAAAGGCAATGTCAGCATTTAGCACATGCATCATATTTGCATAGCCAACCATAAACTAAAAGATTTTATATTAACAAGGAAGCAGGAAATGGAGATTAGTGTTAACCATGAACAAATACAAACATCTCCAAGTGGAACTTAACATGACAGATCACAGCCAAAGTTTCACGCGTTCATTCATTATTCACTTACTTGAGAGAAATAGCAGAAAAATATAAAAATGGATAGTGAAAAATTCTTCCCCTCTATAAATAAGCTTCTGGCACCTTAAAACAGCCATTGGCATCTTAAAAAAAAGACCCAGCCAACACCCTCCCTTTCCAAAAACCCATGTAGAAACCCTCGCCTACTTCCAGCCTACAGCAGCACTTCAAGCAGTCAAAGTATTTACTCAGCTACCACCACACCTCTGCACACCTATGTTAATTAACACTGGGTATTGGGGATGAGGCAGACATAGGTTGCAGGTGAGTGGAGGCAGGCTGGGGCATCCAGCTGAATTCTACGGTTGCAGATGGGCAAACAGGCTTTGAGGTTTTGGGCAGATGTTCACCCAGACTCTGGACCTGACAAGGCAAGGGTGGATTAGGGCTCTGGAGGAGAAGGAAGGAAGCAGGGCTTCCTCTTTTCAGAAAAATACCACAGAATTCTAGGACTGGCCACATGAGTGAAAGCTGAAATTTACCACTGAAAACAGCCAAAGGGGGATGACTGTGAGAACACAGGAAGCTTTTGCTGACAGTTTCTGTATATAGAAGCCTGCAGCATTTTGTGGTACATGGGGGCTTTCTGAACTAGATGTGGTTTCTGAGTACTTGGCAATTTTCAACTGGCTCTGCTTTCATGAACTTGTTCGGACTTCTGAAGCCTCTACTCATATCTCAGGAAAACATTAATATATCAGAAATCAATCGTAGACCACATCAAAAAAACTTTGGTCAGATAATCAAATTGTTCATCAGAAGGATGTTGCATATTTCACTAAATGGTTGTTCGGAAAGAGTGAATGCAATCTTTTGTGGAATAAAATCATGCTTTTGGGATGGAAAAAAAAAAAAAAAAANACACCAGGACAACAGTGTATGGTTTGAAATTTTCTGAGAGATTTTGCATTTACTGTCTATTCTATGAAAGTCAGATTTCATTTTTCTCATAAAAGAAGCATTTCTAAATATTCTTGCTACAACAGATCATTAATTGCCCAATGATCAAAAAGCTTCAAAGACTTCAGATATAAAATTTCTAGGCTTTCTGACAAGTGTGGGGTCAAACATTGTCATAATCAACTTCAGAATGAAAACAAGTTAACATTAAAAATTCTACTGTTTCGTTTTTCCTCTGAAAAACTTGATTTTCTTCATCTTTCCACATACACAGCTCCTACCTGCTCTATGTTGGACATCAGATACTGTCAGCCCTTTGCTTAGGCCTACAACCTTGCTCCATGTCTATTATCTTTTCATAATTCCTCTGTTCAGGAGATGGCTCCCTTTTAAGAGTCTCATACACAATTGCTCTAGGTGCTGGATAAAGTCTGTTTATCCACCTTCCTCCTAAATGATGTTTGCTTAGCTAAAATGAAGTCAGATGTCAGCTACTCCATGTTTTTAACACATCAAATTTAACACATAAAATCAGAATTACCACCCTGCCTGTGCTTGTTTTCCCCAGGAAAGAGTGGGACACCATCCTGTGCGTGTACCTGGCTGTGTCTATTCCCAGGGCTGTCATGGTTTGCGTGCCACCCCGCTGGCGTATTCTTGAGGCTGCAGCCATCACATCTTCTGTTGTCGAGTATGTATTCAGGAAAAATTCATGGACTACAGTCTGTCCATACTGAACAATTCCAACCTGAAACACATAGCTCATGTTAAAAATCAGCTACTAGAAAATATCACTGTGTCTCCTGCAGTGGGGTAAATTTCTGTTTCTACCTACAGCCAGGAGAGGAACTGAACTCTGTGTGTTTCCCTCAGTATGAAACACCGATATGTGTTTGAGCAAGACCTGATAAATGACAGTCTTGTGAAACATTTTGAAGTTTGTAAATTGCTTTTATTAAAAACTGGAATAAAGCCAAAAGCTGTCTCAAGTCCTTGGTCTTCCTGGCTTGAGGCAATCTGGACGAGAGCTCTGCTCTCCTCTAGGCCAAGGCAGACCAATGCCTCAACCACCAGTCCCAGCTCCTCAAAACTGTTTTCCTTATAGCATATAAGGTCGTGGCTGACTCACAACTCTCTTCATTCCACTCAAATATAAAATTTCTACATCCAATAGTTTATTTACCCTAAATTGAACCCAGAAACAGGAAGACCCAATTACTTTTATCTTGATGAAGACAGCAGGGACATCCGTGACATGGACGCTTTCCTGGCAGGAGGTAAGTCAAAGTATCACCTGACAAGTACCAGAGGGTAAAACAGGAGGGAAATGGTGGCTTTGGGAGAGGGTAATGAAAAGTCAATAGATGACCTTAGCAGGACAAGTCTTTGTGCAGAATATCAACACATGTGATTGTGTAATAACCACAAAATGCCTGAGGGAACCTGCTGCAAAACCAAGAGTGGAATAAAAAGATGAGCCATATTCTTAAATATTAATTAATTTATCCCATTCATCTCTGTCAGTTTTAATATTTTGGCAGGTTCCTGACAGCTTTTACTGGGAAGAAGCCACACAATGTTCCATTAGCATATTTCAATTTTACGTTACACAATGGCAATTTATAGGTGTTATTTAGGATAATGCAGTATTACGTGGCATTTATGTCGCACTCATCTATTATTAAAAGCACTCTAGCACTAAGGTACTGAAGATCAATAAGACCTCTGGGATGTTTTTACCATCATATTATTTTAGAAGTGGCTTAGCATGTACTTTACAATTGCTTTACAGGTTTTTCTTTCAGGTACTTTCACAGCCTCTCAGATTCTGCACCATATTTGTTTGCTTGTAGAGGAGGGTTAGAACTGGATAAATATTTCACAGTAAACATCAATAACATCATCATTATGAAATGCTAGTTACATATCATTATGGGACTATAATTCCAATGGAATGTGACAGCAAAATCTATCCCACTGAATTTCTGTACCCTTTTGAAAACACAGTCAAATCTGGAAGAACTGAGGTAAGTTCAAAGTTACAAAAAGTTGCTGCCTTTCAGATATTTGTCCCTTGGAGGTATGCCCTTTTCCATCTGCAGCAGAGAGAGTGCAGAGGGTCCAACGTTCCTGTGAGCAGCAGCCTACTAACCCTGTGCAGTGTTTACAGAGCCATCCAGGGCACACTCTGTATCGTCACTCAGAGCACTCATGTGGCCCTGAGTAAATCACAAGCTGAAGATGAAATTTTTAACCTGTTCCCTCCAAGGCAAGTATTTTGTGGCATTCATCTAAAGTGATGCACAGCATTATCTGAATTGGATGCTGTTAGTCTTCTAAAAAGGCTGCTGTTAACTGGTGATGAACAAGAGATTTGCTTCATGCTTAATTTTTGGGAGGAGGAGTAATGGCTTAAGAATTCCAGAGCCATGCACCAAGTGTAGCCAGACACTACAGTATGCTGGGGAGCTTGTTGATGTGGACTCATGGCTCCTTCTCTGCAGCTTTTGAGGTATCAAGAATGAAATCCCTCTACTGACTGCTGCCAGTGTGTAAAGCATCTGCCAGTCTCTCATGATTCTAGAGATCCATATAGGTGTTGTCATCTTCCTAAAAAAAGATTACAGGCTGACACTGAGTTGTATCATTTCCTGTTTGAAAGGAAACGTCCATGATCACAGCAAGTACACATTTTGAGCATTTCCTTCCCAGGAAGTGAATGGGAAGAACATCTGAGTCTGAAAACTGCAGTGTGCTGCATAGCTTGTAAATCAGGAAGGAAGGGGGGCATGTGGTTATCTTATGGGATACAATTGTCATGTGGGACCCTTCCTTAGCACTAGCTTTGAAAACACTCATGTTCTACATTTTCCATGGCACCAAAGATGAACTATTCCTTAACAGAAGGTAAGAAAAAGCCTCTGAGAAAATGCTACCAGGCTCCATGTTCCAGTCTCCTACGGGATCACAAAGTCCACCTTGTAAAATCAGAGATATATTCTATTAGATAGTAATGAAGGTTTGAGCTTTTGTAGCCTTTTCATCTAATGGAAAACTGCAAGTGCACATCTACATGATGCGAATGCACCTTTATGGGACTTCAGCAAGCCCCTAAGAATGATGCTTCCAGCCATCCTAAGTTCTGATTTGCTTTTTCGATTTATATCTGGAAAATGCAATAATACTACACAGAAGTAATTCTGCTCAACTCCAAAGAATCTATTATTTTCCCCAGAACTACTGACCATAATCTATTGAACATTCTTGTAATTCTTAAGTTTATGTTCCCTTCCCTAGCATTCCATGGCTTTTACATTACACAAGGGAATAATTCTTTAATTGTCCCCAGTTCCTGTGAAAAGTATTGTACAAGAGAACAGGCAAGTGATGGACTGTTCTGCTTTGGAACAAAGCAGCTCTCAGGGCTACGATTTATTGTTGTCCTATAAATGAATACAGACCCTTACTTGGAAAGTGCATTCTGGCTTTNATTGGTATATCTTAGGGTTTTCAGCATTGGGATGTGGAGAGAAATCAGAAATATTTTTGTATGTACTGATACTTAGTGTAAAAGAAAAGCAGAGATGCCTTGGGAAGAAGCATTAATGGATAATATCTTTTCTCATAAGGAGATCTTTTTAAAGATATCTGAACTAAAAAAACCCAACAACTCCCACATTTTGTTTACTTTAAGACACAAGTTACTTGTAAACTCTTGCAAAGATCTTTCTTTATCCCTAATCTTAGTAATACCTGTTAATTACACTTCTGTTCTTCTGAAGACAAAACTAATTGTAAGATACGACATGGCATGACTTAGTAGTAGTGACACAGTCCCTTTGGAGACACAATAAGGTACAGGCCAAATATCTACAACTGCCTATGTCATATATTAATGTAAAAATAGAAACCATCTGAAGATTTCTGAAGGCCTTTCCAGCATAGCTTTAAAGCTAGAATAGAACTCATTCAAGTATTCTGCTTTCTCTTTTGAGAGAAATCCACAGAAAATTACTCATATGTAAATGACTAAAATATCTACCCCTTCATATTAAAAAGACAATTATCTCCACAACAATTAAAAATGAGGCAAAAAATGGCCAAGAGAAATATTTTTATTCTATTCCTACCTCTACTATTTCTACGTAATCCCTCCTTCTTTTTCCACTTTTCTATCATCACTTTCCATTTACGTCTTTTATCCTAAAACTCAAGATATGTAGCTTAATCATTATGTAGATTATCTGGAGAAGGGAAAAAGGAAGGGAAGGAAATACTGGAAAAGAAATACCATAAACTTTAACTTTCTGCATCTGAAACTTCAGGCTTTCATTTTCAAATCTGCCAAACATGGGACACCAAGCAATTTCTCTCCTGATTTGCTACAAGTCTAATGACCATTGTTCATGGAGGGGGTAAGTGGGAAAAAAAAAATCTCAAAAGCTTCTAATCAAAACACAGTTTTGAACAAGTCACACCCAATCTGCTAAGGAGTTATTCTGTAATCACCTCATTCCTTTCTGGTGCAAAACAATCTTAAGTCACTGAAAGTCCACTGATTTCTACATGCTCTGTAATAAAAAATTAAAATGGAAAAATCAATTTAAACAGACAGAAAGTAAGTTATTATTCCTATGCTTCTCTTCTGTGCTCCCAGAAGAGAGGGGATAAATAAGTCTGCTCTGTTGTTTCTCCTCTTCCCCACTGTATAGTTATTTAAACAATTTTTCTGAGAAAGGAGACAGTGTGGGTGGGGGACAGAGTATAAACTCATTACTAACTTCAGACGTGCCAGCGTTCCCAAGCAGGGGGCTCAGAGGAGAGGAGAGGGATGAGATATGTTCTGGATAAGGAGGAAGGTAAGAGGGACTGAGAAAACTCCACTGAGCTTTTGTCGTCCATTTCCAGTTTTTCAGCCTCTCTCCTCCTTATCCCATTCTTATCTCCCTCTCAAATGTTTCTGCTCTGCAGCAACCAGATGCCAAAGCTGACGCTCCCAAGTGAATATGTGTACGTGTGAGAAGAGGGGTAGCTATGCCAAACTGTGGGCACAAGGGATTTTGTAGGTGGAGATGGAAAGCTGCTGGAGTGCAGGACAGCCAGAGACCTTCTGTGCATGAGCTGAGCCACACAGACGAGGCAGTGTTCCAAAACTGAACATAACAGAGGTGTGGCATTGTAAAAATTCAGAAGTTGCTGGGTAAGGAAGAGGAGTGAGAGTGCAGTACAGTTGGTTGCCCTGCATACTACTCCCATGAAGACCTCTAGGCAGAAGGCAGTGATGATTTCCATGCAGCCTTTGCCCCATGCTGGGAAGTTCAGATTTAAGTATTTTAAGATGGTACATGTTTGAGTAATCATCTGTTTAAGGGAACAGAAAGAATTTTTTTCTTTCTCCTAAATTTGACAAAGCGCTTTTCCTTCTTCCTTCACAATATCTGAAGAACAGTGTGTTTAAAATAACAGGATATGATTGTGAAGTTGACAGTTTATAAGTTATTTTATCAGCCAGTGTTCAGTCAAGCGTATCAGCCAAGAGAGGACCTGGCTGGTAACTTGAAAACCCAATTAATATGGAAAACGATGGGGGTAATACTCTCTGCAGACGGAGGTATCCTTCACATCTTTCTCATAGTCTCCTTTGTGAAGGCAGGAGCTGAATGTTAGGAGCTAAACCGAAGTTGCAAAACTGCCTGTAGCAGATAATTTGTTACAGGAGGTCCTGGAAAATCCTTGATTTGCAGAGGAGGGAAATAGACACAGGAAAGGAAGAAACAGTTTCTTCTCTTGATGTTAATAAAGCTTTTTGTGTTAATATGTATCCCAGAGTCAATGTTCCCCCCGCTTCCCAGAGTTCCCTTAGAACTGATATTTACATAATCTGTTCAGCAGCCTGTGGGACATATGCCAGATCCTCAGGGGGGTCGTAGCTCCATTAATTCTGATGGAACCACACTGATTTATAGCAGCTGGGAATTTGGCCCTCTCCACTCATTATATAAATGCAGCTTCTGCCATTAATAACATGCAGCTAAACAGTCGCTTGTTAATTATGATTTCAAGGTTTAAAAGCTGTATGCCCAATGTTCCAAAGTACTAAGAACACTGCTCCAAAAAGCTTACAATCAAAGGCTGTCCAAACCACGCATGTGTGCTTCAGAAGAGCAGAAATGACCTTTGTGCAATGAAGTACAAAGGAAGACAAGAAGGGGCTGTGGAGAGGAAGGAAGTGGGAAAGGACAGTGTTCAAGCAGCCTCACTTAATGCACTTAACTTTTGTCTCTTAGGTTAGATAGTTGGTTTCTCTGGACTGCCTGACCAGTGGGGGGAGGGATAGTCTTCCTGACATTGCTGCTTGATGACTGAGTACTGACTTAGTTGTGGTTTCAGCTATTTTGCTTTAGTATCCTGCTGCTGCAAGTTCTTGGAATTGAAGAGGTCCATAGATGACACTATTATATCATTTCCTGTAAATTGTTTTTTCCTCTCAAATCAAAAAACCATAAAATATCTACCATGTTACCTGTGTTTGCTGAGGACCTATATCCATGTTTCTCAGCAGGCTGTTCAGAAAGTCTGTGACACTCTCCCATGGATAAATGCTGTTGGACCCATCAAGGACTATGACGATGTCCAACTGGGTTTTACACTCTGCAACACAAATTGCCACATAAGAATTGACACTAATAAGGATCAGACTTATCTCACATCTACAGCTACTTTTGTAATTCATAACAAATGTGTATCCTTTTGAAGTGGGGCTAAACTGACATGTTTGATGCCAACTATCATTCTTCAGCTTTTGCATTGTGTTTCCCACGGCTTGTGTTCCCTTTATCAGGAAGGGGCTTTCTTGGGAGCAGAAATTTAAGAATAGGAGGAGATCACATAACTGGAGTATTTATCAGTGACTCCCTATCTTCTTCAATGTCAATCTATTCTCCTACAATTTTTTCAAAGGACCAGGTCTTTAAGATTTGTATGTATATTACTAAGCTGCGTTTGTATTAGGTCTCAATACGCTGTCATTATTTAAAAGGAGTCTTTTGGCCATAAGTTAAAAACATAAGCAATTATTTTTAGCAATTCTGTTTGGATGTTACATAGCACTGTAATGATTGTTTATACTGAGATAAATTCCAAAAGTAGGAAGAATTTAGGTTATATACGGACAATGAAAACATTTACTTAACTTGGTAATGCTGGTAGCTAAGTTAAGCAGTTCATTTTTTTTTTTGGTATGCCTATGTGTATACATTTGTCTTGTTTGGCACTTTTTATTTTCGGACACACACGAAAATTCCTGTGGCATGCATACCTTGCACTGACGGAGCAATGGCCTCAACGGTTTCAAAAGTGGAGCTGACATTGGAACAAACTCCAGTTGTGTAATGCAAACGTCCACATTTATAAGCATAAAGTGGTCCACATGCCTTTAAAAAATGAAAAAGGGTGAAATGTTTTTGTTATGATACCCGAGAAAAAAACAGACTTTTAAAATTAGCAAAAAGTCCTTTCTTACCAGAAACCCTCCTTTTGGGTTAGTCACTAAGGTTGTTCCAAGAGTCATGTTTTCTTTTACTTCCACGATGTTAGGAACTGAAGTAGAAGCTATAAATAGATTAAAATGTTAAGTATTTGGGAACATGAAAACAAAATGTTAAATTATATATCCCCTAGTATAGAGCTTCCAGCTTCTAAAATAAAACCCAGACTGACACTGGTTTCATCAAATGTTTTAGCACCCTTCCCCCTCCTTCTTCAACTGCAACAACCATGAAAAATTTCTGAGTCTGGCTTTTATCCCAGAAAATTTGTCTGGGTTGCTGTCTCAAATAGTTTTCTTGAACCGCAAGAAAAGAAAAAGAAGTAAAAATAACAGCACAATGAAAACAAGATCCTACTACGCACAAAGTTTTGTTAATTAGGAAAAAAATTTCATTTTTTACCTTGTCTTGCTATGACTGACTTAATAGCTTTTGTATTTGTTACTGTTACATTACATTACTGACACTTAGGTTTCCAAGGAACACAGGGAGATAAAAAATATCACAACAGGCATATTTAGTGAAGTTCACATTACCTGGAATTTCTTTTGAGTCTACATCAGGTATCTCTTGACTTGAGCAAGAAAATCATTAATATTTACCTATGTCATATTAAGATGCCTAGTTACATTTTCATCAAAATTACATATCAGCCTATTTACATTTTCATCAAAAGCTTACTGATGGCATTATGAAGGCTCTTGGCTTCAGAGAGCTTTGGAAAGGGTAATCCAAGAAATTATGCTCCAAGACCTTTCTAGCTCAATGGCTAGGTCTGCCAACCACAGTCAATTAATGTCAGTCATAATAAAGTTTTGATAACACAACCACATGCTCATTCTAAAATTAAGAGCATGTTTCCCACAGGACAGTGAGAAGCCTTAAAATAAAATTATTTTTAATGTTACAAACACAACTTCTTTTACATTTAGCTCTGGATGCGCAAGTTAATTTTCACTAGAAAAACATGTCTATTGCATACTTACTAGCTAAAAATTTCCTAAGATCTGACATCTATTATTCCTTCACGTAACACAGCTTTATTTCCTTGCATACCTGGTAAGTTCAGTTTTGTGCAGGGTGATGGGCTGTCCCTTCCTACAGGGCATTTGTAGACATCGCCTGTTCTTTTCTCAGGTTGGCCAACTAGTGGTGAACCAATAAGTACCCTGCAAATGAAGTAAGGTACCTGATATGTCTTCTTTCTAACAAGGCACAGAAGTCAGCAAATAAAACTTACAGAGAGAGCACACGTGCAGCATGCTCCACACAAGCAGTACAGGATGGACAAAAAAAAAAGTATCTATTATACCAGTTCAGATGCAAGAGAAATAATAATGACACGGAAAGGAAATGTGCCTATATACCCAATTATGGAACAGAATAACATTTCAAAAAATTCCAGTGGAAAATAAAAGAAACATAGGTGGGTAGATGACAAGTATTAGAAGTAAAACAGAAGGAAAGATATGCTTTACTTAATATGCTCTTGATCTTGACAAGATCTTAGATGAAAACCTATTTTCAATGCTCAGAGACCAAATGCCGAAGGAGAGGCTTACAAGCACTCAGAAGAAGAATTTAGCTTTAAATAATGTGGAGTAGCACTGTAAAATACATGTTTTTCCCTCTCATTAATAAAAAACATTATTAAAAGAAATTTCAAACTTTCAAAATGGAGAGAAACTGAGTATGCCTGACATACCCTGGGAGGTGATCAGTGGTCATCAGGTTCATGCCCCTGTGCTGTTACTTTCTCAGAAAGGAAGAGCTCCATTAAGAGTGGTACATGGTCTGAAAGGCTATTTTGTATTTTTGCACAAAGCAAAGGCTGTTTTGTATATTTTAACTATCAGCTTACAGATTTTCTGCTTTAAATACTGATAAAGCTTGGCAATTTTTAGGATCTCTGGAGTTCAGTTTCAGAGACATTCAAATCTAGCACACAGGTTTATATCGCTGCCTGACTACTGGTAGAGCCACTATTTCCAGCTCATATTATTGTTTGCTTTTGAAAGGTTTCAGGACAGTTTACAACAATACAGCTTACTTTGCAAAATTCCAGCTTTTAGAATGGATTCCATTTCCTGAAGGTCTAAATTAGCTCAAAGAAGGTCATTATTCTTATTCTCTCATGACCCTCATTACAAATGTGTATTTGAACATCCTACAATTGCAGCAGTCAAGAACTAGCACATTCAAAAGCAGGCCCTGTAATTTCATTTCTCTGTGCAGGGTGTTGCAGTGGTGGTCAGACTGCCAGAGTCTGGCAGACCCAGCACTTGCAGTGGGGATTGCTCAGGCACTGCAGAACAGTGTGGCCTGGCTGCCACACAGCCTCCTCCTGCCTGTCATTCCTGCATGCCTGCAGAAGTCCTTGGGTTTACCAAGAATTATCAAAAAAGCTCTGGGAAAACCAGAGCCACTTGCAAAGAATGATAGAGATCTCGTTCCCAAACCTTTCGCCATGCAATTGTTATTTCAATCCTCCAGCCCAGTCATTAGCCTCTGGGGTTTGTTTTAACAAGGGAAAAGCATAGGCAGGTGTTTATCAAGTATTCAAGAAGCAATGATATGAGTGAGCATGCCAAAATACAACCTCTACTTAGAACAACAGGAAGGAAAAGAGAGGTTAAGATAAAGGCTCCAAGTCCCAAATGCAAATATATTACCAGTCACAAGACATATTTAGCCCTCCAAAAGGGAAGCTGGAGGGAGTATTGTACTAATTAATATTTTGACAGGTAAATCTTCCAACCAGCTGAGCTAAAAAACTCAGTTCAGAAAACTGACAGAAAACTTTAGAGAAAAACACATAATACTGATTATTTAGGTAAAACAAGAATAATTTCATTGTGAGTACATTAACAGAAGGAAAAGATAAAGATTTCATTTGGTAAATGGAAAAAAAGAGCTCAGGCAAAACACAGTACTTTCTCAGCTCCACCAGTGAGGGAGTTTACCCATTTTGTGAAGCCATTAATGTGTTTGAGGAGATAATTGTAGGTATACATGTGGAACTTTTTCTCTCCCTGTCTTTCTAGATTTCCTCAGGACTGTGCATAATTTTAAGAAACATGCCTGACAGACTCTGACCATAACTTGAAAATAAAAGTATAGCACCTGAGTCACTGAATACCTGATAATTTGGAGTGTTCATTTAAAAAAAGAAAAAGAGCTTACCATTTCCCTTCCTCATTTTCATACTGTTGTACTGTGTACCCAAACATGTCTTCCAGAGGCCCACTGAAGGTCAGCGCATTTTTCACATCAACATTGGAAGTGCAAACAAGGTGAAAGAGAGCTTTAAAAAAAATCAGTATTTAAAAAAAAAAATTAGTATGTAGCAGTACAAATAAACCCAAATACCTCTAAGGAATCAAAGTTGACTTGTGACTTAATGGAAGGTACGCAACATGTTGAAAGTGGCATTTGGGGCTTACATACCACAGCTTGTAAGAGATTTAAAACATACTTCCTCACACATAGGTACACAACTAAATTCAGAGTTGTTAGCAACTGGACTTCTGTATCCAAAACATATTTTTCAAACTCCATTTCTCATTTTAAAATCACAATTCAAATGACAGTAAGTAAAACGTTATCACCTTTAAGAATAAATCACTTTTTAGTTATTTATTTAATTTAGTTTAGTTATTCTTTTTAGCTCCACTCATTTCTAATGCAAGAATTTAACACAAAATGTTCCTTCCTTCATTCAAGGAAGTAGTTCTTCAGGTTACTTAAATTGAGAATTAACTAATTTTTAACACTTTTCAGAAAAAACACACAGGAAAAGAATGAGGAAAAGCTTTCATTTATTTTTAACTTAGAGAAAAAAAAGCATACCATTTTCTCTTAATTCCTATAAACCATTTATTTTGGAAAAAAATAAAATAAATTTTCTATGCAAGCATATGCTGATCTCCATAGTACCTATAAGTGATTATTTGCGGAACTCTGATACTGGTACATTTAGGAAAAGTTGCTATACCATGGTGATCTTGGACTATGAAGACATAAATCAAGAGAGCAAATGCTTCTTATGACTGATTTCCCATACCCTAAAGTTCAGTGATCATTGTCAAGGAAGATACTGCAGAAGTTTGACTGTACAGCAAGTTTCAGAAAAATTTGATAGATGGGGTAAAAATCCAGCTTGAAATGATACTTATAACCAACTGCAAGGCTCATTAAGAAGCGAAAAACCACTATTTTTATATAAAAATAAGCCTATTTATTTTTTCTTTATTAACTCTTTCTTATAGTGATCTCTTCCATTTTTGTCCTGCAAGTCAAGTTTCAAAAGCAACCACTGACTCTGCTGCTGCAGAGCTGTATATTTAATTCACAAGAGTCAAAAATTAGGTGAATTTGTAGAATATTAAGACTGCTTAAAAATAAAAATATACACAAGCTTCATTTAATTTTAAAGAAGCATTTCATGATAATTTGCTGACATTTAATAGTTACATAAAAATACCCAATTACCCAATACTTGCAGCACGTCAAAGCATCTAAACAACGTCTTGTTACTAAAACACATCTGTGTTATTCACCATTGAGTTGACAAAATTCTCATGGAAAGCTTGTTACTATAATTATGCTCCCAAGTGGTCAATGCTAATCTGTCTCTCTCAGCATCTTATTTCCTGCTTAATGCAGTAAAATTATCACAGAAGACCATTTGTCATTCAGTAGGTATTTCCAGTTTCACTGGACAGCAAAAAAAGGAAAAGTTTAATTTATGTTATTTTAGTTTTTCTTCCTTCAGTCAGAGTCAGGAAATACAAAGAAGTGAAAAAAACAAAAACAGAGATTAGTTCTTCAGAAAATATTCATTGCAAATGATAAGAAAAAATTAATCATTGACAGCCTGATGGGAAATAATTTGTTGGAAAATAATTTTGTCTTCCTTAAACACTTCTGCTTAAAGAAATTCTGCTATGCCTGTTCATGTGCAATAGGCAGTTTCCTCCCCTACTCTCAGTCATTCAAGTATAATTAAAATGAACAAACCCAATTTTTAGGAATTCGGTCAAGTTATCACTGGTTCAAATCTTCTTTTGTTACATTTCATAGTAACAACAATTGCTATTATTACTTTTCAGACCATATAAGGGATTGCAACTGTCATTTAGGCTCACAGTCGACCTGCTAGACAATCAAACAGTACTAATGAGTCACCTGCTAAAGTTACTAAGTTCATTATTTAGTTCAAGAAGAAAGGTAGAAGCAAAATCTACCCATATCAACTTCTCTCTTAATGATCTCCAGAAGTCTGTCCACTTTAGCCTCTGAACAAGATGGACAGAACATCCTTCCAAAGGTCTTTAGAGGCATCTCTTCCCCTTTCTCACCTGTTCAACACATACCATGACATGAAATACTGAAGGCCACAAATTCTAACCCATTTGCTTTCTCCTAAAGCAGCCAAAGGTTACATGTGCACTCTGTGCTCCGTTCACTTCATTGTGATATCCTCCACCACCATTTTATCATCTGCTGATAGACGAGGAGTTTCATCGCAGTGATACAGTAATGACAACTATCTATTTTTACGCTGTAGTCATTACAGGAAATGGTCTTCAACTTGCTGAATTGGTTATGCAGCATTCTCAAATCTCATAATTTTAATGCATGCGTTTCTAATCCTCATAGTTACAACAGTTGAAAATACGCTAAAACTAGCAAACTAGAAGAGGAATAAAAAATGCCAGCTATTTGCTACCAACCACCCAAATCCTCATACTTCTGAGTGAGGTCAAATTTAAATCAACAATAATAATGCTTTCTTCTAAAAAAATAAAGCTGGAAGAACCAAAAGATGCTAGACAGGCCAGACTGGTCAGAAAGAAAAATTAGGTGGTGACTCCACACAGCAGAACAGACCTGTAGACCCTATTGGTAAAGCATGTTTTGGAAGCTAAATGTAACGTGCTCTATAGGCATCTGAGTAACTCAGTGGAAGGCAAAACCACCGCAGTTTACAACCCACACAGAATGCACATCTGGTTCAGGAAATCCCCTTAGCTGGAGATACTTGGAAACTGGAAGAGGAACATTACATATGCTTGCTTGGTTACTTTTCGTCTGTAGTTATCAGCTTACATGTACTTCTGCAGACATGACTCTGGACAAAACCATCCTGATTTGATCCAGTATGGCTGTCCTTTTGCTCTCTCATCTTCCCCTTCTACCTTAGCCAGAAGTCAGATGGTTTGAAGTTTGACTTCATACACAAACTGTGTGGCATATTTTAATATGCAAATGTACTGCATGGCCTTCTCTGTCTTCCATGTGCCTTGAAACATCATGAGCATAATGTTTTTGCATTAAAGTAAGGGTCGTGATATGCAGTGTAAAATTAACTTACAAATAGTTAATGTATTTAAAGGTATCTTGCTGCATTTTTCATAGATCCTGTAAAAAGAAATCTTACAAGCCAAAAAGATGTTCAAATCTGCAGATAGTAAATGGAAAAGTGGAGTTTACAGTGACCTACATTACACATCTAGCTAACAATAATCTACTGATTTATGGCAACTTGGCTTTCATGCTTTATTTCATTTTTTAGTACAGAGAACACTGTACACAGGAGCTAATGATTCAGAACATTTAAAAATATCACTGATTGTGACCTGTGAAAATCATATTAATAATAATATCTAGCTTGAACTCTTTCAAACTTCCAGTTTCTGTCTAAGATGGCATGCATTCTCTACTGTTTCTAGCTAACTTGTGTATGAACTAAGAAGAGTACTGGCAGAAGCAGTCAAAAAAGGAGAGCTACAGGGAAGTTGGAGAGGATTCTCTTCAGAGTTATGGGTATTAAGGAGAAAAAAAAAATTTCAGGTACATATTATTTGACTTAATCACAAATAATGTAGGTATATTTTTGAACTATTTCATGTTGCATTAACAGAATGACTGTAAACAGATCAAAATTGAGTGATGTAGTTCAGAAATGCAGAATATAAATGTTTCTCAAAGGCTAAAACTGAAGTTCCAGTTTTAACTTCATGTTCTACAAGAATCGAGGCACTGCAGAAAACCTGGGACAATGTCCCTCTCACTACTGGTTTACACTGAGCAGAACATGAGCTGATGCATGTGCCATTCTTCCCTTAGAACAGCTTGTACCTATACATGAAAGGTTAACACTCAGTCACCAAGACGACAACACAAATATTATTTCTATTACAAACCTAGAGTAGTAGCTCATACTTGTCCACTAGCCACTAATAAATTTTTTCTGTTTTATTTAATGAGTTCTTTTAACTAAACGTTTGTGCTGTCTGGATGGTTATTCTGCCTCCAAACCATGCAAAACTAGATTTTTCTGGGACTTGTCCACAAGCATATTGCCTGGCTGGCCACTCTAACCTTACAAACACAGAATCAGCACCCTTATTTTCCTAAAGACAGGTATAAATGTAACCCAAACTATAGAACAAAGTCTAACACCTGGTTCTTCGCTGATGCAAAATAGATCACCACAAAACACCCACAATAAATGACATCACGAAGAACAACTTAGACAAGAGAAGAAAATAAATTGAGTTAGGATATTTTAACTGTGTATGGTCTGTGACAAAAAGCAATTGCATCCTCTATAAATAGAGGTTATACTGAGAAATACGAATTTTTTCTTTCATAAACAGGAAAGGACAAATTTACACTTAGCGTTGGGCAAGGCTAACACATTAGTTGTGCACTACTTCTCCCTGCCAGCATGTGGTCAAAAAGTTATTTTTGTTTCATTTCACACTTACTGCTATAGCACTTCAGAGGTTTTCATCAATTTATCTGCATTTTGCAGGGGACTGAAATGAAGCAGGTCTAGGTGCATCAAGGAGCACACCAAAACAAGTAGGAATATTTTGCCTAAGTATGAACAACTGGAAAACACTGAGGGGGGGGGGGGNAAGATTAAAATGCTTCATGGAGTTCTCCTGTATTCAGACACCTTGGAAAATATATTAAAAGAAAACCTGTACATCATATATTGCAACCCATGGTGTTGTAAAGATATTTTAAAAACCTGCAAACAACACAGGTGTGCAATACAGCAACAGGGAACTGTGTATGTGATCAAAATATATTGAAAGCTAAGTGATATTCCAAAAGATGTCCTAATTGTAGGACAGTAACTGACTGCCTTTAAAAGCATTTTACGTTGATTTTGCAAAAACTACCCATCTCGTGATCTTAGCAAACTCATGAAACTAATCAGCGTAAAATGATGAAAGTGGGGCGCTGGTAAAAGTGACTCAGTGAGGGGAGCATTGCTATGGCCTATCACATAAGCCATTTTCAAAAGGGTGGCAAATAGTATCATGCTCTGTAATTTGAAAACTCTTTCACTTGAGGAAATTGATAGCACTGTGTGCTGGCACCTGCAAGCTGCAGTTCTCAGCTAGCTGGAATCAAGCCAGCCGCACAGAACAAACTGTGTCCTTCAGTACACGCAGCACTGAGCCTCAGGAAATAAAACCTCCTCAAAGCTGGATCTTTTAGCTGCACCCACACAACACCATGGACTTGGGTCAGGGCTGGACTGCATCTGGCTGGTTGCAATGAACATTAAACGTGCATCTACTTGCAAAGACATACCTATAGAAACGCTATTTTTTAAATAATGGCTCAAACGTGTCAAAGTGGATTATTTGCTGGACCAGCAAATCTACACATTTTATTTTTTTGCTTCACTTGTGATAATGTCACTGCAGAATTACACAGCCTTTTCCTATAAAAAAGAGATTTAGCCACTGACATGCCAAGTGGAAGAAAATATGACAGCATTGTACAATTGCTGTCTGTGAGTTCAGGGGCCACAGTGCTCTGGCCTTACTGAGGAAGGCCAAGGAGGCTGAGGCAGAAGTTCTTGTTCCATTCAGTTCTGCCTGGCTAAATACCAACATATTTCAAATAAAGCTGTATATATATAAAAAAAATCAACTTCAGGAACTTTTTCAGCAGTGCTTAAATCAAGCCTTTTATTTTTCTGGGCTACAAAAGAACTTTTGTATAATTTTGCCTCCAGCATTTTTTCTTTAATCTTTAACCTTTGAAGAGCAAAAGACTGACTTTCTGGAAAGAGACTGAATAATTAATAAGCCACTTCTTATTAAAAGTAGACAAATACCCCAAAAGACCAAGAAATACATATTTGAAAGTAATTCCAGATTCAGTAGCCACATGCTTTTCAAAACCAATTAAATGCTTTGTACAACCCATTAAATACAGCTCCCTTTGCTGGTTTTGTACTAAATACTTTGTGCTGGAAAATAGCTTTATAATGCATTGTCAAGTCTGAAAATATACTGAATCAACGCTTTGTAATGTGGTCCCAAATGAATAACACGATGCAATAGGCAAAACTTTTGGAAATAAAATGGCAGAGACCAAGAATAGGTCCCCCACTCAATTAGCAGTCATCAGAATAAAACTATTTTGTTCAAAATTTGGAAAGCGGTCCTCTCATCATCACAATCCTTAGCACTTTGCAGTTTCTCACATAAGAAAGAAAAAAGCCTTAGAAATATGCAGTCACATACAAAAACTTTACGAGGTCTGCTACTTGTGCAGATGGACAAAGTCTTAGCAAATTTAGCAGCTTGATGAAAGTGAAACAGCTCCTACAAAATGTTTCATCTTGTCTCCAATGATTTCCAGACCATCTTTTGGATGTAGTTCTTCCATCAACACTTCACACTGTCTTAAATCTTTGTGTTGGCCCTCAGTGTCCATCCTCCTTTGCTATCAAAGACCATTTCCTCATTCCACTGAACTTTCATTTCCTACCATACAGCTTTACGTGTAAGTCTCATATTTCAGGCAGAAACCATAGTTAAAATGAGCAGGTATTTTATTTTCTGAAATAAAACCCATCAGTAAGAGTCAAGTAGGACATTTCATTTGGTTTTCGACAAGCTTTCCACTTGTTCAGTTATGATGAATCCCAGTTTTGCTGGCTGATGTCCTGCAAGCTTTCCATTGTGTAGTGAAACTAGCATGGTAAAATACACCTTGTGCTGCAGGAAACACAAGATACCAAGCACCAAAGTCGCTTCTTCCATGGTGATTTTTCATTTGACCTCACACTGTTAACTAGAACATTTTTCCACACAAGCATACTCTACATATGACAGATTTTATTGCTCTTAGCCTAAAAAAACCCCACCTAAGTAGATCCAATATGAACCTTACTCTTTCTTTTAAAGAAGTATGATGGTAATTGAGTATCGAGAGTGTTATTTTTCTTACCATGTGAAATAATTAATGAATATTTCTAAGTATTTATTTCATGTTTCCTACAAAATTAAATCTTGTAACACTTGCTTAATGGGCGGAAGCAAACCTAATCCTTTTTCTATTCTTAAGAAAATAGCTGCCATACCTCTTCTATCTTATCAAATCACATATATCATGTCACTTCAAACAACAGTTCCTCTAACTTACTGCCTATGATTCAATCCAAAGATATAGCTGGCTTGTGCAACAGGTAGCAGAAATGATTGAGAATGTCAACCCATTACTATCTGGTTAAAAAAATGATATGACCAACCTTACATAGTGACATTTAATTATGGTTAGCAATTGGTTATCGTAAATGTATCTTTGAATCAGAGATCTATTTTAAATACGGAGTTTACAATGCAGTTTACTTCAGAGTTGAAGCTCATGATAAAAACACATGCAAGGCTGTGGAATTCTGTCAGAAATTTCAAGGCAGAGATGTTAAATGTAAAATGTGTTCAACAGTAAGTGTCATTTGCGATTCAGTGGAGGTTTATTTTGAGAAGATGGAGACTGGTGACTTTTGTCATTATGCAACACGGCCTACATCTTTCACAATTTTAGTAGGCTAACACAGGGACTAAGGAAAAAGAAAGTCCTGAATACTCATGACACTGGTGAATTCTTTGATTTGAGGAAATTACTACTTGTCAGTGCTCAAATGTGAATTGCAAATGACATTGTCTACATATTTTTACGTTTCTTTTGAATCCATGCTTTGTACTTGTTTTTTTCCTTAGCAACTTGCAAGCTATCTTTGAAAAAAAAATCTGTCAAAATCCAGAAAAAACTGCTAAACACTGCAGGCAAATTAATGCACTTCTGAGGGTAGATATATTGCCATTGTGCTGTTATTTACACATAAAAAAATCTAAATAGATTTCAATGCAATGTGAACCATTGCACTAGAAAAGGCCCCCAAACAAATCACTCTATACAATAAGCCTACACTTCACCAGTCTACTCCATCAAATTTAAAACGAACTGCCTATAAAATGCCCCAAGACAGTAATTTCATTTCAAACACTGTGGAAAATGTGATAATCTGAGAACTGATGCAAAAAATAATGCCTAACGGAAAACTCATGCTACCTCCCTGCCAGAACGGCAAGTGTCCTCCTTTCTCCTTGAGGAGAGACCTCTCATGGTTACTCCTTGAGGAACTGAAAGACTCCCTGCAGCAGCACATTCTCAGTAAGTGATTAACAGCATGCTAAACTCTGACATCTTAGCTAAGTGATACAAAGGATTGATTGTGCACATACCATCCTCTAGACATAAACATTGACCAAATCTAGAACCAGGAGAGGATCTAGCTGCAGCTGGATTGATTCCTCTCCGAGAGGAGTTTAGAAAGCAAGGGAGCCCTTTCTGAACCTGATGACACAACAGAAGGGTCTCCCTGACAACTTTATCTGGCTCTGCTCTCTACGCTGTTAATAGTCAAGTGTACTTTGTCACCAAATCTTGTTAAACCACCAGCACATTTACCACTGAATTTTGTCAACTCACTGTTTTATATCAATAATATATATTGGTGTTTCACACATGTGAGTGAAGTACATCACTCCATTTGTGACATGGATGAAGGACAATTATTTTTTTGCCTAGCTGACTTGGTTCCTTTACTCCTTCATTTCCTCCCCCAGTTGTTTTCAGAGACAGTCAGGTGATTTTTCTCAAAGTCTTAAGGCTAATACAACTTCTTCCATTTCTTTACTTCACAATGACTACAAACTCCTGTCTTTCATCGCCTTGGGCTGAGCATAACCATTGGCTTGCTCCCAGCCAAATCACTCAAGGCTTCAGGAACAGAAGAAATCCTCCAAAAGGAAGTGCAAATATCCTGATATGACCCACTCACACCCAGCTAGCTAGAGCACCACAGAACTTAAATCTAAGCCAGTTTTTACATAGTATGACAAAAACATAGATTGTCTCTTTAAAATGCACCAATATCAATTCAGCTGTGATCCAATTTCTTTTAGAGTGCAATGGAAGGGAAAAGATGGAAGCTTTCAAATATCTACTTTTTCCTTTGGTCTTACACAATTTTGCTATGCAGTGATTTGGGGATGAAAAAAACCCAAAAGCAAGCAGAAAGCTTGACCAAACAAAAATGAGAGAGACAAGCGGGGCATAGACACATTTCAAAATAAAATCTCAGACACATCTATTAAAAGAAAAAAATCAACTTGGAAACTGTAGTCAAGATATTTAAAGACAACTTACCTATTATTTCTTATAATAAAGCATCTACGATAATTTTCATTGTAACACAACATAAAGTTCATTTTTATCTGAACCATGTTCTAGTACAGTAAGAGGAAACCACTACGTTTCTGCAGCTTCTTATGTCATGGCTACATCAAGTAGAGTTCTGTTTCCCTATTTACAATATGTATTCCTATAATAGAGCAGAGACCTGAAAACTCAAACTTTGAAGTGCTTCTTTGCATTAAGACTTAGTTTATTCTTCAGACAAACTTGTTATATAAAGCTAACAGGTTCCAGAAAAAGCGAAAATCAAAAGAATATTCACAAAACTGAACTCCATTTAAAAGACACAGGGAAATACTACAACAGTCTAACACAGAAAACACTTTTACTAATGATAAGCATCCTAGTAAAGTTTAAACCATTTTTAAAAAAAATTCAGTAATTGTATGTGCAGCTTTCTGAGAGTGGAACTGGAGAGTAAGGGATAAAACATACTACTGCCCAAGGCAAATTTTGAACCTTAAAAATGCTAGACATGGAACTTAGACTGAAAATAGGAACCACCATCCAAATAATTCCTTTTTCCTATTGCATATGTTAATTCTTTGCAAGGCATCAAATGTATTGTCAATAATATTGTTCAAGATTTATTTTTTTTAAAAACCTTTTTTCCTATTCATAATCAGAAAATTACTACAACGACAACATAGTTGATAGGAGACTGCTACAGGCAATAATGGAAAATAAGTCATGTATTTGTTGAAATGCTGGAATTTCACCGTGAATGGTCCCCAGATGTTAGCACTCTCACACAAGGTCAGATGGAAATGCCTCTTCATCCCCAACTGCACAGAACTGAAATGCCCGCAGGGAAAAGCCAGCCTGTCCTGCAAGAGGGAGCAGGCACTGCCTGTTTGCACAAATCAGATCTGACCTGCTCACAGCAAAATCCTGAGCCTGTTTCAAGCATGTGCCAGCATGGGTAATCACAGTATCGGGTCTCTATTAAGACATACAGACCTGGTTTGAAATTTACGACTGTTCACTGCTAAAAGAGAAGATAATCAGCCAGTCTGTTTCCTTACTCGTCTCTACCTATGATTTAACTGTGAAAAGGAATCTTTTATCACTCTGGACAATTTAAAGAACATGGCTTTGTGATAACATAAAGTTTACACTTCTAACTGAGAAATCCAAGTAGATAAGAACGTGGGACTGCAAATTACCACAGTGATCATTAACTCCAATCTTCCACTGACTTAACCATAAAAATGGCTGCCTAATCTAGTAAAGGCTACAAAAAACCACACACACATCATGAAAGACACTGCATCCTAAGAAAAAAAAGGTTTATTCATTTGGTCAAAGAAACACCTGGTATTGCACTAATACATTCATAAGACTGCTGCAAAAGGTATTTTCCAGCTTAGCTCATTTTATGGTCTAAGATAATCACAAGGACTTTCACAAGCTTGATGTGTCATATGATAGTAGCTCATCTCCACTCTGCCTGTGAGGTGAGCATAATTTACAGACAACAGATAAAACTGAACTTTCTGTAAATGGATTCCTGTACCAGTGAGCCAGGAACTGGCATACAGTGTTCATCTTAGATCATGAGAAAGAAAGACAAAATCAAAATGCCGAGTTTCCAACAGTATCAGTCAGCTGAAACAAGAAGATGCACCCTTAGCAAGAAACTTATTCCCTGAATAATTATGAGTGATATGTTTGGAATAGGATATGGTCGAGATTGGTGACTATTTCATTGTCATTTCATAGTGCAGTTGGAATATAAAGCAATTTTAAAAATTGCAGTAAAAGTTTACAGGCTTTTAATCTTCTTCTTTTATGTGGTATATTTTTTTAATCAAGATACTTTTTTTAAGTGAAAAGCTAATAAAATTCTCCAAAAGCCACTTCATCATGAATTATCAACGATGATTGCCAACACACTGAAAACTTTAGCATATTATGCATCACCAACCGTACCGACTAACTTTTAAAGACTCTGGCACTTAAGTATCAATAAGAGCATGAACATCTCTTTTGTTGTACTGTTGCTGTAGGGATTTTCTGGTAAACCAGTTGAAAGCACTGCAAAATTAATCCTAGCTCTTTTTATTGCAAATGTTCTTTTTTATTGGTTAATAAACAATTCAGGGAAATTTGGAACCGGCCATGAAGAGATTATAAAAGGAAGGTTTGTTTCCCCCCAAAAAATTAGAACTGGATTCTAGAGGCAGAAAAACATCCTGTTTTTTAGATGCAGTTTAAGATAGAGTTTTCTACATGAATTATTGGCACTAATAACTTTCATTTCCCACCCACAGCACTGAAGTACACCCATGATTTTAAAGATATCTATCTGGACCAGATTTATTCTGAAACTATCATCGTGACACCAGGAGTTCCATAAAGAATCTGTTACTCTTTCTTTCAAACATCTGCATCAACCTCACAGAAGTACCATAGAAGCTTAATTGTGAGGAAATTGTCCAATCTAAATTGAAGTTTGTAAAACTAAGGTCAGTTTTGGGGTCGTTTAACACTGACTCAGTCTTCTAAAGTGAACAGGAGCTGCAGCTGTTGAAAAAAAGACCTGCTAAAAACCTTGTGCCACCAACTTATATCCCACAACACTCCTCCTGCAAATATGTGCTACCTTACCACAGATTTAACATCAGTCTTTTGCAAGTAGCACCTCAACTACAGTTTCAGCAGCAGAGACTGGCAGATCACTTCCAGCTTTTCCTTCCTGCCCAGCTATGAGGCAGCACAGCAGTGCTGATGCTGAGCTCTTTTTATTCTTCTTTGGTCTACAGCTCTTTGGATACCACAGTTGCCTTTGTATAAAACAGAGTTTTCCCAGCTGTGCTGATAGATACAGAGGACCAACTCATAGCTGCTCACTTCAGAATTACTGGAGAAAACATGCTTTCTAAAGGAAATGCATTTAATGATCAGTGACTTCAGTCTAACTCCTGTTTACAAATAAAACACTCAGAAATTATTTTTAATAACCTTTACAGCTGCTTGAGAACATCTAACTGGCAGAGATGGAAAGGAAAGTACTCATTAAACCCTTATCAGATACCTAATCTAAGCATTTTTGCATCATTAGCTCAGACAGCTAATCCCTGTCTGACAGGAGGTCAATGCTGTGGTGCAATCCGGTGCGAATGACGAGATGTAGTGTGAACATATGTGCTAAGATCTGAACAGATATAAACCGGGCAACACAATGCTCCGCTGAAATAAAAACAGCAAGTGCTCTGCTTCTGTTCCAAGCATGGGTACTGCTGAATTGATTCCTATCTGTTGCTGGCAACTACATCACATTTTTCAGGATAAACAAATTCCATATAAGAGTGACCTTTTGCTCTGATTTTTTCTGACTGGAAGGCTGTTCCAATTTCTCATTTTTTCAGTAGCAGGAACTTTTTGCTCTCTAACATACATTTAATTCTTGCCAGTTCTTATGTCAAAATAAAAGTGCTTTAAGTAGGCAACAAAGCAGTTTTTAAAATGCTCTAGAAATAAGCAAAAAGCTTAAATTGAAATTATTACTGCTTAAAGCCCTAAGCATTTTTTCAGTGACAGATTCCAGACTCTTTCCAAAAAAAAAAAAGAGTCAATTATAAATTTCTATAACCTATTTAGACAAGTATTCAAAATTAGGAAAGGTTGGACTCTCAGTTGTCAGCATTAATTGTCAACATTTTGTTTTTTCTGAACACTTATCTTTGTTCAACACAAAACACTTTGTCTCATAAGAACACAAGACCATGCAAATCTACATTTGCATAAAACAAATGCAGGCAGTTTGAAACAGTTTAGGCCATCATAATTTACCAAGATCACAATGCTTGACTGTGTACTAATAGAGTTTTAATGACTGATTTCTGGGGATTTCTAGAGAAAAGGTCTAAAAACTTGTCATTTGACTGATTTGACTTACTAGTCTGTATATCTTAGTTGAAATGACCTGAAAGACTGTTAAAAAACCACCAACATGTAAGCCTTGTTACATATCGTTTCATCTGTCTTTCTCTCTTCTTACTAGTTACCCTCTCAAAAAGTCTGTAAGGTTTATTTCAATCAGCTTCTGTTGGTTTGGGTTTTTTTTAATGTCTGACTAGGTATTTTCCCTTTGCTTATCACACAGACTGCCAACACAACACAGTTGAGGTGTTTGTTTCACAAGGCAGTACTTTTGAAAAAGAAGGTGGCTTTCAGACAGGCATGAAAGGAAAACAAAGACAGTCTTTCACAAGCCTCAGATACAGCAATAGCAGGGTGGCCAGAAATTACTCCATAGCGAGAGGATTAGCAAGGTCTCAGTATCTCCAGTCTCCATCTCAGGCTCAAAGCTTCTCTGCTGCAGACACACACACAGAGCTTAATCGCATCAGCTGGCATCTTACCCTCAACGGAGCATGAGTTGTTAGAACTAAGTACGGATATTTCAAACATTCACTGTGTCTCCCTCTGGGGAAGAAGTTGCATACCCAAAACAGCATCTCATATTTTCCATTAAACCATAGCTTTTCATCTTTCCTCACAGCTCTGGAACTTGGAAAAGGTCCCTCAGGAGACAGCTGCTCTTTTTCTGCCTCTCACCACTGCTGTCCCAGTAGCTCCTACACACAGCCTTGCAGCAAGGGCAGCCACTGCCTCAGGAGACCTGACTGTCCTGGCAGACAGCCAGTGTTCACCCAAGACCATTTCTGCAAAATCCATTTCAGCTTCTCTTAAGACAGCCTATCTCATAACAGCAATTTCCACTCAGGAGAGGAATAAATTATACAGGAAACACCGTTCTTTTTACCAAATGGAGGTGGTAAAATGGTACCTGTTTGGGCAAGATAAACAAATGCAATTGATTAACTTCTCTCACACCTAAACTAAACTATTCATCCAAAATGCTTGAGGTCACCAGACTGAACACTGCAGGTCAAAGAAAAGGCAATTTTCTTCAGCAAAATCTGCTGTAGCTTTCAGAGCTTCAGAAACCAGTGAAGGAAACATTCATGAGCATTCAACTGTCAGACTTCCTGAATTTATCACTTGCTACCAAGTTCCTCCTACAGTAAACAAATCTTCAAGTCCTGAAGATAATTATCAACCCTGCATCCTGAGCCAATCCTTCAGCTACCAAAGCAACTACGAGCCAAGCGTCAAGTTAGCTTTTTTTCTTACTACAAACACACGTATCTTTGCATTCAAACCCTTTCAGCAAAAAGTGTGCTAAATGCATTTGTTCTAATCAAACAAAAAGTACTGCCTGGGAAAAAATCTTCCTATCTTCAAAAGCAGGTTTGATGGTAGCCATCAGGTCCAAAATCTTCTTGAAACATGGAACACTATTCAGGGCTTTTTTCTGAAAAGACTACAGCTGAAGCGTGTTTGGTAGGAACAGTCCTAGCTTTCAATTATTTTCCTTTCATGTTCAGACCAGAAGTCTGAAAATTGCCTCCTTAATCCCATGAGATATCATGCCTGAGCCAGTTGTGATTTAGATATTTCAGACAAGATATAAAAATACTTATTTACTGAATGTGGAAGTTGTACTTACCAATGACATTGATAGAAAAGAGAGCACCTTTAGCCTAGTGTTAACTACAACAGAGAAAATGGTCTTAAGCTTTGTATCTTCTGTCCCATATGACTTCTTAAACCCCTACCTACACTCTCTATTTGCTATTCCAGGCTTAGCTTTGACTACGAATTCCATTTGGGACCAGAAAAAAACACTTCTCATCATGTTTGGTATGTACATTCCTAAAAAGGAGGACTGGTTTCAACTAATTAACATTTTCTAATGGAACTGCTACTTTGCCAGAGGATTCATGATCAGCTCTAATTTGACTTCTAAGTAATTATTAGAGCAGCATGACAGCAATGACATTAGCTGTGAATGCAGCATGTCCCAAAAAGAGGGCAATAAATTAAAGATTGATACAGCAAAAACTGACAAGAGCTGGCAGCGCTTAAAAGTTGCTGTTTCGTGTTGCATGTCCCAGAAGACACTGACTTGGAAGAAAGGGCTGCTCTGATACCACTCCCATCTCTGTTTCTTATACAGCCCTCAAGTGGGACAAAAGGAAGAATTCTTTTCAGACAACAGAAAAAACAACTATGATTTCAGGAACCTTTTCCTCACACTTTATTTTAGGAAAAGGCACCTAAGGAGTCCATTTTTTCACAGAAAAGCTATAGAGCGTTTCTAAAACAGTCAAGTGCACAAGTTCCCTGGGAATATGCAGTTTGGTTGTTAGACTGAAGACATTTCTTTCCTTTTTATTCTGTATCATGCAAGCAGTTATCCTCAAATCCAAGTCAATGCTCTACTTGAGTCAAGTATAAAAAATGTGGCAGGACTAAAAGTTACACTTATTCAGCAAGTCTTTGGGCAACTGTCACACAAGAAACTTCATAGGCTGTCTTTTTCCACTGCTGAAAGAGCCCAGGCTCAACCCCTGTCAGAGCCTGAATTAAGAATCATAATTATCACAAGACCCACACGGTTAGGCATTTTCTTAACCCTGAATTTACAGAATAATGACATTTCAAAATACTTCCTTTCCACACAAAATCTGAATGAAACAGTCCCTAAAAGCATGTTGTGGCCATTACAGGAGCAACACAGATACTGGAAAATTATCTACTGCAATGCCCTGTCACCACTCTCTCCTCACTATCTGCGAAATCAAATCAAAACTGAGATATCTTCGAATTAAAGCAACCAGTGCAAGAAAAAAAAATCAAGTCTGAAATTTTGCCTATATATATCTAAATAGGACATAATTAACTACTTTTCTGAAGTCATTCCTTCTTTTTTTTGTTGCTATGTCTCCTGTAGTGATTCCAATTATAGTTATAAAAAAGGATTCCTAATTGCAGGCCTTCAAATTGCTGCTTCACATTTTAAAAATTGCTTTCTTAGACCTTTTGTAGAAGCAAAAGACCACACTGTAGAAATATGGCTTAAAATAAAAACACATCCTGTGAATATAGGGGTTTTTCCTGCAAAACTCAGTGTCTATTCCTTTATGAAACAGGCTTCTTTTCCAGAAAAAGAGAAGTGAATGGAGTGGGTGATCTAAAAGAGACACATGCATTTGAGTAGTTTTCTGGATGTATAATCCAGCCTCCAGAGAGAAATCTGAGAGGCTCAAGAGATGGATCAGTCCAGTGACGAGTGAGCTATAACATACCTTTACCAAAAAAGGCAAACCAAGGTCAGCAGCTCAAAAGTTATAAGAAGTTTTCAAAGGGTAAGTTAGTTTTAAAATTCAGGGCTACTTACCCTATGAGAGAACAGTAGCAAAAGAAAATATTTTAGACATTTACGTGACTTTAAAAACATTGTGCCTAGTCCTATCACAAATTAAACTGGAGAGCTATGGGCTCTTGTTACACTGGTGGTCCAAAGATCATTTATTACTAGCATTGTACTTATACAAGGGTGAAGACAGGAGGAGGGAGATGAGGAATTCCCTAGTCAAATACTGTTAAATGCTTTATAATTTTACTGAAAGAGTTATCTTTTATTTTGCCTTGTAATAGTAGGATTATTTTGGTTTCTAGCTGGTGGTGACCTTGCATTTTGCACCAAACTAGCTGATAAATAACCACAAAAGTATGTATGATAAGTGGATTTAAATACTAAAGGTGACAGAACTAAGAAACTGGGGCCTGTTCAAAATACCTGTTTGCAAGAGAGGCAAATGAATAAATGAATAAATTTATTTGACTTATTGTATAGCACAGCAGAGTTCACGATCACTCTGATTTCATGATACATTTTAAAGCTTTCTTCCTACCAAATACAACAAGCTTTAAGAAGTCCTACAATGTGCCTTCATTCATTTTGGGAACTGAAAAACTGGAAGCTAAACCACACTATTCATTCACAGAATTATGTCCGAATGTAATCCTCAAGTAAACAGAGACACTTCAAAATACATTTTTTAGTTCATGTATGTTTAGTTCCAAACAATAAACACAACAGATGTTTTCCCATGGCTCTAGCACTCACTCCTTTGATCTACTGCTAACATGCATCTTCTGTGCAAGTGTTATCTACACACACTAAGGTCTGCATCGAGCAAGCAACTTCATCAATATGGACTTTCAACTAAGCAAAATTCCTTGAAATGTGGAAGAAGCTAGCAACCCTGGAACCTGGCCAGGTCAAGCATCTGCAACTACTGAACACAGCTCACTTTCAATACCAAGCCCTTAAGCTGTTTCCTGAAACAGGATGCATTTGTATACATAGTGATTGTATATTTATTTAACCACAAAAATGCTTACCAAAAAAAAAGAAATCCCACCCTTCCATAGTCTGGGCAACCCCATGTGTACTTCTTTCAGAGACTTAACAACATGATAGCAATAGCCAAAAAAAAAAAAAGAAAAATACACAAAATATAAAGTCATGACAGAATTTTAATTCTAAGAGTAAATAATTCAAAGAATCACTATTTTCACATTTTCTTAGCAGATGAAACAAAAAACAAACACACAAAAAAATGGCCACTTCTTTCCTTGGTGGTAACTACAGGAATAAAACACAAAATTGCCATGGTAATCACGCAGTACACAGCAAAAACTCTTCATAATTTATGGTTGAAAATGGAATAACTGGAACCAATTTGATCTGACAAAATAGCAATTCATCCCACAACCAAAGAACAGTTTGATTTGTCTCTCAGAGAGTTTCTTAAAAAATAAAGTAATAATTTCTGGTGTACTACGAATTTGAATGTGTCATTTGTGTACAATTGCAACAAACTGGCATTACTTAGAAAAAGGGAATATACTACGATACTATCCTGTAACAGCCTGGAGGAATTAATGACTTGTTTAGACATGAGTTTAAGTCCATAATTTTCTGCATATAATTAGTATTTCCTGGTCAGTTTCTTCTGTTTCCTCTGTTTTTTACATTAAACTAGATACAGCAGGAATCAAGGTGCTCTCTAGCTGGAGAAGTATATAATCAACTTAGGCAAATTAAAAAAAAAATTAATTCAAGCACTTTAAACTGCTAAAGAAAGCCTACCTGAGCCGTCTTTGACTTGTGGCACCCAACACCATTCAAGACAAAACCGTAAAGCTCAAATAACATCATTTATGTGTACGAGCTGACTGTAAACAAGTGTCTCAATGGGCTTGCTTGTCTTCAGTGAAAGAAGAATCGAAGTGTTACAGCTCTAGTAAGTCCTGTTCAAGAATTCCTTAGACTGTGTGGATGATGTAGAAAAGGGGATATGGCTTTAATTTGCAAGTACTTCTCTATCAAGAAGTTTAGACTGATGCTACCAATAGATAATATTCAAAGGATTGGCACCCATGAACATAGGGGACTACCCTTAAAAATGATTTTCCTAAAACTATTCTACCCAGACTAGGAGTTTTGGTGGTTTTATTTTTTAAATGTTCCACTCTTATGACACTTTCCATATTACAGAATTCTGTGGTTCCTGTTCTCGCCTTCCACCATGTTTTACAAAAGGAATGCCTATTTACACACACAAGCCACACCATCAAACCTTGGTTTGAAACAATACAACCACAGGTTGTGTCTGAATTTGAAAGCAGTTTGCTTCCTCAGCCTAAGATTTACTGCCCAGTGAAGACATAAAACTCTTTGTGGCTCTCAGTACTTTGAGTAGACCAAATAACTTAAAAGGTAATTTGCACTTTTACATCTGCCACAATCTTAAGCTGAAGTTTGACTTATAATTTTGTCACCTTTATTTCTGTATCACAGCTTATGTATGCTTTAAAAGAGATACACAAATATAGACCACCAGATTACAAATTTACCTAAACTATTTGCTATCAAAAGATTCCTTATGGAAACTAAAGTCTGGTTTTCTAAGCTTGTTCTTATACTTTCTCAGAACTGGGTGCTAAATAATGCCAGTTTATCAGAATACAGTCAATGACACCTTGTTAGTCTTCAGGACAATCTCCCAAGGCAACAGCATTCAAAAAGAGAATTAAATCGGTGGACTGAGATTCACCATTTGTCCTGCATCTATTACTGTGTTAGGGAAGAAATGGTTAAAGAGTCTGGCTTCTAAAAGACTGCTTCAAGTGTTTCACAAAACTATTTAAGTGGTTAGACTTACAACACCACCACACAAAGCCCTAAGAGGTGATGTTGACCCCATTCCTTTGACACATCTTATGAAGAGCAGAGTTCCCGTGAAGATCAAGCACAGCTTTGACAGGTCTTCCAGGAAGAAGTTTACATTTGTTTTGCAATATGCTTTTCAAGCATTTGAACAGAAATAATGTGAATTTGTCCTTGATAGTTTACTATTTTTTCCTACACATTTCACTAAGTTAGCAGTCTGCCTTAAAATGCAGACTAAGCAGCACTGGGGGAGCCAAATTAGTTTCTTGTACTGCTGGTGGTCCAGAACTGCAGGAACAGTCAGCTCAGCACAGCATACCAATAATTATTACCATAAATCAGGTATCAGGTAGTGTGCTGAGTAAAGCCACATAAATGTATGTATATGTTTACTATTAAAACCTTATAATTGCATGTCATGGTACATCTGTACACAGTATTCAGGTTGGGAAGGCCTTTAACGTCATTTCAACATGACATGGAAAAGAAACTGTGGAACGAAGTCACAATTATCAATCCTCTTCAGAGCTAGATTCATCTTCCTGGTCAGAGAGCTCAGCAACAGGAAAGCGCAGGATGGCTGCCACCCCTGTCAGCTGGCCCAGCTGCTCTCCAGACACATGGAGGCTGGAGAAAATGCGTACTGTGCCCATGTTCTCCCGTACGCTATCTACCAATTTAACGTATCGGGCACGTGTAGCCACATCCTGGTGCCGAAAAAGCTCATCACTGATCAGCAGGGTATCAATGGCCATGGCTTCATTGGCCTTCTCCACATGTTTCAGCCCATAAAAAGCCCGGTCAGGCTCGTGCTGCAGCATTTTATAGAAGTCATCTAAGGCTTTGACCTCACCAGCTGCCTTAGTGTCAGAAAGACGGCTAGTTACAGCTGGGTCGCAGAGTGCTTCCTTCAGTGCGTATTTATGTCCTGAGGAAGAGTGGACCTAAAGTGAAAACAAAGTCAAAGGTTTGGTGTTTTTAAAGGAAAAGGACCATTTTCTTGATTAACCAATCACAAACATCCTCTAGGATACGCAGTAATAATTGATAGTTACTTGGGGAACTTATTTCCTTCTTGAAACACACATGATTCTTTTCTTAAAGAATCTCTCCTGCAACCCAAAGCCTATACCAAATCCCTTAAACTGCCTTTCAGGAAGCACAAGAAAACTGTCTCTCTTATTCAAAGGCTGGGTTAAATAAATGTGAGCTGCTCTCAGTTCCTTAGGTAAGGCTGCTTGAAACTCCTAAGAAACTAAGATCTAAGTCTCTTCTTTAAAGCATTCAAGAAAAGGAAAGCCCCTTAAGACTGCAGGCATACAGCGTAAAAGCATCAACTCTAGCTGCGTTATTATGCTTGCAAAGCTGTGAAGTACATCAACTCCTCACTTTGCACTTTGCAACGCATGGAAAAAGAAGCTTCTTGGTGCACTGGGTTTCCTAAATACTGGGACCATTAAGCACTGGGACACACGTCACTCCCCCTGCCCCCAGATTACAGGCCTACTCCAACTTAAAAATTATACAAGTATCCTTATGAAAACTTATTTTAGGCTCTGAATATACCTATTTCAGTATAAAGCTAACACCCATACCCACTCAATCAGTGAGATGACTAAGAAACAAGGAAATAAGCACAGCCTTTAACTATGTAGTACAAAACTAACAACAAAATTCACTAAGTATACCACATCCAGGTACTTTAAAAAAAATCTTAAGAAAATTGCTATTAAACATGCAGGCTATACAGTGTGACAGAGTAACAGTGCAAAGTATTTTCCAACTTGCACTTCACACTTAATTGAAGAGCAAATATTCCTTTACAGGGAGTTTGAAATATCTAATACCTTCTCTACACCACATTAAGGTATCCTATGCAGGAACCATCCTTGTACCACGTCCAACACCCTTATAGTTTGGGAGGCATAAGAATTTCCTCATGATGCTCACTCAGAAATTTATTTTCTGTAATTACTTATTTCCCATGTAACTACCTTTTACTATCACACACAACTCTCAAGCTTCTTTTTAACCACTCTGGTGACTGCTTGGCTCCTTACCTGTAGGAACTTGGACCTGTTCTCCAGCAGAAGTTTGTTGTCAGTCTTGACTGCCTGCTGGAACATGTAGTCACAAAACTGCTCCCGCACGAAGCCTGGGCTAGCCACCAGTACACACTTCACCACCTCGAAGTTGATATGCCTCTGGATGGCTTGCACTACTTGCTCGTAAAACCTCTCCAGCGCCCGGTCGTGCTGACTGCAGTTCCCCTTCCGCTTGCGGGGGATGTTCACCTCCACCTTGGCACGAGTAAGCGTCATACTCGGGGTGACCAAGCAGACGTGAGCCAACCCTTCCTGCATGACCACGGCAGCCACATCGGCGCTCCAGGCCGGGTCGCAGGCCTGCTCGATGCGCTCCAACACCACGCTGTCCCACTGCTTCTTCGCCAGGGTGAACTGCCGGTTGGGCTCCAGCTCGATGGTGTGGTAGGCGCCCATCTTCACATACTCGTTCTCTTGGATGTTCGTGCCCTTGACCCGCAGCTGGCAGGCCTGCGAGTCGAAGTCGATGGTCTCCACGCAGAGGGTGAGGGTGGTGCGGATGCGGTTGCTGCCCACGCTGCCCGTGGACGACTCGGTCTGCACCTTGCGGATGGTGGAGGCGCGGAGGCTGTCACCCACCTGCAGCAAGTTGTAGGTGTGCCACATGTCCTCGGGCTCTTCGGGGATCAGCGTCACCTGCCCCGCATTATCCTTCTCCAGGTCCTTCCTCACCAGCTTCATCCTGGCGGTTCGTCGCGTCTCTCCCCGGCTTCTCCTATGTCACAGCGGCAGCGGGCAACAGGCCTGCCCCGGGAGGAAACGATGAGGGATGGAGCCAGCGGGCCGCACACTCCCGGACGGACAGACGGACACCTGGACACCCCAGCGGCCTTCCCGGAGCGCCCCCGGCCCCGCGCGCCCGCTGCTTGCCCCAATGCGCACGCGCGGCGTCCACAGCCAGCGCACGCGCACAGCCCCCGCTCCCTTCTAAGGAGCCGCCGGGGCGCGCCCCTCCCCGCCCCGCTCGGTCACCGCAGGTCCGGCGCATGCGCGGGGCGCCGCGCGCGGGAGTGGAGCCAAGGGCGTGCGCCGTACGCTGTAACCTGCCGGCGCGTCGCGAGGCTCCATCCTGCGGAAGGAAAAATGCCGGGGCGGTGTGAGGGGGCACTGGGAAGCAGCCGCGCTGCTGCCGAGTGCGTCCAGCAGTGGAAGTCGGCTACTGCCTCTCCGGGAGGGAGTCGCCCCCCCGTTTGTCCTTCCCCTCCAGCGCTTTACAGCGGCGGTCCAAACTCCTAAAGGCTCCTAACACCGTGCCACACCGTGTTTGAAAACAGGAGAGAAAAAAAACCAAACCAAAAACAAATGGCCAAAGCCAAGCAGCTGTGGAAAGTTACAGATACAGAGGCGAAAGAGGCGAGAGGTAGAGTCCCGTGGTTCAGCGAGTGCCAAGGCGCCAGGGGACCGCAGTGCCACCCCCCAGCAGCCGCCGCCTGACTGAGGCGGGGCGAGGCAGCCGTCACCCATGGAAATGAAAACCAGACGCAGGCAACACCAGAACCTGACTTGTTACTTGGACGCTGCTCTTAAACCGAATTCCGGTTTAAAAGGTTTTGGTTAAATTTGCAAGTTACACTTCAGCCAGTACTGAACCTTGACCGGCTGCCTTCTAGTTCTGAGACCCTAGAGAGGCAGATAAGCGCGTTTCGAACGAAGCTTGATGTTTACATAGAGAAGTAACATGCCTTGCTAAAACACACATCAGTTCAGTGATACTTGCAAAGACAACGGACCTGAACCATCACTACCCAGCTCAATTTGCAGCCTAGACAAGTGCAACAAACCAGAAATAATAAAAAATTGTATTACTGTACAAGAAGAGAGGAATATTGGAGAAGAAGAGAAGGTTATGTGAGACCTCAGAGCAACCTTCCACTAACTGAAGGGGAAGAGGGAAGCTGGAGAGGGATTCTTCATCAGGAACTGTAGTGACAGGACAATGAGTAATAGGTACAAACTGGAAGAGGGGAAATTTAAGTTACGTAATAGGAACAAATTTTTATTTGAGGGTGGTTAGACACTAGAATAGTGTCTAATCCCTGGTTGCCCAGGGAGGTTGTGGTTGCCCCAACCCTGGCACTGGTTGGATAAGGCCTTGAGGAAGCTGGTCTAGTGGGAATTGTCCCTGCCCATGGCAGGGTGGGTTGGGACTAGATGATCTTTAAGGTCCATTCCAACCCCTAAAAAATCTGTAATTCTGTGATTCTAAGTTCTGTAGCTTATTTTTGAAACAGCATACGACCCTAAAAACTCAATTTCAGAATGAATTTAGAACAAGGAAAAGAATGGAGAACAGAAAAAAAAAAAGTGTTTGCATGAGAAATGATTAAATAAAAAAAGGTTGACAAAGTAGGCACACTAATGTTGCATGCAAGGTGTGTCAGGGCAATTGCAGCAGATACATTAAGTTTGGAATGACTAGGTTCTCAGTCTAGCAACAGAAAAGCATGAGGGCATCTTACAGACAAGAAGGTGGCTGCAAGGAAGTTTCTGGTTTCTATTAGCTTTTTTTTTTTTTTTTAATAAAAAAACAACCCAATGTGGATTATGGAATTTGCTGACTTGGAAAAAGCTTTGGAGTCAAGAATTTAATGAGATACAAGCCTACTGTGAGCAAAAATAATCCCGTATCTCCCATTATGGTGTACCTATAAATTTCTCTGAAGTATCTAGCCCTAGACAGTTGTCACAGGACAGTGAACTCAGATCTGGCCCAGTAATGTGCGTTCCTTTTCCCTAAGCTTGATACGGGTGTAAAAACAACCTTATCAGATATTACATAATAGGATTTATTTATCAGACCTCAGACTCTCTTCCTGTAAGTACACATGCTTAACTCCATTAGCATGAATAGTTTCACAGAATTAAGCAGGACCACCCAAGGGAATACAACATAAGCACATGTGTAAGAAACTGTTTAACTTGAGCTTGTACATACTAATAATTTTGCATTAACATTTTAGTGCAAAAACAGAGGCAGAGAGCTTCTGCATTCAGCTTTTCTGTAGGAGACAGTGTGCATTCAACTTTACTTTAGGAGTTCCTTTCATGTAGCTTTATAAGTGCTGAATGGTGAATTTATGGCAGATTTTCTTCTTTACGTTCTTTGCAACTATAAAATTGCAAGGGTTGACCTCATGCAAGAAAAAATAGTTGTGGTGCATGTTTCCACATTAAAATGTATTTTGCTTTTTATTATTTTACTGCTGTGTATTTGCAAACTTTTCTGTGCTTATTCGTTCCAGTCAAATTTTTACAAGCAGCCTCACATCCCTGGAGATGTCATATATTTTAGATAAAGGTTGCAAGTTGGCATCCAGTACCATCCAGTAGAAAGTAAACATTCAATTCAGGAAAGTAAGTGACTTGCTGCATTAAAAAACCCCCACAATAACACACACACACACAACCCCTCACCCACTCACCCACCCACCCCAAAAGCAAAAATCTCACAACAAACAAACAAAACCACAACCAAAGAAAAAAACCCAACAACTTTGAAACAAAATATCCACTCAAAATATTAAATTGACTGTTGTAGAAAGATTTTGATATGGGCCTTTTCTCAAACAGCAAGTTGTAAGATTTATAGAGTTATGGACACTGATCCACAAATATTTAGTGGCAACTGTAAACTTCAGTGATGTATCCTCTATCAGCAAGACTGTTGTCAGCTTAAAAAGGAAAATATTTACTGGTGATGATGCTTTGCCTACTCTGGTAAAATGTAAATAGTGGGTATTATTATTTGTTTGAGTATGTCAAAGTATGAGTAGTAGAAGAAAAACATCTCAAAAAAATTAAGAACTGTATAGGTTTCTAAGTTCATTCTAATTTTTCTAATGACAGGGCAAGAGATGAATATGACCATGGTAGAGGCAAAACAAGTGGGTGTTTTAACTCTACATACAGTTTGAACATAAAAGTTCAAAACTGCATAGCTTTTTCCTGTCTTGGTAAAAGATTGAGACTATGTGTAGGACCTAACAGTTCTTGCAATAAATCACTTTTTAATACAATTGTAAAGGTACTAATAATTGCAGCAGTTTGACATCCATTTTTGGACCTTTTAAAGTACAATTCAAGATAAGATGAAAATGGTGATAATGTATATTCATAGGGATTTTGAAGCCATGCTGGTTTTCTAAGTTTATTATTCTGAAAATGTTTGAAACACACTGCTGTGCATCTTCCATTCTTGGTCATCTATTTTATGGAGATGGGTTACGTACAGATTTTAGAGAGGAGAGGTCATGTTTATAGGAAATCCTCTCTCCTCCATATTATAGCCACTTTAGCTAGAATTCATGCAAACATGCTCACATCCTGGAAAAGAAAAACTAATGAGAAAGAATCTCCAGTATGGGGGAAAGTCTGCTGAGAAATGTTGGACATTATTGTTGCAAGAGCAAAGGAAGATAAAAGAGAAAGATGGAGAGGGAAACTTGGGAAAACATCTCTTTTCATGCTTTGCCTTTGGCCTGTGGCTGTCCTGCTTGTACAGGCTCTAAGAAAAGATAATTTCTTTTTCTGCAAACAGTTCTGTCTTTATCTGTTTACCTTCATCTTTTCTGTAATAAAGATGAGTACAACAAGACCATCACCAATAAGGAGAGAAGTCCAGGAGGGAACAGGCTTTGCATAACACTGTTAAGTGAAGAAGCATTTAAAGGTAATGGAACCCTTTAGACTGACTTCTTCCTTCCTCATCTGTTGAAATGTAGGGCTGGAGAAAACTTCAGCAGATCTTTAGTCAAACCACTTACTCAGAGGCCAGCTGAAGTAAACTCAGCCATCCCTTAGAGCTGTTCATCCAACTTCATCAAAAGTCCTGGTGAAGGAGATTATACAGGGGTGGGGTTTTTTTTTCCCAGCCTAGCAATTCTTTACTTGAAGAGTAAGGAAATTCTACTGAATATTTCCGAAGATTTTTGCATAGTCAGTTACTGTGATTTTCTTTTGTCCTTTGTTGGACATGGAGAACCAAGTATTCATCAATGTCTTTGGAAACCAACATATGCGATGTGGAAAGCCATGACTGAGTGCTCTCACAAAACAAAGAAACATTGACATCTGGAATAATATCCTCAGCAATAATACTTGGATAAAAAGATATATTTGAAATGTTCAACATTTTCCCCTTAGTTTTCTTTCTACTATATGAACAAGCCTAACTCATTCAGTCTTTTGTCATAGATCATTTTCCTCAGCCCTTATTGAGCATCTCAATTCTCTGTGCACGTCTGTCTGTTTGCATGTCAGACTTTCTGTGGTCAGGATTCTCAGAGATCTCATCAAACCAAGCTGAATTTAAAAAGAACAAAAACCTATCTAAATACACAAACGTGTATAGCATCTCTATGTACCGCCTTCATTCTATATTCTTTTTGTCTGCTAGGACCTGCCAGATTATTTCCCTTTTTTTTTTTTCTTTTTAAGGAAGAGCAGCAAGTAATTTATTTTTTAATTAATTGTTAATGCCACTATAGTTCTCCTTGTGAAGAAAACCCCTTGTCCATATTTTTATGACATTTTGACTTGTTTATGTAGGACTACTTCTCTTATTTATCAGGGACAATTTGAATCCTTTTCCTGATATCTGTAATGACTCCCCTTATTTCTAAGTCTATTCTCTTTCCCACCGACCTTTTAAAAGAGAACCCCCCCTGCCACCACCACCAAGAAAGTAATCACCTGGCAAATCTGGATGAAACCTGCTCTTGAAATGTTTTCCTACCTGACAGTAAACCTTTTTGCCATTACTGGTGAACTGTCAGCAGTACCAGTGGCAGCTTTGCAACTCTGAAGGGAAGTTGTGGCACACTAAATTGTTGCAGCTTTACAAAACGTCCTTCTTTGAAGGAACACAAACAAAAGCATGTTTTGGAGTGTGTCACTGTGTAATAATAGTAAAGACAGTTAAAAACAACAATTAAATATGACATGCCAAAATACTATATTCAGATTTTCACATTTCCCTGTATCTGCTCTGTCTTGCACAATAAGCACAGAGGGAAGTGGGGAAAACTCTAGTTTTGCCTTTTCCCCAGTTGCTGCTGCCTGACTTTGGACAATTCTTACGAAATTGATTTCTTCCCCTGTTTCAGGTTCACTATGTGCTACTTGCCTGTGCAAGAGCTGCTGGAGAGTTCAATGTCCAAGTTTCCAAGCACATGAATACCAGCATTGCCTTAGCTTCTTTCCCACTTCTTGAATTCCCCTGATTTCAGATACAGACTGACTAGCTAGGAAGACTGTTACTTGCTGTATTCTTTTTTCCTAGAAAAGCAAGTAAGTCACTAACAATGAATGAAACCCTAAAAGGGAGTATTGAATATTCTATCTCCGGGTGAACTCAACTTTCTGTGGAATGAGTGCCTCCTCACTTCCCTTTTACCAGTCAGAAGTCTGAAATCCAAATAGAGGAAAGCAAAAAAGCTATCCTAATTTAAAAAAACACCAAAACCAACCAAAACCCAAACCAATAAAACCAAATAAACTTGTTTTTTCCAAGCCAGATTCAATTACAGTATGCCTTCTCAGCCATTCATCCTCATCTAGCAACCACCCCTTGTCCCCCAGATTCTAAAACTGGTTTAGGGATTAAAGTTCCTTAGAGAAGTAAACCGAGGAGGTCCCTCACGGCCTGCGGCTGGAGGGCAGCTCCGGGAAGGGCGCTTCCGAGGCAGGGATCGGGGCGGGAGGACGCCGTCCCTTGGGTGCCAGACCCTACCAGCTTCGCCCGCTTCCCGCCGGGAACAGGGCTGTTTTAGGGACCTGAGTCTTCAAATCAAGGCAGAAACAGGGCTTTCCTCACCTGTCAGCATCCAGTAGGAGGCAGCCATGCCTGGGCTTCTGCGAGCCGGGGGCCGGGAGCACGGGCGGAGGGCAGGGGTGGCGGCAGCGGTCCTGCCGCCGACGCGCCCGGCGGAGCTGCGCTGCCGGTGGAGCTCAGCGGTCTGCACCGCCCGTCCGCCTCGCAGCCGAGTAAGGCATTTCCTGTTTGTTATTCAGTCTTTACGTTGCTTCTTCGCATTAAGGAGAATTTAGCTTCCTCCCACCGCACACAGTTTTCCCCCCAGCTACCCCCCTAAAGATCTCTGAGCTTTGGAAACCTCCCCTTTGAATTAGCCCAGCGTTAGGATGTACAAATAAAGCCAAATCTCCCCCACTAAACACTTCAGCTGCAGCTTTCAGAGAGCACAGACCTTAAAGGGACATCTCCCCGTTCATAATTAATAAGTGTCTCCCGCCGGCCAGCCCCTCTCCCAGTAGGGCAGGAGTGAGCTGGGTGTGCTACACAGCCACCTCTCTTGCCTTACCAACAGAAGAAACACGTCCTTGAGGTAGGGGGATGTGTTTGACTGCTCGTTTAATTTCTCTGACATCACCCCTTAAAAACGCACTCTACGGCTGGTCATTTGCCCGCAAGAGGAAGCCAGCCACCCCCTCCCCATTCTCGGCTCTGGAGACGCAGTAACTCTTCAGACAGTGGGCGATTTTCTCGAGTCTTTGCATCCTCCTGTGCTTTGTTGCGCAGAGGAAATACCAGACAGCTGCCTTTGCCCTCATCTATCGAACGTTTGCATGGCATCCATTCCCACTCTCCCTGCCCCCAAAGCGACTTCACTAGTAAATAACTGAATAAATAGCAAAGGTAATAATCAGCCAGATTCAGGCCCGTGAGCGGGGATTTTCAGGGTTTGTTGCACACTCAGGGAAAGAGCAGTTTTGCAAGACGTTTTGAGTTTACCAGAGTGATGCTCAAGTGGAGTGGCACACCTTCAGCAGTGTATGAGATCCCACACTGGACCTGGTGAAAAATCATTTTATCATTTATAAAAAAAGGGAACCCATAGTCCCTCAAGCAAGAAAAAGGAAAACCAAATCTATAAGGATTTGGAAATTTTGGTGCTTCTAGAAAAATCCTCTATCATTTCCTTGACCTGGAGCAAAGGATTTGTTGAGTAAGTGGAAGTTATTGGAATTTTGGCAAGTTCCTTTGAGACTAATAAACTGCAGCTTTTAATAAGCACTATAATAGCTTATTGCATCTTCAGACTTCTGTCTTAATTTCATGAGAACATTTAGGGTGCACCTTTACTTGTAGATCTGTGGAATTTTAGAAAACTGCACAATTTAAAAGCTGGTTTTAAGAGTAAAGATCCTCAGAAGGACTACTCAAAGCTGATGAAATTAATCTCATGTGTAGCTTTTGCTGAATGAGAATTTCAGCTTGGTTGGTGCCAATTTAAAAGACAAGACACATTTTTTCCAGTCAAAGGTTTTATGCATAAAATTAAAGGAAATGGAAATGGCATCCAAACTAAAAGAAGACTGAGATTATGGAAAAACCTGTCATTTCATTTTTGCCAGTCAGTTGTGTTACTACTACTGTTATTCCGAAACAGGGTTCGTAACCCAGTGTGCTAGAGCCAATTGCACACAGAGTTGATGTAGTTTATTACAGAGTTACAAGTCTGGGTGCTGGGTGATAATTCACAAAAGTCAGCACCCTCTGGGTTATAAAACTGAGGGTTTTTTAATATATTTTTTAGTAATATATTCCACCTACCTAATACAGATGGACTGCTGTATTTTCTTAAAAAAAACCAAAAAACCAAAACAACCAGACCAAACAACCAAATCTTTGTATTCCCAGTGTCACTATACTTCAACTAAAGGCACATGAAGGAGTTGAGCTTACTTTCAAAGCGTAGTGAGTTATTTTTTTTGTGATTAAATGTATTACGTCAGAGGAAGAAGCAGGGGAACTAAAGACTCTTGACTAAAATAAATTCAAGCCTATTTGAAATTTATGTAACACTTGGTATACATA
>VZRQ01010462.1:304288-316067 GCA_013397975.1 Machaerirhynchus nigripectus
AAATATATATATATATATATATATATATATATATATATATAGGGACTGTACATCATTTCTTTTCGTGATGGTGTCCTACACATATTATATTAGGCAATGTCAAAAGGAAAACATTAAAAAAGATGAATTGCTGGACTGAGCTAGCATTTCTTATTTATTTGAACACATTCAAGAAAGTAAAATACACTAAAGACTTACAGACAACTGTCTATCCTGGAATGTCAAACTAGAAAAAAAACACAAACCCTCCTTTTCAGAGTTTGTGTTGCTTTATTTGCATTAATTCAAGTGAAGTTAATAACATGTTGCTTAATTCTCTTCTTGGAGTTTAAAGTGTCATCTATTAGTAGTAAGGAGTAAGTATGTTTTAAGCAGGAATCTCTAGATGATGCTCACTCAGGCCCAGAAGTAGTTAAGATACTAATATTATTAATTTTGGTGGATTATAATAGTATATCAAAACCTAAAACAAATATTATTCGTTTCAGTGGATTGTAATAGTATATCAAAACCATTACCCATAGTGATGGATAAAAGAAAAAGGTCAAACTAGTTTAAAGAATATAGTTGGCTTGCATATTTTATGTCTTTCTAAGGTGTCACAATGCTGAGGAAGGATTAGTTTAAAGAATATAGTTGGCTTGCATATTTTATGTCTTTCTAAGATGTCACAGAATGCTGAGGAAGGATTTTTTCTAGTGTTATAAATTAGACATGATTTGTCGTTTTGAACTGTGCCTCCCAACTCAGTTTCAGCAACTTGTTTTAGGATATGTGATATAGAATAAGTACACTAGCAGTTCTGTGGAATCTGATGGAAGTACTGGTGATTAAAGATTAGCTTAAAGACTTTGAAAAACTAAATTTCAAAAAGACAACAAAAATTAAAATTGTCAGAAAGACATAATTCTTCTTCCTTCAAGGAGGTGTTATTCCTGCCAAAAGCCCCCAACCAGTGGAAACACTTTCTGTCCCAAAGGTCAGGAAAGAAGAAACAGGAACCTAAGTTTTTCAAGTAGTTTCAAAGGCAGGCAGTCTTCTAAGTAGTGTGACTATAATTTACATGGGACTAATTTTTCATGGAATTTTTTCTCCCACTCTTAAAGAGGATATGAGCAATTTTAATTTATTTTGTTTGTTAGGTAAAAGGGATCTCTGATCTGTAACACAAGAGAGCAATGTGTAATGCAAGACTGACTTCAAATAGCCGGAAGCATGTCTAACTTTCTTCCATTAAAGGAATAGTATGACAGCATCAATATTGTAAGAGAGATGTAACACGTTTCTGAGGTATTCACTGTTGTTATTACACTGCATTATGCACTGCATGGAAAATGCTACAGAATGTGTTCATATAGCTTCTAAGTGAATATTTATCATTGACAGTGCTTATCATAATCTTGGAGAGTTTACACTGTGCTTAGATTAGTGGTAATTTACATTTATGGTTTTTTCTTACACTTGCTTATTCACAGTCTCCAACGTATCTTTCACCTTGATAATTTTGTTATTCATTTCCATAGTCTCCATTTTTTCCTATCTGATTCTAGGACCATACTAGAATTCACTTGGCAGAACTTGTGGGTCTGTAGTCTTATTTTTATTATGTCTGAAATACTCGAGGGCTTGTTCTTCAAGTACCAGAACCAAGACCTTGCAGGTTTTGGTATAGTTCCAGCAGTCCTCTATGCATAAATCTTTTCATGTTTTACAGCTCAGCTTTTAACTGATACTTGATACTCTTGGAGAATGCCCATGTTTCTGCTCCATCTGTATTAACCAGTGGTACAAATGTGCCAAAAATCCTTTTTGCTATACAATAGGATCTTCATAAAAATTTTGTTTTGCAGATTGTGTTAGCTTAATTAATGTTAATAGGAGATGTTATGGAAAATGCCCCTTGTGTTCTGTATTAAATCTACTCTCTACAATATCTTTTATTTCTTCTTCTTTTTTTGATTATGTTTCAAATATCGTAGTGTAATTGTGAGCCGAATTAATATAGGGCCTGTGTTGTTACTGAAATAAGATTTCTGATTTTCGTCCTTAAGAGATTTCAAGTGTCCCACATCCTCAGCTGTGCTGCTTTTCTCTATGCATTTTCTCTAGGTGCAAGTTTTTTAATATTCATTCTAAATTTTTAAAGACCAAAATTAGGTGTACCACAAAAATACAGGAAGACCAGAAAGAGATGAGTTTGTACAGAATCATTTACTGCTAAACATCTTCCATGAATCTCTTTAATTTTTGATTGTTGTTGCTTTATACTCATGTAGAAAGATTTATATATTAAAACAGATTTTAAGATTCTTGCAGATTATATGCCTATGCTTTTCATAATTCCTTATGCAATTTCTATTTCTTTTGAGTCAGTTTCTTAAAAATTTAGTCCTGGTTAACTGTTTTTTCCTGGAAGAGGGAGATTTTCTGCTTGCTTATTAACTTATCTGTGTACCTATTTGTAAATTACCTTTGAGCTCTGAAGTGTATTACCAAACTTTAACATGAATATATGTTTCTTGAAACTATACACTACAGAACACAATCTATTCAACATAGATGATGTACTGATTTCTCTGGCCTGAGTGTATCAACTTTTTTGTTCTGGAACACAGTTGCTGCAGCACTGAAGTCACTGTAGATATGGCACTGACTCTGAAGGGAATGGAACTGGTAGCTTCAAGTGTGGGGACATGAAAAAAATAAATTAATATTGTATTATACAAAACCAAGGACCTAGAAATTGCAACTCAAATAGTGTTGGTCCACCAGTGCATTAGCTCCACTACATTATACAAAGAAGATTTGCAATGAGGCCAGAATTTAGGTGTAGAGGGTTAATTATTCTCATTAACACCTGGGCTTTCTACAGTCCACATTTCTTTTCCTTTTTATTACTGCTTCTTCTGTCTTTTTTTCTTTTTCTTTTTCTTTTTCTTTTTCTTTTTCTTTTTCTTTTTCTTTTTCTTTTTCTTTTTCTTTTTCTTTTTCTTTTTCTTTCTTTTTCTTTTCCTTTTAACATGCTGCTCTTGGTATGTTGTGTAACCAATATTATTTATTGTTCAGATAGATTTCAATTATGAAGCTGTATAAAAGAATAACTGAGAACATGCTGTGAAGGGAGGCTAACTGATGACACTAGTTTCTCAAAATAATTACATAGTCTGCAGAATCTTACCTTGTATTGCATTGCACTGCATTCATTACCTTCACAGCTGGTCTGCGTAATATAATTACTTATTACTGTTTGGTTACAGAGAAGAGGTAGCTTTGATTGTAATAACCCTGTGATAATAATTTTATTGGGTTTTGTTTTTCCTTTCCTAATAGACAAAAACATTGTCTCTCTCCTTTTTCCTTGATGCACACATTCTTCCTCCATGTCAATTGTATTGCTGTTAATGCAAAAGCAATGTTTAAATATAGATCACTGTCCAAGCTTTCAGTTAATCTTCTTAATCAGGGAGAAAATCTTGCTTTTTTTGAAGGAACACAAACCTGGTCATGATGACAGCCTATGTTTTATGGCCTATGTTAATAAAAAACCAAACCAAAACAACAAAAATCAACCAACCAAACAAAACCACTGAAAAACCAACAAACTAAACAAACTCACAGAAAACTGTTAAGAAAACCCAGCACAAACAAACACACAAAACCCACACTAAAACCAATCAAAAAATTCACCCAACAAAACAGTACACACACAAGAAAGGAAAAGATCCCGGTAGCAGAAAAACTTCAGCTTTTTCAATGATTACCTCTTTATTTTTTAACTATATGATTCTCCTTCAAATTAAAAGTGCAACTATCTTTCTAGAATTGAGGAACACTTTGCTACTTTTTTAGTGAAGTTGCAAACCAGGCTCCTGCTGGGATTTGAACTCCTGTAGATTGTGGTAAATCTTTGTTTCAGGGGTGCTACAATAAATTTTACCTATAGAGATCTGTAATTCAGATCCCACTGTTCCATCTACCTGTCTATATAAATAATTGGTTTTTGTGGTCTGGAAGTCTGGATCTTTCTGAATGTGGATTGTATTATTAGGGGACAGATGACAGAGAAGGTAATAGGCATAATTTTGTTAGAAGATTAATAATGCACTCAGCTTCCAAGTCAGAATTTTAAATTGCTGTTCTTTTTCATATTGAAAGTCTTTTGAAAAAGCATCTCCAATTTTCCAGAGTCATGTCAAAACTCGCAGACTTGCCTAACTAGCTGTAGTGTTCTGTTGAAACTAATAGTGTATACTGGAGAACTAAGATTTCTTCAGGCCAGAAGCAATCTGCAGAACTGTAACTCTGGAAGTTGCTGCAATGAACCTTTTTTCCCCATGCAGGCTGATCTGTGTAGCTCTTGATGTAATGAGATGTGCTCTTCTTGAGTGACCAATATGTTAACACCTCCGTCACACACCTGAATACTTGTGTATAAGCCCTGTCCGATGAGTACTATGCAGATATTCCATGACATTGTGCTTTTGCATATCAGCCCTTTTAGATATGATAGGCATGAGTATGATTGTGTATGAAAGAGCTGCTGCCAGGAACTCATTAAGGGGTGACAAAAGGTAAGGCTCCCAAGACGATACACACCAGGACAGCTCTGCCTACTCCATCACCATACCCAATAAGCCTTCAGGTAGCCAGGAGGAGAGTTTTTAATGTGACTGAATTTTTCTGGTGACCTGGATACACCCAGCTGTTTTAGGTTAATTCACTTACACGGGAATGCCCTGAGCATCATATAGAATACACATTATCCTAGAAGAAGGAATCAGAGACCAGGGCTCATCACCAGAATGACAGCTTAGCCTTCTTGTCAAAGGACTCAAAAGGACGTTTTCCTTGCAGTGTAAATCACTGTGCCAGTGGTCAGCCGCTTGGCCAGCAGGTCACCCCACAATAAAATCTGGAAACATGTGCATTGGGCTGACCTGGCCACTGCTCCAGACTCCGCATTTAGAGAGACATATGCTTCTCCACCCGAAGAGGCATGGCTCCCTGATGCTTACATGCGAGATGTTTTGCTCTTGTAATCGGTTCATGTGCCTTTTATGTACCCCAGTTCTGAGATGTGTTGCTAACCCCATAATTCCCCTCGTTGTTTATGTAAATTCCCAAGGTTTCCTCCACCCCCAGTTGATGAATATGCGATAACAGTCTAGAAAGTTCTTTATTCCTCGGTTGATGGTTGGCTGCAGTTAATAGTTACGCCTCTTGGTTGCTCCTATTGGTGTACCTTCCATGTCAATCCCCTCCTCTCCGCCTCCCGGCTGATCCGGCATTGGCGGATTCCTATGTAATCCCCCCTCCTCGCCCTCCCTTAAAACCACGCTCCGCCCTGCTCCCGGGCTCTTCGTGTTCCCTCCTCCCTCGTGTTAGCTCCCCTGCGCGTCTTAAATAAACCCTTCCTGCTTGCACCCCCCACGAAGAGTCCCTCTTTGTTCCTGTCTCCAAAGCGCCTTTTTCATCGAGCCCTCATCGCACCCTTGGTGCGTTTGTGGCCAGGACTCTGCTCTCGAGCCCGGTCTCGCAGCCACAGCCCAGCAGGGATCTGTCACGGAGCCCCTCCACCCCCTCCAGGGGTCGCACTGCGGCAAATCACCATGAATCAATTTGTGCTGAGCATACTCTGAGTGCATCTACAGGATCACGCTCTTTAGTGAAACTGAAAAGAAGAGTGATCTGGATGTTTGATCTAGACACCAAAATGCTTTGGAAGTACAGTTCTTGCCATGCAAAAAAAAAAAAAAAGCTAAATGTTTGGAGAATCTCATGGGTAGGCCAGCATCCAAACAGAGTAATTAACTCTTAAATTCAGAGAAGAGGTGAAAACAGGGTTTTTAGATCAAAATTCTGAATTTAAATGTGCAGTTTAAATTAGGAATTGCTTTACAGCATCAGTGGATCTAGATCATGGGGCAAGCATATCTTTGGGTTTATTTTAAAATTTAAAAAGAGAGATTTCTTATAGCTTTTTAATCAAATGGTGGCAATATTTGCTTATTAAAAACCCCAAGAGTCTGTGTTCCAGTTCTGCAAAATGGGCCTTGAGTGTAACAAATATAACTTAAAACAATTCGTAGAAATTGTTTAAATTATATTGTCATAATGAAAGAGGAAATTCTGCTGTGATATAAGGTGTTTATGATTAGTAGCTTTTTGTTAGTTTGAAAATTCGTTCTCTGTGAAAAACAGAAAAGTTGCTCATGCTGTATTATTCTCTTTTTTAGCTGCTCAGCTACTGAGTTAGAAATCAATAGAAGTGATACTATACATGGGTCATTGCTATGCCATTTGGCATATCTAAATATGCCTAAATATCTGCATATCTAAAGATTTTCTATATGTTGTAAAAGTATAATCTGAAAAAATAAAGATGCAGATGTTTCCTCCTCCTCCTCAGCTCATAAGAAATTCTGGTTCTAGAGACCAGAAAGAAATCAAAATTCAAGACGCAATCTGTTTCTTACAGAGAAATTTTCAGAATTCATGGTTAACACTGTATAAACCAGGAATCCCAAAAATGGATGTGCAGTGTTTCGCTGTGGGTTCTACTGTGGAGTAGCATTTATTCAGATGATGCAACATTAATAGTGGCAGTTTCAGAGTGACCTGAGGGTGGATTTGTACACAGATAGAAATAAAAAAAAAAAACAAAACAAAAAACAAAAAACAAAACTGCCCAAACCTTATTTCATAGTGTCTAAGGAAACAATTTTTCTCCATCTTCAAGATATTCATCAGTGTAACAAGCAGGAACACTTTAATGTGTTTCTGCAGCCTATGTGACTTTTATGTTTTCTCTCTAAAGAAATTGTGTTACCTTCATCAAAGTTGTTTTATTACAATGTATCAGTTTCCAAATATCCAGTGACCACACTGGAGTTATTAAAATAACCAACATACATGACAGAGACAGAATTAATTTTATTAATATTGTGCTTATTGATGAGGCAGTGGATGTGAGTGTTATGCCTGGATTAATTTATGTTTACTGTCTATGGAAATCTTATTTCTACAATAAGGCTGGGCTCAGAGCCAAGACCTTGGTTCAGGTCAGCACATTTTGCACAGGCTTTAAAGTTAGCTCAGCAATCCAAATAACTCCCTGTGGAGCAATTCAGGACAATATTTCTCCCAAACTTTGCAGCCAAACTTGCCTTTTTGACCTTGTCCAGAACTCATAGGTTGCAGCTTCTCAATTAACTCAGTCTGGCACCATTATCAAATACCTGTGCACCCAAGGTGCATTTATCTGCCTGACATCTTGAACCCCTTTAGAAGTTTTCCAGGCTCTAATGGAAGGTCTTGTGTCACCAGAATAGAGTTGAGTTTTGACTGCTAGAACAACCCTGTTTGTTTGCTTTCAAGAGTGCTTTTTGAGTGCTCTTATTCAAATCAAATGAATGGTTGTATCACTGACCATGTTTGTTCTCAGTCCTATTTTATCTGCTTTTTAGAGTCTTTTCTAAAAAGTCTTTTCTTATAGGCTTTTCTATAAGTATTTTGCTCTGCCAGGGAGGAGTACATATCTCAGATATCAAAAATGTATTTATTCTAATAATCTCTTTCCTCAGTACTCAGCTAAGTCATTATCACTGCTTTAAAGCTGCTTGAAAAAAATATTTTTTTTTCCCAAAAGGTATTTTGGAAGGCCTTTGCTGAGATTTTGAAGTATTCTGCAGATGATGTTTTTTTTCAGGAATAGTCTGAAGTTGGTATCTCACCAGCTTGTCCGTCGGACCTTTGTAGCCCATTTTATAAGCTGATTCGGGGACAGTAATCACAAACCTCCAGGAACAGTATTTTGTAGATTCAGAGCACCTTATCAAATGTGCTTCCTAGGCCCCTGGATTAATGGTCTGGAAAGGAGCTAAAGATTTCAATCCCAGTTTCCAGGTTTATAATTACTTGAATGACATGAATGCTGGTGTACGTGGATGCATGCAGGTTTCTAGATGCACTGTGCCAGTTAGGAAAGCGAGGCCTGCAGTGGTGTGATGATATGAGCTGGTCTCCCTGAAGTGTTTTCCTTGCTTTGGAGAGAATAAGAACTGGGTGGTGAACTGGAACAGGAAGAAATTATACTTCACATCCATCTGAGAGGTTTCCACTGTCAACATTTACCCTACCAGAGAGTTCCTGGCAAGGGGCAGACAAGAAATGTACATAAAATCCTTCAGGCACTGCCAGGCTGAGAATGAAACATGCTTCCATATCATCCGAAACTGCTCAATCACAGGGGATGCAGGAATTAAAAGGCACTATTACATCTGTGAAATGCTATCAAGGGAAGCTAAAAAGGCAGATTGGACAATATTTCAGGAACCCCATAGAGGAGATGACAACAATGAGTTAGATGAACCGGACATAATTTTTGTGAGGGAGAACCAAGCATTCACAGTGGCTGTGACTGTGCAACACAAATATCCTGACACATCTTTGAAAGAGGCCTTGAAGGAAAAAGTGAAGAAGGACCAACATCTTCACAAACCCATTCAGGAACTAACAAATGTAGTAGGCAATGTATTTATGGGCTTTCCCCTTGGAACATGGGGCAAGAGGTACCATAAGAATGATGAACTTTGAGGGCCCTGGGTCTCTCCAGATCAAAGCAAGAGAAGACAGCCCAGGCCTCCAGAAAGCTCCTTGCTTCTGTAGATGTTGTACATATGTTTGCAAGTAAAGTATGTACTGTTGTATCATCTTAATTCAAAATAATTTTTCAGCAAATGCTGTGAGTACAGGGCGGCCACAATCCAGCTAACATCAGGCCTGGATAGCACATAGGGACAACAATGGACTCATATCATGTTGTGTCACATACCATCAGTCTGGGACAAAATCCTACTGATTTTGCCCAGGGTGGATGGGCCATCTGTACTTAACCTGGAGAAGGAACTTAAGTAAATTATATGTGTTCGATAAATAGCCATTCCAATAACTCATGTAGAAACATTTGGAATTATTTTCTAGCTAGTTCTTATACTTACATTTCAACTAGATCTCTTTTTGTGTTTGGGTCATGGAGCCATCTATATATGTAGTGAAGCATGAAGACCTTTCTAACTAGCAAGATAAAGGAAGGGGTACAGAAATAGGGAAGTTTAGACCACACTCATAAGTGTCCTATAGTCATAATATCTAATTTAAGATAAGAAAGCCATCTTGGCTGCAGCTATGGCAACAAGATTTCCAGTAGCGATTACAATGCTGAATCAGAATTGAGTATTTCACATGGGAACTAGCAAGGCTGGGGAGAAGTGAGCTTTGAAAAGTCACAGGATTTCTGCTTTTCAAAATAGTCACTCAACATAGAAGAGAAAGCAGCTTTGAGATCCAATTTTTTACTGTTTTTAGTCATATGTGCAATGCAAAAGGAATTTATGCAGGAAATTATGTAGCAGTGTAGGTAAATAGTAAGATTTTCTACAAAGCATGAGCATTCAAGATAGTGTAACCCAATTTACTATTTGAAATTTTGCTAGTGGTATCAGTATGTGGTGTTCTGTAAATGAATAAATACATGAATATATTTCAAGAGTACTCCTAACTTGATTTTTTTAGTTACTGTCTTTTCCAAAATTTGTCTGTGTATAGTGCTTGACTGACAAATTTGGGATTGTTTTGTGAATCATATTAACAGTAAATTCATACATCTTGTAGAAATAAAATTAGAGTAATTAGTATATTGATGTATGACATATAATGATAAAAGCATTGTGATGAAAGTCTTAAATAATAAAACTGGCTTCTTAAAATTCTATTTAACCCTTCTTGATAAATTATATTAGAATAATAGTTCTACATTATTTTAGTACTGTTTTGACTCTTTTGGAAGGGAAAAGAAACTTTTAAATTCAGATAATTGTTCAGTTTTGTACTTTTCTTTAATCAATTTAAAATAAAAAATTAATATAATTTTAAAATAACCCAAGCTATTAAATCAATCAGTTTGATTTAATACTTTGCTTATCATGTTGTCCTCGGTTCTGAGATTTTACATTACAAAAGAAGTAAGTTACTGCATGTGTTTCAAGACATATTTTACTGACTTCCTCCAAATCTTTAGGCTGGCATAATATATAAGATGACCTGTCATAGTGAAGGATTTTCCAGTGGTCTGGCCATAAATTTATTTTAGAGTGAACAGACCTTAAGGCCAAGGGAATCATTACGGTTGTTATTGTTGTTATGGTTGTTTAGTCCTAGCTATAGAAAACAAAGTTCTCACCTAAGTATTCTCTTTAGGCCAGATAAAAGTATACATTTATGTAATATTAGACAAAATACCATTCCACCAGTTTAAGAAAAAAATTTTAATTCTGTTATCTTAGGTCTCTCTAAGCTATCAATTATTGCTTTTTTCTAACATGTTTAGAATCTTCAGATGGGTCTTCAAGTCAGTAAGGTTGAGGGGGAAGTTAGAAAAAGAAAGAAAAGGAACAGCTTTAGAATTGATACCCCTTTATAGTAGAATAAGGATTTTCCTTGCTTTGATCATTCCAATAACTTTTGTGTAAGCTGGCAGTGGTTAAGCTTAACTTAGGTCCATTTTTTCAACTTTTTAATGGATTTCATTAGACAAGCATCAGCCAGTTTTTGAGAGAGAACATGTGCTTAAAAGTATAACAAAGCATAGTATGTCGTTAGTGAAATGTAGCTTCTTACATGAAAATATTCCGGCCAGCAACCAGCCCTTAAGCTGGCTCAGCATGTTTCATGCTATTAAAAACTGAATTCAGCCATGGATGTATTTTGACTAAGTTTAGGAGGTGTGATGCAAAACCAGATTTTAGAGATATATAAATACATATGTATATTTACAGATAAAATTTTGACACTGTATTTTAGCTTACAAGTGCAAGTTTATTGGATTTGAGTAGGTCTTGGGAATCTCAAGAGGGAAGGTGAAAGTGACTTAGAGGATAAGTTTTACAATATCCTTAAAAGATGGGGGATATTGTGAAGGAAAGGAGAAAGTAGTGTAACCTTGCATAGAAGAAGGTAAAGGGTTAAACTATAAATAGTAGAAATGTGAGTCTGTTGATTATGAACTCAAGCTAGTTTTCCGTTAACAAAATATTTTCTATCCACTCTCCAGTATATTTAAAAAAAACAAGCCAAACCAAAAAAACACCTACTATATCCGTAAACATTAACTTAAGCTCTGTTAATATTTATCAGAATTACAAACGTAAATGAGTGCTGTTAAAACAGCTGAGGACATAAGTTAGCAGACATGCATAGAACAGACAGTGTATGATCTTGACTTTTTTCTGTCATGACCTCACAAAATGAGGAACAAATTGGAATCTGAGCCTTTACAGAGTCATAGCAACCAACAGAAAATATTCTTCTTAGTACCTGTGAACTAGAATTCTATTTAACTTTTGGTTTATTGGTTTGTTTGAAAGAGAAATTTTTCGTGGGAATGACAGTTAAAATGGTGTACCGGTTTGAAAGCAAACCAGTGGCAGACAGCAAGTCAGAATGACAATTTAATAGGAAAATTAAAAATAAAGGCAGAAAACACTGGTTTAAACTGACAGAATCAGGATACAACCTGACCCCCTGTCAGTCAGGATGTTGGTAGCAGTCCGATTAAATGGCAGCTGCAGTCCTTTTGGAGTGATGGTTCTGTTGAAGCAGTGATCTGTTGCAGTGCATTATGGCAGTTTGCACAGCCAGCAATATCATATTAGCCACTGCCGTCTCCCCCCTCCCCCCCGTATTTGGTTTTTCCCACAGAGGTTCTGTATCCCTCGATCCC
>VZRQ01010462.1:316106-355221 GCA_013397975.1 Machaerirhynchus nigripectus
TCTGGTCTTCCTCTGAAGGTCTGGTGGTGGTGTAGAAGGGTCTGGTCTTCCTCTGGGAATCCAGTGGAAAAGGCTGTCTGTGGTGTTCCAAACCTCTGAGTGTACACAGATGGGAATGCTCAGTTCCTCCTACTGGGCAGAGCACCTCATGATGGGCTGGTGAGTCATGAGGCAAGGTACTGATGGGCCCATTAACACGAGATAGTCCAGAGGCAAGGAATACTGCCCCACCCGGTTTCAACAGCTCATCAAGATGGTAATAGAATACACTGCAACCCAGGACAAATGGTTTTACAAGCCGAAAACTGTGACCATTTTTCCTGAAGAAGGGAAAGCCAGCTGCAAAATGCACACTTTACATTGAAAGATGCTACTTGGAGTTCAAAAAGGACTCGGTACTGGTTGTATTTACCTCCAGCTGTACTAAGTCCTGGTAGTAAAATTTATTGAAACAATTGGTGATATCTACCTGAGCTGGTTAGTTTAAGCTTTTCTAATAACCAATGAAGAGAATCAGGATTTTCCAGTGTGTGAGAGACATCATATCATAAGAGCTCTGGGAAAGATTAGATAACTCTTGAACTGAAACAGCTTCTTCTTCTCTGTTGTCTAGAAGGCATTCTGGTGGATAACTGAGATGTAGAAGTCTACACCATAGATATATAAACTAAAGAGTTGAATCCATCCTGGAAATAAAATCCTTAATTTAGAACAATCTGTGACTAATTTTTGATAACTTCGTTAGGGTCAGAATGTCAACACATATTCTCAAGGGAACATACACATTATATAGAATGTAGCTAGGATTGCAAAGACTGTTTTTCCAATTTTCCACCTACAGGATTGATGTAAATGCTAATTATGGGTTCACTGGTAGTGGGAACAACTTTATATTGACTCGTGGCCCATAGAAATATACAAAGTGGAGATTTCCTTGTTCAAAGAGTCCTGAAAAGAGAGAAAACCACTTCTGACCTGATTTATTCAAAGAATGTCAGTGGGTGTTTTCAGAGAGATAAATGTGCTCAATGTGTGTCTATGGTAGTCACCAATCTCTTCTGCATCTATTGATGACAAAGGAAGATTTATCAGCATAATTAGGAAGGGAGAAAAACCTCCACTTTCTCTAGGACAGACTACAAACCCTACACTGTTTTCACATATCTCTGTGATGACTGATAATACCAGTTCATTGTTTGGATTTAATGGGTATTGGTCAAATGTTGTTTTTAAGTGAGCTCTCTTGTCACAGAAACAGAAAAAGAAAATGAACGAATAACAAAGAGGAATAAAGGGTGTCATGATATGGAAAAAGCGCTGGAAATCCACTAAATAGATTTTCCTTTCAACTTCTCTCACATATACTGATAGACTGGAACATATGACACATGGAGAATTCACAGTCACAGGGCCTAGTCTTTTGTTAAATCCCTTAAAGGAGATATTTTTTCATTTTCTTCTTTTGTCCTTGCAAGGGCCTTGCTAAAATGCAAAAGAATAATTTTGAGTAACTGTGATGACCCCATTTGGTCAAGGAAATGGTGTTTTCAAAAGATAACAAACATATTCCCTACTCAGCTTTTAATTTGCTGATTTTAATCACCCTTCTGGAGCTGAAGATTGTGCAATTATGCTGTCATCTTATCAGTTCTATCACATATGTGTCATTTTCCTAAGTAATCTTTGAACCTAGCAGTCAGTTTCAGATTATTCCATTTGAGGGAGAAGCAGGGGGACTGACTATGGTCTCACAAGTCTGGGGAAGTGTGGTCAAATCGAGTTAAATTAGATACTCATCTTTTCCTCCAGTTCCTATGTGGGATGATGTTAGAGCCTGATGTTAGTCAGCATACATAATACCAGACAGCTAATTATCATGCTTAGAAGTTCAGCACAGCAACAGCATGGGGAAAGGCTTTTGGTAAGAGATGTGAGTGAAGGGAAAAAAGAAGCCATAGTATGCAAAGAGCTTTCTTTGCAAGGCAAACTCACAGAAAAATAGTCATTTTCCTTTAATTTACTTCTTTTTTTTTCTTATTCACAGTACTTTTTTCAGGTTACAAATCATTCACCTCATTTATAATTAAAAATGTAATTAAAATATTTTTTGGTCTAAAATCAACTTTGAGTGAGATATTGAAAGAAGAAAAAATTTGTTCCTTTTATAAGAAACCCAGTTAAAAGACAGAAACTAAATGTAATGGTATTCTTTGCCACCTGACTGGACGCATCGGTTCAAGGTTAGCAAACAATTTGGTAGACTAATGAAAAAAGTTATTGTAACTTTCTAGACACTGTTGTGGAAAACAAGGATAAATTCTACTGTTTTCAAGAGATATACACCTCCTGTTTAAACGTATCATATTGAAAAAAATCAGATACTTTGAACACTTGATTATGTCTATAAAGATTTTTATGATAAAGTTTTAAAGTGAAAGTTATTAATTGATGAATAATACATGATTTTGTCTCTGTTGATTTTTTTTCACCTCAAGATAGGGAGTTAAACACTGTGAAGTCAAGTAACACAAGAGAGTATCCATGATAAATTTAACAATATGATTATAATACTATTTTTTAAAATAGATACACAATTTGAATTAAAAGTACTTTTATTATTGAAATGCAACACTTATAATCAAGGTTATAAGTCTAATAGGTATTTTTAATGAGTCAAATACATAGTTATATCTACTGAGAGGAGTTGCATTTTATTTCTCAACAATATTTAATATTTGTGTACTATATGTTTAAAAGAATAAACTAATGGAGTAGTTTTTTAAAGTAATTTTCAGATGCAGCTTAGCAGCTTCTTTTTCCAGTAACTTGCCCAAAATCACACAGATTTTCTCCATTGTCTTGCTGCAGCATGACTTAATGAGTTATACTGTGATACAGGACACCCAGAAATGCAGAAAAGCCAAAACAATAGAAAGAAGGCAAGATGTTATTTATATTTTTTATCACTGGCTTTATTGAATCATTTGTGCTCTATTTCCTGTTACAGAGGTCAGTATTAAAGCAGATGCTATAATAATTAATAGATTGTATTTTCCCACCTATGAAAGGCCATGGGAATTTTCATACCAGCTTAACTTCTATCTAGAACAGAAACACTTGAGGCAAAACCATATACTATATTTTTCTGTAGGAAGTAAAAATATTGGGAGATGTATATTCTTAAAAGAATAGCGTTTAGTAAGAGGTGGAAAAGCTTTAAACACTTTATAACAAAGCAAATTCCTTGTAAACATAGTTTTCAGGAAATTTCGTGTGCAAGCTATCCACGCCTTTTCCTGACAATGCATTGTATGATATCCCTGAAACCACAGTTCTTTATCCCAGGTCTAACACTTACAAGGACTATAGTTATCTTAGACAAATGGAGGGTCAAGGTTTAGTTTTTTTTTGTTTAAATAAAAATCACTGAGGACTATTACATGAAAGATGGTTGGATTCAAAAGAACTTGTAGAAGTCAGCACAAAGTGTAGGAGTTGGCTCAGAGTGTGCCTTGAAGTGTGGTGGAATTTGCTTTCTCAAACAGACCACTGAGCACTCATATTTACATCTCATGCTTGTTATATTCTGGACTGTGCAAGTTTTTCGAACTTCTTGGAATATAAAAATGTTTTTCCTAAATTAAGTTCATAGAATACCTCCCATAAGAGATAAAATCAGTACAATGAAATGTCCCTGGCTTTGATTTTTATTGAGACAGACAAATTCTTTTTCTTCTTTCCCCAGTATGATAACAGATGTTTAGTTTTTTAAAGCCCTTGTTCTATTAACAGTTGAGGTAGTTCTTTACCTTTTAAGAAAAAATATGTCTAAAATGTGCATAATTTTATTGTTATAAAATCTCATTTAGGTTGATTTTTATCTGGCATAATAAAATTATCTGACAACAGGTTTCTAATATGCAACCAAGAGAAATATATATTCTTTTGAAGGCTGAAAATGGACATAAAATCTGAAAGGCAGACACAAATAAATTTATTTTCATCCTTGGATGAAATCTAGTGGCAATGGATTTAGTATTAGATACAGAATTTTTAATTTTCATTTCTCTTGCATTTCTAAACAGTCCAGACACTTAAATTCTGTAATGGAGAGGATTCCTTAATAAGTCATGCAATAGCATTTTTTTGCTAAGATACATCTTCTGCATTTAAATGTGTCTGTCTAATCTAAGCCATTTGTCAAGTTTCATCGTACAGTCAGTAAAATGAAGTTCCCCCATAGCCATACCCAATCTACCTTTCTTAGATCAGTAGCTCTCTTGTACTTTGTTTCTTCCACCAACTCTAGAGGGAGTCTAACTGCCAAATTAAGCTAAGAGTGTAATGTTTAAATGGTTAAAAGCAGGGGCAGTGAAGTTTACCTTCTGTTACCTTTCTATACTTATAAATTATGTGGAAGTATTACGATTGTTATTATTAAGAAGATATCATTTAGTATCAGCTAGATCATAATTTGATATAGATGGGCATTTTTATTTATTGCTTGTTTCCTGCATCTCTCGTTCCATAGATTTTGAGCACCTTTTTTTCCCCATCACATCCATTCTTCAGTATCAAAATTTGACCAATGCTTTACTGGAAATTTTTCAATGGTTTGGGTGTGTTTCTTTTTGTTCAAGTTAATTAATTTGGAAGGGAAAGTAGCTAAACAATACCAGACCTTGAATAAACCAACATGATTTTAACACAATGTGAGAGAAACTCCCATCCAAAATAAACAATGTGGTAATTTCTTGAAATGATACAACATATTCTGTTAACCATGAAAAAAGTCCTGTATGTATAACTCCAGATTGGAACGTTCAAGTTAAAAATATTTTGCACCTTTTCCTGGGTACTTCATCTGTCAGGGATACAAAAAGACATTTCTTTGCTTGTCTTCCAGTAGGAGAGCTGTGATGATTTGTTAAATAAAGAGGGAGGTCTTACCTGATGCTATGTTTCTAGCTGGGCAAATATGTGAAAGATGAAAAGAGATAAAAAGTGTACCTACTGAGGTTTTGCCTGGAACTAAAATTTAATCTGTGGGTAGTTAGAATCTGGACTGCCCTAGAATGATGTGCTGTAGGAGAGCTTTTCAAGCAGCTAAGCAGGAAATCTGAACGGAAATTAAAGGAGTTTTCTCATTTAAGATGAAGAATTTGCAATGTTGGCTTTTCTGTTTCAATGCTTGCAAAGATGTGAAGAATATTTTCTGATATCAATATGATAAAATACTACATTCCTTAATCCCCAGGTTTCTTTGTCCTAAAACTGGGTCATTGTCCTGTGTTATATTAGGGGCATGGTTTAAGTGGTGCACTTGACAGCTCCAGGTTAATGGTTACACTCAATGACCTCAGAAGTGTTTTTCAACTGAAATGATTCTGTGATTATACGATTCTCTGTATATTTGCCAAAAATGGGCTTGACTGTATCCAACTTTTGACATCTGAGAGCATGGTGAAAGCTATTTTTTAGTCTTCCTCTACTGTTAAAAAAGAAAGAGTTTCTTTAGGAACTGATTCTACCCACCTTACAGTAATGGTTATGAGAACCTATGTTGTCAAGTAGTTCTCTCTTGGAAGTGAATGCAGAAGGAGCTAAAATAGTGAATTTTAGAAGTCATCTGACATATAGATGGCTGCATATGGTAAGATTACTTAACACCCCAAAGTTCTAGGTGCTACAATAACTTGACAGTGAGAATTTTCCTCTTGCCTTCAGAAAACAAGTCTGTTTCATGAGTAAACATTGTCCCCAGACTAATCCAGCCCCTGCAGAGGAATTGTACTCTGAGCTGCTGGACTCCTAGTGGAGACAGCCATGTCCTTTCTCTTCCTTGAAAACTGTCAATAACTTTGCTACAATATTATTTTTAGATTGGTAAATACATGCTTACTGTCTCTGTCAATACTTCCATAGAGAACTTAATAGTAGAAAACTCCTGTTCATGTGTGCATTTCATCACTCTGGCTGGAGCACAGTGATTTACTACCAGCTCATGTATCTTTAGAGTCTCTGAGAAACCTCTAGTAATTTTGGTGACTATAGAGAAAAAAAATGCACATTTCAGAGAAATGAAATACCCATCTGTAAGGGTTCTCACCCAATACGGCAGAAAACTATTGCCCCTAAAGACCAGTTTCAGAGAAACATCTGTCTCCATCTTAATATGAGTAGGGATTCACAACTGACATCACAGAGTGTTTCTTTCAGGAAATCATCATTTGCTCCTACTATGACAACCAAGTGTGGTCTTTGCCTCACCTTCAGAAGCTGTCTCAGTTTCTGTTGTGATACTGCTGCAAATTTGTGCTTTAGGTTTTATTGCCATAGCTTGCATTGGCTGCTACAGTTTTAGGTGGACTTCTTTAAAAATCAACTGGATCTGTTACAGCTTGGCTGATGATTTCCTGACAATTTCTTCTGGTGCTTCATAGGAAAATCTAGTGGTTTTAAGGACCACAGCAATGGAAAATTACAGGGATTCTTTTTTATTGTTGTTCTGACTCCCCTTTTTTTTTGTGTGCATTTTTTATTTGTGACTGAAAAAAATCCCAAGCCTATACAACCCCCAAAACCCACCAAGAATTAGTCCTGTTATTTTTGCCAATTGCTGCAACTTTGAACATTAACCAATGGAACAACCAGCCTCCAGTCTTCCTGTTAAGTCACATCATTAGAAACATGGGTATGCTAATAAGAAGAGATTTTCCTTCAGTCCTAGACGGACTTTCATTCTAGAGAATTATAATAATAATAATTCAATATTATCTTTGTACATAGTTGAAAATACTGACATTCTTAAAAACCAATCATTTGAAATACCTTATGACCTTTAAAAGCAACAAGACCATTTTAGCTGACTGCTGACTGCAGCATGGGAATCCTCTTTGCTGAGTCAAGTAATGACCTCAAATTTCCTTTTACAAGAAAGTTCATAAGAGATGAACCTAATTTTGCAAAGTTACTGTGGAAAAGACCATTTGGCCTTCAAGCTTGCAAACAACAATATACTTCCTTCTCTTTTCTGTTGTGTAATAAACAAATATTTTTTCTCACAGCATTTATATTGGAAGAATTACTTCTTGCTCACACAAGTAGTCTTTTCAGACCAGTTGAATTTATTCACTTAAATTAATATTATCTTAGTAATCAAATACTGCATGACTGAACTCCAAATATCAAATGTTTTTCTTGGTTTGGATCTATATAGGATATAAATCAATGACTATTTTATGATTATTGAAGCAACATAACATTTTAAAATTTCCAGATTTTAAGACAGATTTTCTCAGATTTGCGCATTGATTTTTGTGTTTCCTATGATGAATTTTATATTTTGTTGTTTTCATTCAAAAGAAACAAAACAATTTAAAATGTGACTTGGTTCCTATTCAACCCAACAAGATTATATCCGTACTTAAGGGAGAGGGCAAAATTATAGATGATGGGATGCATCTTAAATCTTTTCTTTAGGTGACTTTAAAGATTATGAAATTCTCTTGTGATCAGTGAAAATTAAATTTATGTGGTGGTTAGGTATTAGCACAAAATTAATTTCATTGTCTATAAATTCCATCTTGGAGCTTATGAAGGATGACATGGCAAAGCTGTAGCCAAGTACTCTAATAAATCTCTTTTTAGGGTGTCACACTTTTATAGACGGCTTAGATTAATTTCCTGTTTCATGGTTTGAGTAGATATGACTTTTTCTTGTTCCATGACAATTTCTGTGATCTGTTACCGCAAAGAACCACTTTGGTTCCAAGTACTTTACATCCTCACTAGGGCATGCATATAGAATAGCCTTTCATTTGTTTTATTCTGGCCGTTCTCTGTCCCACTAACAAACAGTGTAAGGCCGCAAAAATCTCGCTTGATGAGACACTTAGAAGGGCTTATGATTTTTCATGTACTCTGAGTTAGATGCATGGGAGAAATACCAACAAGATATGCTAAAGAAGTCAAAACAACAACAAAAAAATTACTGACAATTTTAGAAAATCAAAGAACTTTGGCNCATGCTTGCCTGGCGTCTCAGGTTAAATACCCATTGGCTTTCCTGGGTGCTTTCCCCAGGTGGGATTTCTGGTCTGGNAGAGCAACATTCAGTCAACATAAGACACTTCTCAGGACATTAACTTATCCCATTCAGTTTAGCAAACTGTAAGACTGTCTGATTTTAAATTATGCAAAATCCTGAGAAGAGGGAATTAGAAGAAGAAAGAGAAAGAGAGAAAGACAGAAGAGATACAGAAAAGAATAAATGTAACTACCATTCCTGGTTCCAGTGGTGTTCAGCTGATAGAAATTCCAAGAGGAAGTAGGGTCAAGACACATGCTTGCCTGGCGTCTCAGGTTAAATACCCATTGGCTTTCCTGGGTGCTTTCCCCAGGTGGGATTTCTGGTCTGGTGGCCACTTAGGAGCTGGATGAAAGGCTTCAGAGGTGGGGTATAGAGCATTGCCTCCAGTGTGCCAGTGGTTGGCGGTGCTGGGATACACTCCCAGGCTGGGGTAGGGTGTATGGGGCAGTTTACCACCTCACCAGGGCAAGGTCTAACCTGCCCCTGCCCTCATACCTGAAATGTTTTGAGCCAGCAACCCTTCCAGTCTCTCACACCAGAAGAGTTGGATTCAATGATGCTGGCAAAAAGAGATTGCTGTTTATTTTGAGCTGAAATCTGACACTGTAAAATCATAAGCTGCATTTCTCAAGTGTTTTTCTCATCCCAGTTGGGGACTATAGATATATTTTAATGTGGGCAGGAATATCTGGATGGAAAGTTATTTTTAACAACCTGTGTCTTTTGTGTTTTAAGCAAAATAGTGTCTTTTGGAATTATTAGTTATCTGATTCATTTCAGACCCAATGTTGATAGGAAAATTGAAGGCAACAATGAACAGTCAGAAGTCAAAAGAGAAGCCTACTACCATAACATCTGTGAGAGTGGAGTACAGTGGTGCTTGTGTGAGGAGGATTGTTGGATGATCTCTGAGATCAGTATTCATCTGCTGGAAGTACTGAGGAAAACTATAATAAGAAGTATCTCTGGTAGAAGAGTCAAAAGGAGTGGAATCCAGGGAAGAGGCATGAAAAGAACTTCCAGGAGCCAGGAATCTTAAAACAGATAGCAGATTTCTAGAATGTATGCTCTAACAACACAGTCTTCTCTCTTTCCATTTTGTGTTTAGCTGTTTCTCTTTTTTTTTCCTTCATCTTTATCATAGGTTTGTAGCACTAATTTTAAATTTTTTTTCTTTTTAATTGGGAGTGTGCTTTTAACTTTGGAAAATCTTGGAAGCTGAACTTTTTCAGTCATTGTTTGCATTATGTTTCCTAGAGCCCCCTAGTCACCTCTGCTATAACATCAAGATCACAGAATAGCAAGCTGAAAGGAGCAAGTGGAACCAGAAATGGTTTTGGATGACAAAAAGCTGAATTTCTGTGTGAGGGAAGCACCATCAGCCCCAGTTGTCCTGAATTAAGAACTATCCAAATGGCAGGGGTTGTTTTTTAACTGTGATGATCACTGTCAACCATTTGACCCAAATGAGCTTGTAATGAAGTGGGATGAATTTGGGTTGCCAAATCATGAGTGATAAGTCACCTTTTTAATGCCCATAGTTGCCCATAATGCACATGTTGTTTTAATGCCCCTCCAAGTAAAGAGAGTACTTTGGGACAGTCTTGAATTGACACACCTCTCCCTCAGTTTTTCCCACTCTGGTGGTCTCACCAGTTTTGTAGCCTTCGCTCTTCTGATTGCTTCGCTCAGCTTTCCTCTTAAGGCTAAAATTGATAGCTATGGGCAAAAATACAACAAATGAACATATACAGGACCTTGAGAACTATCAAGACTAATCACCTTCTTTCCGGAGACTTAATGTGCAGACACTCCCAAAATATGATTTCTCATCCCATCAGCCTAGAATCTGAAAGAACCAAGAAATACCAGAGCCAGTCATGTGGAGAACCCTTTGTCAGACACAAAGGGAGCAGGAGGAGCTTGCGGACACAGAGGATTACTGGGCCTTCCACTGTAACAGACTGCTCCAATTCCACCAAGACCCTGCCTCCTGCAGGTACAATACTTAAGCAAGGCTATACTACTCCTGATGCAGGTGCACTGAGAAGGTAGACAATGAGGAAAAAGATAATGGAAGTGGAATTTTCATTTGGGGTGTCTTCAATCCTGAACTTCCAAATTCATTTCTTGCTGTAGGCACTGCCAGTAAAAAGCAGTCTGAGTACCACGAGAGATGGCAACTCCTCCAAGGGACAGGACTGATTGATTTTGCTATCTGTTCAGTTCTGGCCAAATTTGTATTGGTATGTGATCTAGTAAGGGACAGAACTGATACAACAATTCCCTGAGTGTTTCCTGAACCAATATTCACTGTGAGCTAACTGAGAGAAATGTATTACAAACCTCTTATTTGCATTTAAAAATTGGTTGCTGGAAGAAGAACAGAGAAAGTAAGCTCACTGGAGTTCTCTGTATGCAATAACCTTGTAATGAAGGATTCTGATTCCTCATTGTTTTTTCTGAGAGTAATATACTTCCTATTTTTTTTTGTGTTGCTGTTTTAACACTCAATTTTATTTCTGGCAGAACACTGACAACATCAGTTGCAATGAAGGAAGCTGTAATTAAATGTGGTTTTGAAATTAACTGTAAGGAGAGGCTGCATCATCTTAGTGAAGAATACAAGTATTAAATGAAGAAATATGTGATGTACCATTTATATTTGCCTCCCTAGTTTGTGGAGTAACTTGAAAAAAAGAAGAAATCCCTGTTTTCCCAAGCCCCTTCTCATAACATTGTAAAACTTTTCAGTCCTTGATACATAGCTCTAGATATTGGTGATAAAAACCAGAGGGTACTTTTAATGAGAAGAAATCATAAATCTAGGATTTAGCTCCCAAGAAAACAGATCAGAAGTAATGGACAGCCAGGATGTTTCTAGATCAGCTAGATTTACCAGAAAATAAAAATGCGAAGCATTCTGTCCTTTGCCAGATATCTTTGTCAAGAAAATACCATTCTGAATAAAGGAGAGTGTTTTGAATAAAGGAGAGAGTGCTTTGACTCCCATGAGAAATTGTGCAGGTACCAAGCCCGAGGACAGCCATTTTACCAATAGTGATGGGGCCCAGGTCCATTTCTTTGGATTGAGTCTGTTGCAAAATTTTTGCTGTATTTCTGGTCATGGGTGTTAGGAAGGTTGTGCCCTCTCTTTGTCTCTCCCTCAGCTCAGAGATGAGTAGTGGTTCCATCCTTCAGCTTAAGGCAACCTGTTACAGTTCAAGAACTCTGTCAGGAGTTTCTAATTTGTACTATGACAGAGATTTTATAAAGCACTTCAATATCTAAAGCTACTATGAACTGACAAGGCTGTTATTTGTGCCTACAAATATCCATCATAAAGCCTTATAATCAGAAAAAGATGGGAATATTATGTCATGTAACTGTGCTGAAGTTCCTCCACTGACAGATGGAGAATTAAGTAATAACACATAGAGGTGTGTGTGGGGTTTGTGGGGAATCAGGAGGGAGGCAGAGAGAGAGGGGGAGAGAGGGGAGACACAGAACTTTGGGGAGATCCCATATGCATGGTGCCATCCTGACCACCACAAATCACTCATCTGGGGTTTTTTATGCTTTTTATTTCCCCCAAATTTCTATTTAGCATGGTAGGGAAAGAAAGCAGAGAAATGGCTTACCATGAGGATTTTTAAAAATGTAAGTTGATAGGCAATTAAATTTGTTTTAGAAGCCTAAATGAAGTATGCTACATAGCTGCCTAATGCCCGCGTTTATTAAATTCTAAGTGCAAACTGCTGACATTGTGGGCTGTATGAAAAAGGGCATGTTCCAATGAGTAGGCACTCACTGAGGGCTGTGGAGTCCTTGTTCTGTGAAGGCACCCATGCAAGTCTGCTGGGAGAAACAGTAATACTTTCTGAGCCCAGGGAAGCTTCAGAACCTAGACACCCTGTAAACCAGAAAATAAGTCAACCAAACAAACGAGATGAACCAGCCAAAAAACCCCCAGCATCTGGACTGTGGAAGATGCAGCAGGAATGCTTTAATCTGTTACAAGGACAACATCTTTTAACCTGAGCAAGAACATTGCTGCTAATAAAAGTAATAAGACCTCATGCGGGCTGGATTGCAAGACTTAGTAGTGAATGCCAGTCTGTTGTTTTTTGGTTTTCTTTTTCAGGTAGAAGTATAATTTATTTTTAGCTGTTTTAAAACATAGATATACTACTTGAGGTACAATAATACATAATGGGATTTAAAATATAGATGCCAATGAAGCAGAGAGCTAGGGAACAACAATCCGCTAAATAAATTGAGGAAAATGACTCTATCATCTTTACTGTTAGAATATCAATAGTGTTTTTAGCAAGTCAAAAGTTTTTATCAGTTTTAGGTGGTCTCAGACCAGTTTCTTGGACAACTTTAATAATCGGTGGCGTTAGTGGGGACTATGTTGATTGATGAACTCTGTGGGTATGTTTCTTTCCAGTTCTGCTATGAAAATCTGAATACATCTCCAGGTAATCCAAAAGAGTAATAAAAATTATTTTTCATTATTTCTTCTTCACTCTCTGTTGACAGTGAATTCCCAGAAAAATAACACAATATAGTAGGCCTGAAACCAGTATTGCTAACATCCAGAGAATCTGTTCCACTCCTTTCCTAATGGCACAACCTATCTTTTGGATCAAGCCTGTAACATAAGAGAGGAATATAATGTAACTGTGAATGCCTGCTGAGTTGTGCTAACTCTTGTTTTGGTTGCTAGCAGGAGAGTTGGCTTTTATAAACAAAGGTATTTTTCATTACTTTATTGCCTTCATTTTGACATACAGCTTCATTTTCCTTTAGCCTTGGTTATAAAATCTAGGAGTTTCTATGCTCACTTGCCAGGTGATGTTCACTTCCAGTATGAACAACAAATATGCTAGGAAAACAAATTTGGAAATATCTTAAACACCAACATTAGTTTTCTGCATTATTGCTCATACTAATGTATTACCTAGTTGCATTAACTCATGTATTACCTAGCGACAGGCTTAGGCACAGGTGAGTGATGCTGAACACTGAGTGATGTGTGTAGCAGTCTCTGACACTCCTGACAAAGCCCACTTCTTTCTGAAATTCTAATGCAATCATTTCTGCTCTTACCCATCCTGGAGACATTTTGAAATTGTGCTCTCCCTTATCCCTATTTTGATTACCCAGAGGCTTCCTCAAACTTTCACGGCTCTTTTTTTTACCCTGACTTCCACTGAACTATTTCAACCTGCTAAAACTCTCACCGACATTTCCCAGACTCCTGCCCACCTCCTGAACTTTCTGGGCACCTCCCAGCTACTTGTACAAAAATACTGCACTGCTGAGCAGGAGAGCAGATCTGTTCAGGTAGCAAAGTTCAAACAGCAATATACTGAAATGTATGAACTTGGATTGAATAACAGTTTGCAGATTGCAGGAAATGCTAACTTTTTTTACTTGTGCTTCCTGGCTTTTCTTAATTGTAAAGCATAAGACAAGGGAATTCTACTGGGAGTTACAATAGCTATTGCCATACCACAGAACTAGAAAATGGAATTTGTTTTACTGTTCAGTGGAACATATATATATTTTTCTCTGCATTGGAAGAGACTCCTTACTTAAAGGTTCATAGCCAGAATCACTCCCAGGAACAGAAGTCAATACCCAGCTATTTTTCAAACTGTCTTGTTCTGTGATAAGGCCAATTATTTTCACTGTGCTGAGGCATCACATAGCTAAGGAAGAGCAACATATAAAGTATTTGTCTGGTATATTGTGCATTTGTGGCCTGTCCACACTTTCATGTTCTTAGTACCTGTTTTAAACCTGTATTAAAATAACTGGAAATTCCTGGGATTTTTAGACTTTTTTCTCAGAGCAGCCACATGAAAATTTGTCTCATTCAGAAATGAGTGAAAGTGTAACATAAAGATTGAGACCTATATTGTAAAGCAAAGTCCAGATAGTAGTTTTCATTTGAAATCCTCCACAAATTATATCAGAAAAGAAAATTCAGAAGTATGCTTACTCTTAACTGCTTTCTTCCACACTTTACATCAGAGAAGCTGCAGTTACAATAGTTTCTCCTCCCTCTTTACCTGTTGCAAGAGAATTCTTGAGATGTAGACTTAAAACCCAACCTAAACCAAACAAAAAGGTACAATGGCACTTCAATAGCACTGTATTATTCTGGAATGGCAGTGAGGACACTGAGGTATCTACTTAAAACTGCAGTTGAGCGTGTTCCAGAATGTACGTCAGTTTTTTACTCAGTATTCTGCCCTTATTTTTAAAACCCCACAGTGCACCAAGTATAGCCACATCATGTGCCTTGATGCAGGAAAGTACTTGGATATGAATTTGAGCTTCATTTCTGGGGAACACAAAAAAAATACAGATATGAAACTACATAAAGGAATAGTATGATGGAGCCTTCTTTTGCATTTAAATGTCTTTATATTAATAAGAATTTCCTCAGTGGTTGTCAAGCAACAGCCTTGGCTTTTGTAGGAAATATGAGTTAGATATTTCCCTCCCAAACCTGTTGTTATACACCAAGCTGCTGATAAAAGCCATGGGCAGCAGCAGTCCTTTCCGTGCAAAAGTGCAAGAGTCAAATTGTTGTAGGATTTTCAGGTACTGTTTTAACCACTAGTAAGATTTTATTTGGTCTTAATTTGTGCCTTGTTCAAAGAAAGAATATATTCAGGAATTCTGTTAATCTTTCCATGAAAATATCAATGAAAGAGATGACAGGACACAAATACTTATTGATCTTTCAACTTTACTTGATTCACTAGTTACTTGCAGCTTTGAATATGGACTAGAATATAAAACACCTGGAATAGGTGTGCTTTGGGCAACTATGTAATACATCTAGGCTTCATAAAGATGCACACAATAGATCGAAAAAATTTAATACAGTGGCACTATTATTACTGACTCTGCAGTGATCCTTATTCAAACTGACATCAATTTCACCAGGGATTTTTAGCAAAAAATGGCTCCTGCTAATCCAGTGCCCATTACAGACAACTGCCATTACTCTACTGATTTTTGTATTTATTTAAAAAATTTTTTAGTTTTTTTTTTTTTTTTTTTAATAAGCTTATCTCTTTTATTCTACACAGGATTCCTATTCTGTAAGAAAAATGACTTTAAAGCAATTATTTTTGAAATGGTAGAAGGGGCCCTGATTTTTCATGTCATGCATAGTTGTGTTTGTTTTTATACAGATCCCCAGGAACTATTACAATATTTATTCTCAGACTTTCAGTAAGCCAGAAAAATGAATGTGGGAACCGTCAAGCTAAATCAGACCAGTGCTCCACTGAATCCATGTCACTGCCCAATCTCTAATTAAAACCAGCTGGTTCAAACTGGGATACATAAAACTACAGAAGATTGTGTTTAATGTCCACATCTTCTTGACTATTTGTGTCTAATCACATCTTAAAACTCATTGCTAATGTTACTAGTCTCTGCTTTACAGCTGACAGCTGTATTTTAAACACTCACTCTCTATACAGCATTGTTTTCTAATTTTAGCTTTTCCATTAAAAATAAAGTGAGAATGCATGTGGCAAAGAAATCAAAATGGTATTAAATTTATTGTGTTTTTCCTAGACTTAGCAAAAGATTAGTTACCACATGCTGGTGCTCTCAGAGCACTAAAATATTCTAGACCTGCTGTCAGACCAGCAAACAATAAAACACTGCTGAGTTTCTGATTAGACGTGCTTGTCTAATCTGATTAGGTGACTCTCACAGAATTCGATACGTAATTGATATCGTTCAGGTTTTAGTCAGTTGATATGGGAAGCAGAAATTCCAAGAATGTGCACTAGATTGTGAGTGGGATTTTTAGAGTTCATTAGTGTCCAAATGGCAGCAGAACAGCTCTAACATCTCTGTGCATGGTATGCCTAGTTCTATATATCACTGTGCTACAAAATAGCTCGTCCAGGAGAGTTGACATTTCTGATCACCCTGATGTGCAATGTCAGGTCCTCTTACACCAGAAGGCACTTCATGTAACTCCAAGGAATTAAGCTTAAAATCAAATGAAGATTGTTCATTTCTTCAGATAAAAGGGTCCATGTAGTATCTTCACATTCAAAGATACAGATACCACAGATGCTTATTTTGCCATCTACTGGTCCTCTTTTTACTTATAAAGAGCAAAAATTATTTTGGTTTTTTTTTTCCTGTGGTGTTCTATGTAGTAACTTGCAGAAGTTATAAGTAGAAAACAGTTGCCATTTTTATTGTATTTCTAATCTATAGCTATAACATATGTTTAATCTGGGTATTAAGATTCTGCAACACTTTATTTTCAGTCATGCCATTACTGGTAATTATAATTGTGCTCTGACTATGGATAAGATATTAATGTCACTCTTTCATATTTATCCACTGCCTGTACTACCTAGATATTTTTATAAGATTGTGAGTTTGAAAATTTGCCATGCTCTTTCTCAATAGAAAAAGGATCAGCAATTTCATAACATTAAACAATGTAGTAGGAAACCTGCTTTCTGACCTGGCTGAAAAGATAATTTATGCAGTCTTCTGGCTGTCTCAGTAGGCCTGAAAAGAGAGAGAAAAAAGAGGAGAGGGGGGGAAAAAGAATCCAAAGCCTATTCCAAACATCAAATGCTAATTACAGCTAAAGAAAAGCACCTGAATTTCTGCCACAAAGGGAGAAGAGTGTTGCCAGGAGCATTGCAATGACCATTTGACATTTCAGCTGTCGGCCCTGCAGCATATAATCATAGGGTCTATTTAAGTTCTCCAGCAATTGCAAGTCTACTAAAAATGTAGTATTCTGACATCCATCAAGCTGAAGGAATGACAGGTAAAAAACACATATGAATATAAATTGCATGGTGCTTTTTGTTATAAAAAGTGATTGAGCTCACATTTGAGTAAGTTTTTTTCATTCTTTTTCTTTGCAATCCTTGAAGTCACTTGGTAGCAATAACACAGTGTAATTGTTTTATGAACCTATTATGAGTATTTAGCTTCATAATGACTACCTGTGCACTAAGTAGACAGAAATTCTTTTGCTGTTGAAGGATGAGAGTCTTTGTGCCTTTGAAAAGTGTATGCCTTTTCCCTCAACATGTCACACAGTTTCAGGGATGCTTGTGAGAGACCAGGAAATCCAGAGCTGTCGTTCTTTCCTACTCCATTGGAAGCTACCTCTGCTAACAGCAATAACCTCCGCTTCTTCACACTTCGGGAAGAAATGTACTTTATGCGATGCCTTCCAGATCAAAGTCACTGAGTGATTCATGTGGCAAAGCCTAAAGGAATGGAATAAAATACCAGCTTGGTTGACACTGGGTAGAATCCCATGTGACAGGCAAATATTAGTTGCTTACTTGTGGAATTCTGGTTGAAAGCTTATCTTCGAGTGCTAGGGTACTTAGGTAGGTCCCTGCCCAACACAACACTGATACATAGGTATAATATGATGTATATTCATAATTTTACTAAAACAACAATTATCTTCACATCATAGAAGAATTTTACAGTTAAAAGTCTCAAGTAGGCAGTGCTATATAGGCAAAACGTGGGAGAATTGAATGAAAAACATAGTTTTAGGCCACTAAATCAGGACCAACATTTCCATAGTAGACTGAATCATAAATTTTCTTTCTCTTCAGTAAATACCTTCCTTGAAACACATTTTCTTCAGCTCCATCTCTGCAGTGGTGAAGGGATGAGTTTGAAGGTCAGACCTTAACAAGATCCTTTATGTCAATACTTGAAAAGATACAGAATAAAACAAAACTGTTCTGCAAGTTAGTCTAAAATTTGGGACATTGTGGACAGAGCTAAATGGCATTACTGACAGCAGCCCAAAATCATGGATGTATTTATTCTTTCCCACTGAATATCCCTTACTTACCTAGTATAATAGCTTGATTTCTGCTTTAGGGCACTTAACTGGGTCTCGGAGGTGTTGTTTACAGCTAAATCTTAATTTATGGTTAATTCTGTTGGAAGCTGTGTGTAAATAATGACACTGAAATGAATGTTCTGTGCATGAGTTGTGTACCCATTTGGAAAAGCATAAAAACTCTCCACCTTGCTTGCAATCCTGGTTTTGCATTACACACATATACCTGAGTTTACAAGCAAATGTACAGCTAAAATAATGTCTCCATAACAAATTACAGCTGCAAGCGTTATGAGAATATCAGCCCCAAGCATGCCAAAATGGTGACTCAGGACCACCTACTGCAGCACTTTCCTTGAATAGTAAGAGGGTAATGAAACTCATTCCCCCTTCAAGATTTGCCTAATGCCAGGAGCACTCGAAGGCTCAAGAAATTATAGGATTAAGTACAGCATGAATGTAAGAAGACTTACACAAGAATCTTGTGTTCTGATGCACACAGAATCTTGAGAGCAGTCGCAGCTACCACAGATGCAGACTGAGGGCAGACTCTGGGCTTGACTGTGGAATGAGATGTGTTAGTTCAGTGCAGTGGCCAGAAAGCTTCTAAAAACAAGGCTGAAATGGAGATATAAAAGGAATTTAAAGTTGCTTTTCTGATTAAAAAAAAAAAGACAGAAAAATTATATGAAATGGAGGGCAAGAGGCCACATACAATCCCACAGCTGAATATTCCTGAGGGGAAAAAGAGAAAGAAAAACTGACTGACATGAAGAGGTGTCCCTATATTAATCTTAAAGCAAAAATCTGTGGTGACTACTGATCTGAGATGGTTTATTCCCCATTTCTAGCTGTTAAGTTTACAGATCTCAGCTGGGCCCATTTGGTATTTATCCTTTCTCTAGGGAGAGAAGGGAAAAAACAGAGTACAGACTTCCCAGTCTTTGAAAGCCCAAAATAATAGCTGTTACACTTCACATTGGCTGACCTCTGCGAGAGACAGCATGCCTCCAACTGGCTCAGATATTTTCTCAGTGGAGATGTCAGTGTGCTGCACATACTCCACATTACTGAAGGAAGCTTTAGGCACTTCTCAGTAATCAGGAAGCAGCTTTCATTTTGATGAGAAGATTCCCTACAAACTGCACCTGGCAAATTAAGAATTGTGAGTTCACTGTGTTTAAACTGTGTGACACAGCTAAACCTAACAAATATTATTACTTCATAAACTAAACGTATCCTTTATTGTAGTAGTGCATCAAGAGATCATGCCTTAAGACAGTTCTTCAGATAACTTTATAAACATTATAAAAATGATTACTTCAAAATATGAAAGAACAAGAAAGCCTGTTCCTCATGGCCTGTGCTATAGACTTTATGACCAAGATTTAAGCTGCATCTGGTCTAGCCATTTCCTTTCCACTTCAGAAATATGACAATGAATGTCGCTTAAAAACTAAGATTGATTTTTGTCATGATAGTAAATCTACCTAAAACCACTCTTCTCTGTTATAGTGCATCAGCCACTATTTTAAGGGCTGGGATCAAGTTCAATAAGGCTGTATCACAGAAAGAAGAAGGAAAAAAACATGATAAAAGTTAAATCAGCTTCAAAATAAAATTATTTCATACTCCAAAATGTTTTACTTTTTAGGCCATATAAAGACCTCAAGGAAAAATGAGGGGGAATATTAAGGAAAAAAATTATTTGTAATTCCCCTTTGAATGATATTGAAGACTTACTGTTTAGGCAGCAACAAGAAAACAGTGTTCTATGGCCATGTAAAGCACCTAAATTTGTAGATGGATTTCAAAGTGTGGAAAGTGGTGGAAAACACATTCCCAATATTGGCGTAGTTGTAGGCTATATTTCAGATCCCAGTCCATGAAAAGTTAACAGAGGTTTGGGAGATCCATTTACATTTGCCTGGGATGGTATAGGTGGACTTTAGATGAAAGTGCTGGGAGTTAAATGAACCTCTTGAGGCTGGGGTGTGGAATATCTTCCTTTTACAGTTCCTGGTCAGAAGAATACGTTCTGTTTTGCAGCTGCTATATGGCCACCTCATATCCATTTCCAAGTTCTGACAGCCGCTCGTGTGAAGTTCAAAATTATTTTTGTTCAAGACCTCTTCTACCACAGTATTGATTTTAGTGAGCAGAATTAAAGGGTGCCGAATTCTTTCATCTCCAACCAAACACAGCAGAAGTTGAAAGCATGCAGACTGGACCTTTTGAAGACACCGATACCAGCTGAACATCTTGTGGGAAAAATCTTTGTGCTTACATGACCATGCTGCTCTGTGTTACGTATCTTGGAAACATAAGATTAATGTTGTGCAGGAAATACTGTAACAAGCCAGAAAACTAAACAAACAGCAGTCACTCCCCACTCTCAGCTATTTCATCAGCTTTCTGCTATTGTTACAGATGGCTTGACTAAAACCAGAAAGAAGTGAGTCTGAAGACCCCTCCTACAGGAAAACCTGCAGAGCAGCATAATGAGTAAGGAAATCTCTGCAAACTCTATTAGAGGGTTCTTCTCAGTGATTCCAAATGGGGAGAGGAGGAGGCAAGATTTGCTTTCCTGTACAGGGACACAACAAATTCATGTGGATTTCAGCTACAGACTGATGTCAAAGTGATGGCAGGCAATCAATTGCAGAGCAAACCATTCAGACATGGAGATATCTAACAAAACTTGCACAAAAGATTATCCCTGGAGAGAAGCCCCAGGAGGCATCACACACATTCCTATTATGAAAGAAGTTCCTTGTAGGTTTTTAAGGTTAAATGACATCAAGGCCCTCCCAAAATGAAAACAAAACAGATCATCAGGGAAATTTTTTCTGATTGTTAGAATATCAGAAAAGTGTTGCCAGTTCGAACACTCTAAAGGATATTTTTCTGAGAAACCATCTGACCCAATTTATTGGACAATGACCTGCATACACAGCAAGCTGCTGTCTACTTGTTAATACTGGGGTCATGAGGAGGGGAAGAAAAAAATTGCTATGAGTAGAGTGACCATAGCATTGCAAGCAGAAAGTTCAGAAAATAAAATTAATCTTGTCGAAATGTGATTCACAAAAAGAACATTTCTTTTCTGAATCACAGAGTAGAAGAGGTATGTATTCCTAAAACCTCTTGTAGTTTCAGATACACATGAAGTGTCTGCATGGAGAATACTTCACAGTTTTCTGAGCATGAAGAGTAGTCATGATAATCCTAACCAGTCATGGCTTGGTGTGCATATTGGATTTGTGTGGCAAGGCTCTGACAGCAGGAGGGCTACAGGTGTGGCTTCTGTGAGAAGCTGCTAGAAGCTTCCCCTATGTCTGATAAAGCCAATGCTAACTGGCTCCAAAACGTGGCCGCTGGTCAAGGCTGAGCCATCAGTGATGGTGGTAGTACCTCTGGGGTATTTAAGAACGGGGAAGGGCCACTGTCGAATAGCAGCAGCAGCTGTCAGAAGTGATGCAAGAGAATAAATGGAACAACTCTGCCGAAAAAGTCAGTGCAGAGGGAGGGAGAGAAGGTGCTCATGGTGCCAGAGCAGAGATTCCTCTGCAGCCTGTGGTGAAGACCATGGTGTGGCAGCTGTGCCCCTGAAGCCCAGGAAGGTCCATAATGGAGCAGAGATCCACTTGCCAACCACGAAGACCCTGTGGGAAGGCCGTGCTGGGGCAGGATACTGGCAGAACCCATGGAGCCTTGGAGAGAGGAATTTTGTGGAGCAGGTTTTTTAGCATTACTGATAACCCCATAGAGGACTGATGCTGGAGCAGCCTGTTCCTGGAGGACTGCAGTCTCTTGAAGGGACCCATGCTGGGGTAGTTGATGAAGAATTGCAGCCCATGGGAAGGACTCACATTAGAGAAGCTCACAGAAAACTGTCTCCTGTGGGAGGAATCCCAAGTTGGAGCAGAGTAAGAGTGTGAGGAGTCTCCCTCTGAGGAGGAAGGAGCAGCAGAGACAGTATGTGATGAACTGACTGCAGCCCTCACTCACTATAGACCTGTGCTGCTGTGGAGGGAGGAGTTAAGAAAATCAGAGCAAAGTTGAGCCCTGGAAGAGGGAAGGAAAGGTGTTTTAAGATTAATTTTTATTTTCTCATTCTCCTACTCTGAGTTTATTGGTAATAAATTAAATTAATTTTCCTCAAGTGGAATCTGTTATCCCTCTTTTTGGTAATTGTTGAACTGATCTCTCCCTGTCCTTATCTTGACCCATGGACTTTAGTTATATTTTCTCTGTCTTGCCGAGGAGTGAAATGATAGTGTCTGTAGTGGGCACCTGTTGTCCAGGAGAGGTCAGTCCACAATAGAGTGTCTGTAGTGGGCACCCGTTTTCCAGGCGAGGTCAATCCACCAGAGCATGTCTCAAGCAGGGTGAAATTGCATCTCTTTGTTTAAATTGAAATAAAAAATGCTGCAGTGTGACAAGCAATGCACAAAGAAAGAAGAAACACAAAAATGTTTATTGGAAAAGGGTGGACAAGAGAAATATATAAATATTGTGTGAAACATACGAGAGCAAAATCATTCTGAAAGAAAATACTGGCTGCAGTGTGAAGACTTGCAGCACTGGGCTGTGATGAGTCCAGTGTTAATTGCTAGTGTTGTTTCTGCCATTATGATGTATATATACTAAATTTATGTACAACTGAATTCTTCAAGAACTGATAAGCCACAACTGTAATCTGAAACACATGAAGTGTCAAGAGCAGCTAATTATTATCTTGCTTATAAAACTAGCACTTAAAACCTCTAGAAGAAAAGCAGAATGATGTAAGTTGTTCATCATGCGTTTGAGTCTCAGCTGCTAGAATGGCAGACTAGTACACCTGCACCACCTTACATCAGTTTATCATTTATTTTACCTCTTTTACAGTTGAGACTTTTCTCTGTGCCTTTGCATGCTCCACGGGCTGCCATTATCCCACTGTTGACTTTTCAAACACTGTTAGATCTTTTTCCATCCTGCTACTTGCATTTAGAAGGAGATTCCCAAGGTAAGAATTATTTTCTTTCCAGCCAAATGCATTTTTTTTTCTGTGATGCTTTCAAAATCTTCTGCAATTATTATATTACTGATATGCAGAGTATTAAGATGATAAGACAGTATCTTTGTTGCCTGTACTGCTTCACCTGGCTCTTTCCATCTGTTGATTCTTGTAGACTGCAAGGCATTTTCAGCCAGGATTGTCATTTTCTTCTGTGTTTGTAAACAACATAGAGCTGGGATTCCAGCAGGGCTCTTAAGAGCTGGTAAACAGTAACAGCACCAAGCAACAACAAAATGATGCATGCAGTAGAAATATTCTTGCTGATGACTCTATCTTCACTGGAGAAGATAGTAAATATTTTTCCTAATATTTCTTGTTGGTTTTTTTTTTTTTGTAATTAAGTGAATGGTGTTACCAGCATGAATAAGCTGAAAGTGCTGCACTGAAGGGATTTATGGCCAACATGTGGTTTAGAAGTTGCTTGAATTATTTTGAGGGAAAGAGCTAAATGAAAATCATGGGGTTTATAGTAAATTAAATGGTAGCTGGAGTTTGTGCAGGTAGTCTTCAATGAATGGGAAAGAAAGTGAAGATACAGGGGGCAATATATACAGTGAGAGAACACAGGAAGGAAGCGTTGTCTAAAGTAAGAAAATGGTTGACAATATTATATTAAGTAGTGAAACAGATCTTGGAAACAAGAAAAAATAGAAAGAGGAGTTTTGAGGGAAGAATAATCACAAAGTGGAAATGGGTATTGGGCAGTTAAGAGCATCATTATTTGAAAACACTTAAGATGCCTGTCTTTCTGAAGAAAATACTGGAAACTGAATAAATTGAGTATGGACTACTTCAGCAGTCAACTAAAAAGAAGAATAAAAAAAAATAATAAGTTTTGAGGTTTTTTTAAACAAAACAATCAAAGGAGTTTGCAAAGAAAAAATTGAAAGAACCAAAAATTTGAATCATAATTAGTGTAGTTTGATACTAAAAATAAAGGAAACAAACAGATCATGTTTTACGTCATTGTAATCTAGAAAACCATGTTCCACATCTAAATGTAAAAGATACAAAGATGGTAAACTATTGGTGAGAGCTGAAACCCACTACAGAGGTAGTAACTTTGTTACACAGATGACTGATTTTGCCTGATTTGAAGGCACACGTTAAGATGCAGATATTCTAATACCCTTCTTTGGATACATTTTTTCAATAGTTATTTCAGAACTTCTGTGGGGATCTTAGTATGTAAGAGGATGGTAACAACAGAGAGATAATTTGCATCAGGCCCATGGTCCATCTAAGACATTTACTTCAGGGACATTAGAACTAAAGGAAACACTGAGTAATACTTTTTATATATGGTTACAGTATTAATTCATTCACAAAGATACCTTTGCTTTCCATTTATTTTCTATCTTGATTTTTATTTGTATTTGTTTATGACTCTTCCTTTGTTTCTTTTTTTTTTTTTTTAAATGCACTTCATGTGTCAGCCGATCATTGAGTAGACATTTTTCAGAGAATTTAAACTGATGGTTCTTTTTTCTGACCAGTAAGAGCTGACCCAAAGTTGGCAAACTGTAAAGAAGCAACTGCTGGTATGCATATCGCTGGTCAAACAAAGATCACTCCACATTTTGGGACAGATGCTTTGTGAGGCCACCAATGACCACTGAGGACCCCCCAAATACGCCTCCATGGGCACCTGGAACCTGGACTGTAAGATAAGCCCCCACAGCGGGAACTTGAGATAAGATAATGGTGGTATTATTGTCTGAGTGTTATCTTAGACCTAGGGGGAGGTTAGCAAAGCGGGGGGAGAATATACCGCTGAGAAAGGACACAAAGAACACACAGTTTATGGGCCACCAACTCTCTCTCTCCCCCCTATCTCTTTTCTATTTCTATTTCCCTACCTCTCATTTTATCGTTAAACAAAATCTGTACTATTGAATTAGGCATATCATCTCCTTTACACCTTAATTTGGGCAGAGGCATCTCTCTCTAATCAGATCTTAATAGTCACCATGCTGAGAATATAACAAGATATATATAGTTTGTGAACTGTCCCTGTGGTCTACCATGTAGTATATTATCCTTGCTTTCTTGATGAAAAAAGTTTTCTCCCTTACTTTTAGTTTTGCAGCCACAAAAGTCAACTGAAACATCACCTAAACCTGCCCTCTTTGTGTTTGAAGCCATTCCCCCTGTCCTATCACTACATGCCCTTGTAAAACATCCCTCTCCAGCTCCTTTGTAGGCCTCCTTTAGGTACTGGAAAGGCACTATGAAGTCTCTCCAGAGCTGCCTCCAGGTGAACAGCCCCAATTCCCTCAGCCTCCCTCCACAGGGGACTTGCTCTTGCCCTGTGATCGCTTTCATGGCCTCCTCCAGACCAGTGCTAATAGGTCGAATTCTTTCTTGCACTGGGTGCCCCAGAGCTGGATGCAGCCCTGGAGCTGGGCCTCACCAGAGCAGAGTGGCAGGATCCCCTCCCTTGCCCTGTTGGCCTCACTGCTCTGGGTGCAGCCCAGGATGTGTTTGTCTTTCTGAGCTGCAAGCACACACTGCTGGGTCATGGTGAACCCCTTGTTCACCAACACCTCCAAGTCCTTCTCCTCAGGGCTGCTCACAATCTGTTCTCCACCCAGCCTGTATTTGTGCTTGGGATTGCCCTGACCCTGGTGCAGGATCTTTCCCTTTACATTGTTGAAGGTTCCAGAGGTTTGCACGTGTAAACCACAGATATAAATCTCAGAGTAATTTGTACATTTGCACAGGAGCATGTTTTGCTCTCAGTTAGAGTGGAGACACAACATTCTTGTCTGAAATAACGTTACCCAAGGCCTTAGTCTGAGATGACCCCTTCTTTTTTGAACAACCTATTATTTCAAGCAGTACCACTAAGCTAGTCTTAAAGCAGTGGTTAATAATCTGTGTTGTTATATTTTAGGCTAATAAAACTGGGAAGTCTGAGTGTGATTAATGATCAAAGAAAACAGAAAATCCTGTTTGAAGTAGTAAAGGACAGATAGTAAAGACAAAGATATTACAATTAGCAAGTACTACTGAGGTGACACATGGTAGCTTATGATTAGTTTTCTGAAGAGCAAATTGGAACTACTACTGCCAGTAAGAAAGAAAAACAATGACATGAAGAAGATCATGCTGGCTATAAACAAATAAAAAAGGTGAATATGAATAATAAGATGATTTATTAAAAATTGCTTTGGTTGATTTAGGGATCAGTGGCATCACAGAGGACACTTAGAATTCATATTGGAATTCAGGGTTTCCGGATAGAACTTATAATTTCTGCTAACAAATGGAGGGTTTACTTCTATTTATAAAAGAAATATGTGCATTGTGAAAATGTGTACTGCTGATTCAGTGGCTTCACCTTGATCATTTTTACAGACACAGGTTTAAAAATTGCACAACAATAATGTTGTGATAAATGAAATGTGATAAGCTGAAATTCTTCCACAAGACAACAGAGAGTACTATCTATACATCTGAATAATTCAGAATAAAGTAATATTTTGTAATGCAAAAGGTACTAAAAAGTGACATGGAAATTTTGGCGATAACTCAGCTGTTTTTTCATTGGCTTTAGTGGGTTTGGGATTGATCAAGACAAAAATCTTCATGTGAAGGCAAATATAAGCTAATGAAAAAAAAGTATAAACAATTGATAGATATACAAAAGGTTTTTAATGACAGTAATCCTGTCTTAGAATTTAGGTCTGTTAGAGACTGTCTAGAATTTTCTGCTTCTATCTGTGGGGAGAAATTGGTCAGATTTCAGCATCAGAGACATTCTTCTCATCATGACCATATTTAGGCACAAATTCAAAAGCCGATGATTTACTTGACAGAAAAATTTATCTCTCTGCTGCTGAAACAATTTGAGTTTCCCATTGGCTCCAAACAGGAGTTGGAAGAGGTTACGCGGGAGTAGGTAACTACTGATCTCTCTAGCAGACTAATTCATCTTTGCTGCTTTTTAAATTAATTTTTCCATCACTGCAAATCAAGCAGCTACAGTTGCTTAACATGCTATCAGACCAAGATATTTCTAAGCTAGATGTGCTAGAAGAAGGCAACTTGGTTTAGACAGCCTAGGCAAAATCTATGGATTTTGTAAAATGGAAACAAAACTGTACAAACAAAGTAAAAAAAGCCAAAAGTAAAATTACCCTCAAATCCAATCGTGCTGTTATTGAAAGTATCACTTTGTCAGGTACTTGTCAAAGTAGATTTCTATTTTCATAGGTAAGCAATTTTAATATGGTCAGACAAGGAAGAGCATTTTACACTTGCAGCATGGCAAACTATTTCCTTCCGTGCTTCCCCCACACCCACTTCATTCAGTCCTTGTGTATAATGCTATCCTTTCCCCACTTACACTGTTAATGCTGTTTTCTGGAATATAAAACATCTCCCTGTTGGGTTGGCCTGAAAAACAATGGACAATATTTCCAGACATTAGGAAATTTGTATGCAAAACACATTTTGGATCTGAAATCGCCTCAGAATATTTATTTCTTATGCAACAATAACCTAAAAATCTTGATGCAAATAGAAACATTAAATTCTGGGGAAACAAACCAAATGATCATAGATTTTTGGCTGAAGTATCAGCTTGAAAAATAAGGCTTTTGGCTTAGTGTCCTACTGTTGTCAGCATCCAACTTTTTCAGGGTCTATCAGGCTCTGTAATTTTGAGTTTGGAGATTTCCCCACTTCATCACATGAATTCTCTCAAGCTTCTGTTCAATACAGTTCTGTTCCTATAAATGATTAAGATGGAAGAATAAGGCCATCATTCACTGAATTGCTATGCTTTTGCAGGATGAATTTGTATATAGTACTTTAATTTATATTTCTGTTGAAATATGTGAAAAAGCATCAGAAGTTTTTCTGACAAAGGGGATGTGCCATTTCTCTTTTATAGATATTACAAAATGGTATATATTGATATATTAAGAAGCAGGCAGTTTTAGGGGTATTTAGAATGTTCAGCTATGTACACTGGCATAATGTCAAGTTCTCTTGTTTTCTGCCTCTGAAAGATGAGAGCAATCAGTCCTTAGGAGGTGACGTATAATAAGATATTGTGGTCCAGCAAAGTTATGGATTCTTAATTCAGTTCTGATAATGCAATAGACTGTAGATGATGATGTAGATAATACTGTAGGATATAGGGCAGGCAGTGGAAGGAGAGAGAGAAAATAAATTGAACTCAGTTTCAAACAAGTAAAAGAGAGACTTCTCCATGCAATAGCTAGCTCATTAGAGCAACTCCCTGCCAACGGATATTGTGAATAATAAAATCTACATGGATTCAAGAGGAAAATGGAAAACTTGATGAAATAGAAATTCATTGCAGATTACAAAAAGTATAGAAACCATTTCTAACTCATGAAGAGCTAAAAGACTCTCAGGTTTTAGGGAGAGACAATGTATATCCTTACTATGTTCTTACCCATACTCAGGTATTTTCCTGTCAGCCCTACTGGAGACCAGACTGTGGGCTCAACAGACTTCCTCTGCTATCCAGCAGATAATGCTCCTATATTTTAGGAATTGAAGTTTAATATTTACTAATACAATAAATAATTTTAATGTACCATATGTTATATATAAATATATAAAATACTCCATAGCTGAAAAATAAATATACACCACAAACATAATAGTCCATCTTTTTTTTTTTAATGTAATTCTCTATTTAAAAATACTGATCTCATTGTACCACTGTGTGTCTCCACATGAACAATAATTAAATTACTAGGAAAGCTTAAACTAAAGGTGCTTGGAAAATTTTCATATATGCTTTGTAGTGGCTTCATTTGTCTAGAGTGAACAATCAGACTTCTCTGAATACCAGATGTCTTCACAGGGGCATTTAAAATAGAAGCATTAGAAAATTTTGGCGGCATTATTAATGCTTTTTTTGAAGAAAAACATTTTTCCAGCCTAAACAGAAATACATATGGATAAGTTCCTTTACAGTGAAAATCAGTGCAGACAGAGGGATCTACCCATACAGATTAAATTGTGGGACTGCATTCCAAATATATTTGGCAGTAAAATATCATCTATCTATCTATCTATCTATCCCCAAATATATTCCAAATATTCCCTGCCACCTCCGTGAACAACACACCGTAGGTTTCCCAAAATATGTGGTCAGTGATACATCATTTTAGATTCCTTTCTGATAGCATCCCATAAACCCTTTAGCAACTTTTCTGTCTTGGTATGAAAAACAGTGCCATACATTATGGAGTGAGAACTCATTGATTTATGAGCATTTCAAAGGACCAGTGTGTTCACTTGGTGTATGCAAGAAAAAATTCTAGAAAAACTCATGCTTCTTTTGCCTTTTTATTTTTGCTGAAACATTGAAAAATTGAGTTTTAATATTTGAAACTTACAAGAAAACATATGTCAGCTTTAACTGTTTTCTGAAACCTGGTCCAAACATCTTGAAATCAATGAGAACTTTGATTTGGTCTCAGTTGGTCTTCGATCAGCCTTTTAGTAATGATAAAATAAATATAGACTCTATTACAATCAGGTCATATTGCATCAAGACTTTATATTTAACTCTGTACTATAGTATTATGCTGATCTCTTTTAACACAATTTTTATTTTAATGCTTATTCTGCGTTCTGCATGTTTAAATTGATTTCTTTTATTGTCTTTTCAATTATTCATGTCTAATACCTACTAGGGTTCTGCTGTTTCATGATGTTAATTCCTCTATTTGTGATTTATTCTTTTCTTATTAATAGTCAATTCTATTTTTTCCTTGTAATACCCTGTTTATGTGTAAAAACATTTGTGGAATACTGAAGTTGTTTCACTGTAGTATTTATGCATGAGGAATTATGTGGCAGTAAAGTAAATGATGAGTGAGTGGAGGGCATGTCTTTACTCTTTCCTTTTCTAAAGCAGTATCCAGCGGGTGTGATTAGCAGTGACTTTTTGTTCAACATCTGTGTTTAATCAGCAATTATTTCCCCATTTCCTAGACTGGTTAGTATAACCCTTCACCACTTTATGTCTCTTCTCTGACAGCCAGTCAATAAAAGGAAGTTTTCTAGCTTTCTCCTCTATTTTTGTGGCCAGACTTGATAAAAATTTAGGTATCTGATTTTCTGTAAAGAAGTGATAACATAGATGAAGTAAATGACTAAACAGAATTTTCAACTCTTCCTGGAGGTTTTGTGCAGCATGGCGCAGTAGTGACTCAGCAGCACAGAGTAGGTTGAAAACGTTTAATAATTACCTGAGTTTAATTTTAAGTTCAGGTATTAATTTAAGTTTGCTGTAATTATAATTACAAAAGAGCAGTGTTTTCATGGCTTTTGGCATATCAGTGACATTACCATTTATCAAGACTTATGAATTTGCCTTGAGGTATTCTCAGCCTTGAATGTCCTCCTCCCTACCTGGGACAAAAGTGCTTTATCTCACCCTCCATGTAAGCAGTGGATCAAAACTAATACATATATCCATGGGAAATTACACGAAGAAACAGCAACATATCTTTTAAAATTATCTCTTGCAGAAATAATTAGCATTTGGCATTGATAATAAATTAAAATTTAATTCCCTGTTACTTTCCTTGGAGCTAGTCTCACATGAGTTCTGTAATTATATCTTGTTGCTCTTCTGCTCCCCATGTCTCTACTTGCCATCATGCCCAAATACTATGGAAGGATTTTTATCCTATGTGTAATGCATATAAAACATCAACACAAGGATCAGGTTGGATTGGTCCATTTGACTATGCCCAAAAAATGCACGTGAGAAATAATCAGTAAAAAATCTCTGGAGTTTTTCCTTCCTGTAGGTGAGAGGGTCGTGAGGCCCTGTGGAGATACATAACACAATGAAACTACTGGCCTGTTCAGTCCAGGTCATGGGAACTGGGGAAGATGCCAAGAAATTAGTAAAATATGGAAAAAATATTTAACAAGTTTACAAGTTAAGGGCTCAGATTCCTGTATCAAATGTTATAATTTTAATTTGTCATAGAACCGTCTTCTGTCCATGAAAGTGAAGGATTTAAAAATGTTCTATATGGGGGCTAAAATCTTTCTCTAAATACTTAAGATCTTAATTGCCTCACAACTTAAACCCTTGAGAAAGCTTACTCTTGAAGTGCAGTGGTAACATAAGGTAAACCATAAACTAAAACTGAGAAGAAATAATTTAAATGAAAGTATTTATTCGCTCTGCAATATATTGCACAAGTACAGAGAGCAAGGTAGCTATCATCCTTAAGAACTCTGCAACAAAATTGCTTGATAATGATATTCAGCTCCAAAATCTTTCTCTCATAAGAGTTTAAAGAGAGAACAAGAACTGTAGTTCCTGGGTTGTGAAATAAATTTTAAGTCTTTATCTTTAATGAGATTGTGTTACACATTACCCTAATTTTCCTTTCACTGAACTTCAAGGCACAGCTGAGTGCTACCATATATGTCATTAAGGAATGTCTGGGGGCTGTTTTTCCAGAGTGGGAGGACAGAGCTATGTGTGGTGGTTTCTTTTTTTTAATATGTGCTTTTCTTATCTGTTTGGACATCCATTACGTCATAAGAGTGGCTCAAGTTAAAGTAATTCTGCTACCTTGTGGCTGTAGCTTGAAATACCATGTGTTCAGTGGTTTAATTTGTAAAATTGTCCATTATAATGATACTCATGCCATTCGTTAAACTGCATCCAGAATACTATACTGGATTTTAGACCCTTCCCCAGAACAAGAGATAACCCTCTTCTACTAAGGACTGAGTGTCAGAGATGGTAACTTCTTCTTTTTCCTTACCCTTCTTCAATCTCACATAGCATAGAAACAGAGCATGAAGGGGAAAATCTGCACTGCAGCAATTCTTTTGCCTGAACATATTTTAAACTTGATGAAAGCAGTCCAAGGTCAATGGAGAGTGTACATAACCCTGGAGAACTTCAATCTGTGACATCTGTAATATTTGAATAAGAAAGAACAGCATTATTTCAGGATCAGAACTTTATGCACAATAGTGTTGCAGAGATCCCACCTAAGATACCCTTTTAAAACTCTACACACCTATCTTTCTTTCAAATATTTTTTACTCTTCTTGAAATAAAAAAAAGGAGCATTTAGTTCAGAGGAATCACCTACTAGGCATTTGCAGTGACCATGTGTGTCATATTTCTTTACCAGTAGTGGGTGATACAGAGTGTAAAGCATTTGTCCAGTCTGTGTGAATAATTGATCCACAGGGCTCTTCAAGACACTTCTGGAAAGTTCTTTATGTGCTACTGTAGACATGAGAAAGATGTGATTTTGGAAAGCTGAACTCATCCAGTAGTTTCTTCTCCCTTTTCCTGAGGGCTTTTTAGTGTCCATCCTATGCCCAGACAAACATTTTTCTGATAGTAAAAAGAGACTGTATAACCCATTTTAACTGAAAATTTTCCTATTCGGATTTAATTAAAATTATTTTAAATTGCTTATCATAAAAATTACTATGCTGAGACTTTGATTTTCTAGACCTTTCTAATTAGCTAATTCTGAACAGATTATGCAAGTTTTATTTAAATTTCTAAGTGTTCAGAATACCCCTTTTGTGGTGCCCGACTGTGGCTGTGCTAACATTAAAGGATTGCTAACCTAATAATTATATAGTGTAAAAAGAGTGAGATGAGCCTCATAACCATGATAATAACAGTAAGATAATTCCAATATCCAGGGTCCCATTCTGCTCTAGATATTTCAAAAAATACTTTATATGTGTTACTCTATCTTCAGATGACCTGAAAACATCTACTCTCACTGAAACCAACTTTAGATCTGTCCAGGTATTTGTAGCTATTTGTAGCAGGAACTGTTTGAGTAACATCATTAGTTTGTAAAATAGTGTAAAGTAGTGACAGAATAGCATCCTAATAACATTATCTTTCAAGCCATGTTCTACAGCAATAATTTGTTTGTGATAATATTGGTGATGATAATAAATTACTGCAATGAATCATTATTGCTTATGATATTCCATATATGCAGAGCAGTCATTCCATCATAATCTTCAAATTGTGTTGCTTTGAATCAGATTTGCTGGATGAACTGTCTTCATCTTGTATTTTATGTAAAAATCCATTAACAAAACTTCTCAACAGTGTTCTCCTGCAAGAGTTTTAAATTATATTTAGAGATATTCAGCATCCTGCCGGATAGAGTCCATTAGAGACACAGCTGTTTAACATAAGAGAAGAAAAAGTTTTTTAGTTATTGATTCAAAATTCCATTAGAGGCTCTAAATACTAATTTTAGTACTATTTTAGACTTTAAACATTTTAAAAAGTTTTGGTTTTGAAACTGAAGGACAAAGTCCCATTCTCTATTAACCAAATAACATCTAACTGATGTCAGTACAGATCAGTGTCATACAGCAAAGAATTAAAGAAACATTATGGAGCAGAAGTTGTTTCAGAAAGTGTCTTTATCTGGGGAAGCTGCAGATAGAAAAGGGAGAAACTTCCATTCATGTTACACATAAGGCATTTAGGTATGGAATGACACTGTCACGTAAAACAGAAGACAAATAATTGTAGATTTGTATGGGGAGACACTGAGCACCATATTTGTACATGAAAATACATTTGTAAACATTCTTTTATATCATTATACATACGAGATATTTGTCCAGCATACAAATTATTGTTTCATCTTCCTGTAGGAAACACACAGCATAGGTTTTACCTTACTGTGGAATCTCATTCACAATATATCTCACTGCTCATTTTTGGTGACAAGATAGTTCTGTAATGTAGAAAAGAGATCTTAGAGATGAGGGACACGTGTGTTATTTAGTACGACTTTATCCATAATGGCAGGGTGACAGAAATAACCTGAAACTGCTTTTTCTAAACTTTCAAAAAAACATCTTTCTTAAAACACAACCGCTGTATAGCTTGGATATAAATTTGCTAATTCTGTATATTAGTCCCATTCAGATTTATGAGATACATTAGTACAGAAATTTATGAGTCCCAATGATTTTTGACAGCATTTTAACTTTTCTTTGTCCATTCTAGAGTATGAGTTCCTTAGCAGGGAGACAGAATATTATTTTGGTGTGGATGGCATTGGATAAAAATATGACAAAGTTTAAGTGTGAGAATTAGATATGAAAGCTATGTATTCCAAAAGAGCAGATAAATGGCTTTTTTTTGGATGCATATCTCAAATCGTAGATTAAAATTTTGCCATTACAATGAAAGAGAGAACTAGAGAATGCTCTCATCTAGACTTTCCCCTATGTCCTCTTTTAAGCAGCTGAACAGCAATTGCATTCAGCTGTTTCTTTGTATGTGGAATCATCTTTGCATGGCTGAGTGAAAGCTATATTCTTTTTATGTCCCATTATTTTAATTACACATGTAGTCTGCCATGAAAAATGTGCGTATTAATTATAACATCTTTGTGACTGTCTGGTGATTGGAAAATTCTCTTTGGTGTTTTTTTATAGTCATCAGTGTAAGCTAAAGTCAACTTGGATCGGAAGTTTTCCAAATGGAGGTGTTTTGATTGTAATTATATTTTGATGCAAAGGGCACAACTCTTTCAGACTTCTTATTCTACAGGTCATTAACTTCTCAAGTTTGTTCTCTTTCATCAGCAAGGTAAAAAGCACAACTGCTACTAAAATTTCCCACTCTTCTCACCAGAACCAAAATGCATGAAGATGTCGTTAAACCCCAAATTTTCTTTGAATTATTAAGACCCTGATTTCATAACTGATAAACAAATGGCAGGTGATCTAGCAACTAGATCAGGCCTGCTTCCATGTTTTCCATTCAAGCAGTCTGTCTCTGTATAATCAATATAGCCTTCTGTAATACATTTATTTTAGCATTGTGTCCATATCAATACTATGGTTTAGTATTTAGTAATGTAGAATTCATGTTGCACTTAAAGATCTTAAGCCTTATGGTGTTACTTAGTGATTAAATTAAATTTCTATTCTTAGCATGAAAAGTTAGTCATGTAATTCAGTAGATAGGAAGCCTTTTGGAATCCAGTAGGAAGCAGGTGTGTTCTAATTTGGTAATTATGTATATTCCCACTTGGTACCTATGTTTCAACAATAGCTGGAGTAAAAAGTCATGTACATAAATTTTGAAGACATGACCTCAGGAGCTGCCTCAGGCTGAAAACCATTATATCTATAGCACTGCTAGAGAAGCAGCATGCTTATTACCTCTAACAACATTTACATCCCAAAATATCTGTTTATCTGAGGCACATTACAGTTGCACAATATTTATCTGATGTAAGTTTTCTATAGGAAAAGCTGTTCATGAAAATTTGTAGGGATATGTTATCCTGATAAAAACTTTGTAAAAATTGCTTGAAGGGAGTGAAAACACTGACTTCTGTATTTCTTTCAGTACTTCCCAGCTACGTGAAAAATAAACACAGTCTTCTTCAGTTTAAATTTGTCACTTGAAATAAATTACAGCCTTTAATGCAGCTTGTCTGACCCAAAGTAAATTTTTTAAAAATTGTGTTTCATGGCAAAACTGGTTATTGTTCTGATTTCTAATGGGGAAAAAATCATGGTCAGAATTTCTTGTCAGATCCCTTTTACCTGCTTCTACTCTATGAATGCTGTGATTAAAATTATTAAATATATATTAATATAGATATTTGCATTAAACCTAGAAAACAAGACTTGGTAGCCAGATGTTTGCTTATACACCTTAGGATTTGAAATTGCTACCCAATTTCAACCACATTTGGAAGCTGAAGGAAATCTTAACAAGAGGAGTGTTTCTATGGGATTCACACATACACCAGGTGGATGAGGGAGTGAAACCCAGGCATTTTGTCCCCAGAATAAACTGGAAACAGAACTGAATTTCTACACATTTTATCTGACAGCAGATGGCTGCTGGCTAGTCCTGGAGAGAGTCACAGTATGGCTGATTCTTTTCCTGTTGAGGATAGGAAAGATGTGTGTTGAATTATACAGGTGAGAAAAGAAATACAAATTCTTCTGAGCAAAGCTTCACTGATTCTGTTTACCACAACACCATTATAATTGTTAAGGTTTCATTCTTAACCTATAGTCAGTGAGTAAATTATTAGCTACAGTTTATCTTTGATGTCTATCACATTGGACTAATATTATCTTGTTGGATTGTGATAGAGCTGACATGATTTCTGCTGATCTTACATGTGACTACACCAGGCTGGCAGCTGTGAAAATTGCATTTGAGGACGATGTATTTCTAGCCAAATTTCCCTGATATGACTTAAACTCTATTCTGTTTCCAGTGTTTCTTACCACACTGTGCCTCATCTCTTAAAATGCACAGTTGTAGAAAAATTAAGGTGAAAGGGATGTCTGTGGTTCTTCTGCTGTGGCCTCTTAGTGCACAACTCACATCGAGCCTCGGTGTAAGATTCAATGACCAGCCGAGTTCTCTAATCTCCAAGAATGGAAATTCCATACCCTCTCCAAGCAATCTCTTCCAGTCCTTCAGCACGATCATGGAGAACCATTTTTTAAATATACAATTACAATTTCCTTTGTTGCACCTTCTGACCCTTATCCTTTCCCCTCAAGCATCTCTCAGTTGAGAAGGCTAGAATGCACCTTGCAGTAGGGGAATCTGCAATCAGGTCCCCTCTTCTTCAGGTGCACATGCACAGAGTCCCCTCAGATACTCTTTAACAGTTTTTCCAGCGCCTGATCATCTTAGTAGCTCGCCCTCTTCTAGATCCTCTCAGGTTTATCGCTACCACATTTCAATATCATAGAATCATAGAATGGTTTGGGTTGGAAGGGACCTTAAAATCATCTAGTTCCAACTCTCCTGCTGTGTGTTTGGGGCATAGACTTGGTTGCTCAGAGTCCCATCCAACCTGGCCTTAAACACTTCCAGGGATGGGGTATCCACAGCTTCTCTGGGAAACGTGTTCCACTGTATCACCACCCTCACAGTAAATATTTTTTTTCTAATATCCAATCGAAACCAACTCCCTTTCAGTCTGAAGCCATTAAAGGTTAGCTGTCTAAAACGAAACCTCATATTCCACATGCAACATAACAAGTTTCTAGTACTGCAGTGTCATCATTTGCATCAGTTTGTTGGTCACACTGTTGTTAATACAGCCCAACATATATTTCATTTTAATACTGCAAAGGTACACTCCTCACTCATGTTTGACTATGGTGAACATCCTTCATTCACAGCTTAATTGTTAACGATGCACAATTTTTAATATGCACTGAGCAGCTTTTTTTCTCAAAGGGAGAATCCTCTTTATTTTCCCCTTCAAACTACAGCAAAAAAGCCAAATTGAAGCAGTAACCTACGCTGCTAATCACTTCTAGGTGTTTTGACCTGTGTACTTACGGGGTAGTGTAGAGTTGACGATGTTATTCCTGCTGCTCTTCCTGTGGTTTGTCACCCTTTTTACAGTCTATATCCTGTGATTACAGCATTTATTCATCTGAGGGTCACAGACTCTGACTTCAGTCTTGTGGTCCCTCATAATTTAACACTGCTTTGAGGGTCTGGTTTATGAGCAAAGCTGCATTCACCTGAGGAGTAGCAATTCCTCTGTTAGGAACCTCAGGTGAGAACTTCTGCTCTCAGAAATTTTGCCAGCAGGCTTGCTAGTGAACAGAGTTCTCCTGACTGGTTGTTTCTGTCTTTCAAATGCACTTCGTGCATTTTCTGCTTTGAAATGTTACGTGTGATAGTCAATCAGCTTGCTCTCAAGGCCAGTTTCACCTACTGTAAATGCTGTTGACCTGCAGGAGGGTTCACTGTGTTTCATCCTTTCTACTTTGGTGAGACACAGCCCCTTGCTACATGCACACTCATGTATTTCCCAGAAATCCCATTTCTAGTTCAGTAGGCTGGGCCTTAGTCTCATTTTTGTCACATGGATCTACAAGGTGAGAAAAACCCCATAGTTTCTATGAGTTTGAGCCTCAACATTTCTTAAGTCTTCTCAGTCTATATATTTAGGGTTTTTTATGTGAATCAGAATATTTAAAATGTGCTCACGCTTCTGGGGAAAGTTTCTTCCTTCTGTATTTAATTCTTAATAAGGTGATAGTCTCTGACTCATAATCTCTGTAACTGTCATCCATTTCAACTTTACAACCACGTTTCCAGATGAGTTTCCACTAAGAGCTTTTTTTTCTGAAACTACGTGTTTGGTGTTTTCCAGGAATTGGTTATGGCCAAATATTAAAGCAAGTATCTTAGTGTCAGTGTCTTCCAAACAGCACAGGAGTACTCTCATGGTGGTGTTGGCATTAGAACACACCATGAATTAAGTCTGCTTCGACATCCTAATTGAGGGTCAGGATGCATACTATCTTAGAATTTGTACAGATGCAGGGAAATGCATGTAGAATTATATAGATAGAGCAAACAAGTTCATTCAGCAGTGATTTGTGTAAGTAAGTAGGTACCTAACACAAGAACCATATAGGACCTCTAATGAGACATATCAGACACATGCTCTTCATTTCAGCTTTATGTAGGTAAGTAATAAATCAAGAAGAAAAATCTGTTGGAAGACCCAGGAAAAGTGAGACTTGACCCTTCTTCTGAGGTTCACAGAATTACAGAAAGGAGAGTTGTATCTACTACATCCAGATGTTGTGAATTAAAGGCTTGTTACTTCTCTGTCATGTATCCTTAAATTCCAGCACTACCTACTGCCCTCAGCCTGTGGCATTCCATCACATCACTGCCTTCTTTCAGGATACTTTGAGTATCACAAAAGTGGATTTCATCCTTTCACCTTCCTGCAATTAGAATTTTGCTACAGTTATTAATTTGTTGTGGCTGAATGAAAAATTTCCAAATACTTCCTTCTCTGAATATAACACTGGTAATTCTAAGATCCAAATTTGATTATAACATAAAAGAAAATGTCTTTTCAAGTAAATTAATATTTATAAACGAGCTACATGAAACTGTTTTCCAATTTTACTTAAACATATGCGTTTTCTTCAGCAGCCACAAGATGGGAGTATTGACCCTTAAAGCTCTTACTTGGCTCTTTGGCTTTTTTTTTTTTTTTTTTTT